>CAUYUJ010016826.1:117500-340000 GCA_963575745.1 Prorocentrum cordatum | reverse complement strand
TGATGCTGTTGGTGATGAGGCCCCGATGATGGTGATGATGGGGGTAGTGATGATGATGGTGACGATGATGATGGTGTTCCGATGATGATGATGTTGATGATGATGCGTTTGCTAGTGATGGTGATGGTATCCCGATGATGACGATGCTGATGTTGATGATGTTCTCCATGAGCAGCATGCTGAGATGATGATAGTGGTGGTGTTCCGATGATGATGATGGTGTCCCGATGGTGATGATGTTGATGATGAGGATGGTGACGACGATGGTGTCCCAATGATGATGATGATGATGATGGTGATGTTGATGATGATGGTGATGAGATGATGATGATGGTGCCCTGAGGATGCTGATGATGATGGTGTTGATAACGTTGATGACGGCGATGTTGTTGATGATGATGATGACGTTGATTGTGATATCGACGGTGCTATCGATTGTTGGGCCGAATGTGAGATCGATTGTGGGATCGATAGTGGTATCGATAGTGAGATCGATTGCGAGATCGATAGTCAAATCGAGTGTGAGACCTATCGAATGAAATCGACCGAGTGATATCGAATGTGAGATCGAACGAGTGAGATCGATCGAGCGAGAGCGATGGTGAGATCGATAGTGGAGACGATAGTGAGACCGATCGAGTGAGACGTTGGTTCCCCCCCCCCAACTTGCTTATCACCCGATGGGTGGTCGTATAGGTAGTAGTATGGATGGTTGTATTATGTGGCAAAAGTGGTAGTAGTAGTAGTAGTAGTAGCAGTAGTAGTAGTAGTAGTAGTAGTAGTAGCAGTAGTGGACGCAATAGTGGCAGTAGTACCAGTAGTAGTAGTAGTAGTAGTAGTAGTAGTAGTAATACTAGTAGTAGTAGTAATACTAGTAGTAGTAGTACTAGTAGTAGTACTAGTAGGAGCAGTAGCAGTAGTAGTAGTAGTAGTAGTAGTAGTAGCAGTAGTAATCGTGGTAGGAGTGGCATTAGAAGTAGCTGTAGTAGTTGAAGTAGTAGCAGTAGTAGTAGTAGCAGCAGTTATTGTTGGAGTCGTAGTAGGACTAGTAGTAGTAGTAGTAGTAGTAGTAGTTGTAGTAGTAGTAGTAGTAGTAGTAGTAGTGGCAATAGTAGTAGCAGTAGCAGCATTAATCATACCAGTAGTAGTAGTAGTAGTAGTAGTAGTAGTAGTAGTAGAAGTAGTAGTAGTAGTAGTAGTCGTAGTAGTAGTAGTAGTAGTAGTAATGATATTACGGTGGCGGAATCGGATAAGAAACGTCTTCCTGGGACCCAGACCCTGGTGCTCTCCTCATTGTTTCAAAAAGAGGAGGGTGGCCCACGTTTGGCCGCCCATCGGTCGCGAGACCCTGGGTTCCTAATCGAAGGTCTCCTTATCAAAAACCTCCACCGTAATACGATAATTAGTAGTAGCCGTAGTAGTAGTAGCAGTAGTCGTAGTCGTAGTAGTAGTAGTAGTAGTAGTAGTAGTAAGTAGTAGTAGTAGTAGTAGTACTAGTACTAGTACTAGTACTAGTACTAGTACTAGTACTAGTAGTAGTAGTCGTAGTAGTAGTAGTAGTAGTAGTAGTAGTAGTAGTAGTAGAAGTAGTAGTAGTAGTAGTAGTAGTAGTAGTAGTAGTAGTAGTAGTTGTTGTTGTTGTTGTCGTAATAGTAGTAGTAGTAGTAGTAATAATATTATTTGGAATAGAAGAAATACCAGTAGTAGTAGTGGTAGTAGTAGTAGTCGGAGGTGGGGGGGTGAGATCGAAGTGGAACGGAGAGCCCCCCTACAGGGAAATCGGTTTCGGTTTCGTGTTCGTGCGTGCCGAACGTGCGGGCGAGGCGAAGCTGCGTGGGCGGGCGAGGAATATGTCTCCTGTAGCTGAGGCGCGGCCGGACCAAAAGTCCCCCTTCCCGCAACCGGTGCCCCGCAGTGTCCCGCCGGTGTCCCGCTCGGGGGCCGGTGGCGCGCGGTGTCCCGCCGGTGTCCCGCCGGTGTTTTGCCGGTGCCCCGATGATGACGATGATGATGATGATGATGTTGATGATGTTGACGATGATGCTGATGATGATGATGGTGATGATGATGGTGTCCCGATGATGATCATGATGATGATGTTGGTGATGTTGATGATGGTGGTGATGATGATGGTGCCCCGATGATGATGATGCTGTTGATGATGATGCTGCTGATGATGGTGATGATCAGATGGTTTGATGATGGTGACGGTGTCCCGAGCATGATCTTGATGCTGATGAGGTTGGTGATGCTGTTGACGTTGATGGTGATGATGATGATGGTGTCCCGATGATGACGATGATGTTGATGATGATGTTGATGAGGATGATGATAACGATGATAATGTCCCGATGCTGGTGATGATGTTGATGATGTTGATGATGATGAGGTAATGCTGATGATTGTGGTGATGGGGGCCCAATGATGGTGATGCTAAAAATGATGCTGTTGGTGATGAGGCCCCGATGATGGTGATGATGGGGGTAGTGATGATGATGGTGACGATGATGATGGTGTTCCGATGATGATGATGTTGATGATGATGCGTTTGCTAGTGATGGTGATGGTGTCCCGATGATGACGATGTTGATGTTGATGATGTTCTCCATGAGCAGCATGCTGAGATGATGATAGTGGTGGTGTTCCGATGATGATGATGGTGTCCCGATGGTGATGATGTTGATGATGAGGATGGTGACGACGATGGTGTCCCAATGATGATGATGATGATGATGGTGATGTTGATGATGATGGTGATGAGATGATGATGATGGTGCCCTGAGGATGCTGATGATGATGGTGTTGATAACGGTGATGACGGCGATGTTGTTGATGATGATGATGACGTTGATTGTGATATCGACGGTGCTATCGATTGTTGGGCCGAATGTGAGATCGATTGTGGGATCGATAGTGGTATCGATAGTGAGATCGATTGCGAGATCGATAGTCAGATCGAGTGTGAGACCTATCGAATGACATAGACCGAGTGATATCGAATGTGAGATCGAACGAGTGAGATCGATCGAGCGAGAGCGATGGTGAGATCGATAGTGGAGACGATAGTGAGACCGATCGAGTGAGACGTTGGTTCCCCCCCCCCAACTTGCTTATCACCCGATGGGTGGTCGTATAGGTAGTAGTATGGATGGTTGTATTATGTGGCAAAAGTGGTAGTAGTAGTAGTAGTAGTAGTAGTAGTAGCAGTAGTAGTAGTAGTAGTAGTAGTAGTAGTAGTAGCAGTAGTGGACGCAATAGTGGCAGTAGTACCAGTAGTAGTAGTAGTAGTAGTAGTAGTAGTAGTAGTAGTAGTAGTAGTAGTAGTAGTAATACTAGTAGTAGTAGTAATACTAGTAGTAGTAGTACTAGTAGTAGTACTAGTAGGAGCAGTAGCAGTAGTAGTAGTAGTAGTAGTAGTAGTAGCAGTAGTAATCGTGGTAGGAGTGGCATTAGAAGTAGCTGTAGTAGTTGAAGTAGTAGCAGTAGTAGTAGTAGCAGCAGTTATTGTTGGAGTCGTAGTAGGACTAGTAGTAGTAGTAGTAGTAGTAGTAGTAGTAGTAGTTGTAGTAGTAGTAGTAGTAGTAGTAGTAGTAGTAGTAGTGGCAATAGTAGTAGCAGTAGCAGCATTAATCATACCAGTAGTAGTAGTAGTAGTAGTAGTAGTAGTAGTAGTGGAAGTAGTAGTAGTAGTAGTAGTAATGATATTACGGTGGCGGAATCGGATAAGAAACGTCTTCCTGGGACCCAGACCCTGGTGCTCTCCTCATTGTTTCAAAAACAAGGGGGTGGCCCACGTTTGGCCGCCCATCGGTCGCGAGACCCTGGGTTCCTAATCGAAGGTCTCCTTATCAAAAACCTCCACCGTAATACGATAATTAGTAGTAGCCGTAGTAGTAGTAGCAGTAGTCGTAGTCGTAGTAGTAGTAGTAGTAGTAGTAGTAGTAGTAGTAGTAGTAGTAGTAGTAGTAGTAGTAGTAGTAGTAGTAGTAGTAGTAGTAGTAGTAGTAGTAGTAGTAGTAGTAGTAGTAGTAGTAGTAGTAGTAGTAGTAGTAGTAGTAGTAGTAGTAGTAGTAGTAGTAGTAGTAGTAGTAGTAGTAGTAGTAGTAGTAGTAGTAGTAGTAGTAGTAGTAGTAGTAGTAGTGGTAGTAGTCGTCGTCGTCGTCGTTAGTCGTAGCAGTAGTAGTAGTAGTAGTAGTAGTCGTAGTAGTAGTAGTAGTAGTCGTCGTCGTCGTCGTCGTCGTCGTCGTCGTCGTCGTCGTCGTCGTCGTCGTCGTCGTCGTCGTCGTCGTCGTCGTCGTCGTCGTCGTCGCCGTCGTCGTCGTCGTCGTAGTAGTAGTAACCGGAGTAGTAGTAATAGTAGTATGTGGAGTGAGAATGGTAGAAATAGAACTAGAAGAAGAAGTAGTAGTAGTAGTAGTAGTAGTAGTAGTTGCAGTTGTAGTTGTAGTTGTTGTAGTTGTTGTTGTTGTTGTTGTTGCTGCTGGTGTCGCTTAGTCGTAGCAGCAGTGATAGTAGCACTGAAAGTAAAGAGGAGGAGGAGGAGGAGTCGGCGGAGGAGGAGGAGGAGCAGGAAGAGGAGAGACCAGTTTTATTCACCACCGAGAGAAACAGGGGGGCATCAACACAAAATATCCTTAGGGGTTACGGCCTTCCCACCCACCCCCCTGCATACCCTGGATGGACGCTCCAGGTCGGGAGGGGCGAGCGGGGCGATCGCCAGCCGAGCGGTCGGCCGACACCAAGTTCGACCTACTCCGGCGAGGTCGTCAACGGCCTGCGCAACGGGCACGGCGAGTACACCGCCTCCGATGGCGATCGGGGGGGGATGCTGCTGCTGCCGTTGCTGCTCGGGGGGGGGGGTCTGCTGCCTGGCGCGTCGGAAGAATGCGGAGGGGTGGAGGAGATATAATTTCGTGGTGGCTCGAGCTTGAGGATCGGGCCGGACGAAGAGGGGGGAGAATATGGAACAGGGGGTGTACGAAATCTACTGCGTGCAGCATGTTTCGGCCCCGCCGCCGAGCGCTGTCCTGCTTCTGGCGTCAGGAGGCGCACGAAACAAACGACTGTGAGCTGATTGGTGAACTCCCTTTTATTGCCCCCCCGCTCGTCCGACCGAGAGGCGGAGGTCGAGCGGACGAGGAGAAGTAGTGGGAGGAAGATACGGAGGGCGAATGGGAGAAGGTGAAAGGAGGCAGTAACAAAGGAGAGACAGAAGGGGATGATGAGGAGGAGAAGCACAAGCCATTTTCCTCACACAGCTGGTAGTGGTGCCGGTCATTTGTGGGAGCGTAGTCGGATCAATCTATGGTGTCGCCTCCGAGCTTCCATAGACAAGCTTGCGTATACGTGGCTTACTATCTGCCTGTACCCTCGGCCTTTGGCCCGGTTAGCTAACTTGCCGTCCGTCTGGCTCCAGGCAGAGGGGAGGGAGCGATTGCTTGCCCACGAGCGCACGCCAGGATCCTCTGAGCCCTCGGCCATCGGAGGTGCTGCGCGGCTCCACCCGCCTGCTGTCCGTCAGGCAGGCTGCCCTGGTCGACGCACGCCTGCCGACGGGCAGGGCCTGGAGGCCCCCCACGGATTGCGGGAACCGCGCTGGGACGGAGATCCGCCAGGACCCCAGCAGGGGGCTCGCGGAGTTCGGCTTCGGCGAGAGGGCACCGGGCCCCGTCCCCAGACCCCCCGGGCGCGTGTGCGTCTGCATCGGCCCCTTCCGTGGGACTGGCTATTCACGCTGAGTCGTTCTTTGACGGTGTATTGTGGGCCAGTGAAGGGGCCCTGGAGGCAGAGAGTGGTCATGAGTTTTGCCACGACTCGGCGAGGGGACCTGCGTCTGCGGCGAGCGCGGTGAGATCTGAGATGCAGCGGACCCAGGGGTCCGGGGTGAATCAAGCCTCGCAGTTGTCATTCGAGTTCCATATTTGAAACAGCTGGATACGCCGCGCCAAGAGGTGCGCGCGGGCGAGGGCCCATCGGATCAAGCGTGCCATCAAGGACCTCAGGCATCGCTTCTGCGCGCGCGCCGACCCCGCTGAGGTCGTGGATGGATCCAAGAGGTCCCGAGAGCCGACGCAGAAGAGTCTCGGCCGAGCTCACTCTAGCAAGCGCTCACGACCGCTGACAAAGGAAGCAGTCGAGGCAATAAGGGCCACGAACAAGAGACGTCGTCTGCCCAGAAGACAGGGGACACAACGAGCCCGACAATGGCGACGACGCGGAGGTCGACTCAAGCGGAGACGACAGCGAGCGCGACAAGGACCTCAACGGCGGGCAGCCGGGCGGAGCGTCCGATAACCATTTGGCCCACAGCAGCCGCCCGAGCCCCCGAAGGTGCTCGGGGCGAAGCCTGAGGCCCGGGCAAAGGCCAAGGAACAGGCCGCCGCACCCCCGGCTAGCTCGTCGGCCGCACTGAAGATCGACGAGCAAGACACGGCCCCAGAGCTTACAGCACCGACAGAGCAGCCCGAACACAAGCTGAACTTCCTCAGGCCGAGGTACATCGGATCTGTTTGAGTTTACGTCGTGTTTGCGCATGCCGCAGGAAGCGCGTCCGCCCTGGCCCACCGTGGGAGCAGGAAGGTTTAATCACCTCTCCAGAGTGCAGCCCCCGGCGGCACGGTCGACAGGAGTGACGCGGACGTGGCCGAGGAGGGCGATGCCTCCTTCGACTTCGCCGTAAGGTTTGCAGCGCGCCGGGAGGTCACGGGCGCGAGCGCACAACCAGACGCTCTGGCGGAGCTGCCAGCTCTTCTCGACCACAATGCGCAGATGCCCAATCACAGGAATTACAGAGTCTTTCACAGGAGCATCTTACGGCCCCTGGCCCACAATCGAGGTTCCAGAAGGAGATGATCTTCAAGGGCTGCGAGGCCATCGAAGGAGTTCCAGCAGGAGACGACTACCATGCGCGGGTGGACATCGAGGACCTGGTCCACCTGCAGGATCCTCTGCAGTGGCGTCGTACGCCGCTGGCTTGCACGAGGTGCCTCGCATCCAGAAGATGCAGCAGGAATCGGCGGAGGTCGAGCCCAAGCAGTCGCAGCACGAGAGCATGCGCATTGTACGACAACAAGTGCGAGAGCTGGCTGCTGTGGAGCCCGAGAGAGACGGATGCTGGCCCACTGACGATGTGGTCCACTTGGCGCTGCAGAGCGGAGTTCAGCAGAAGCTGGGCCAGAAGGAACGCGAGCATCTGCTGGCCCACAGTCGGGATGCAGCGTGGATGAATATTTGGCAAAGATGTCGGCGGTTAGCCATCAGTGCGCGAAGTGCAACGCGCACCGCGCGTGGGCCAGCCCCCTGAAGTCACTGCCCTCCGACGACGCCGTGAAGATCGCTTAGACGTGCAACGCCGTTGACAGCGACGCCGCCAGCAATGCCCCCCATGAGTACGCCAATGACGACTACTCACCGCTCCTAGATTTCCTCATCAGGCGCGCGGAGCAGGCCGGTGAGGAATCCGAGAAGGACCCGCCTTTCGACCCGAAAGGCCCGGCGAGACTCCACCTAGCGGATCGCTTCAATAACTTCCAGAATCCACCAGCGTGGACCCTAGAAGCGCTGGAGTTTGTCGACCAGATGGACATCGCCGACCCACCAGATATCGGGGGGAATCTCCAGCGCGCGCACAAGGGGGAGAGCATGATCAACAAGGCCCGGGGGGGGCTAGTCAAGGAGGGCGAGCTGGTCATGAAAGGTTTCTGGGGCGGGCATCCTCTCTGTCCCTGAGCAGCTTGAAAAATCTCCGATGGAGGGTGAGATCGTTCTTAGACTGGCAGAGCAGTACATCAGCGCACGCTGGAAGCAAAGCTTCAAGCTCGTCAAGAAAAGAAGCCGATGTCGACAAAATTATGAGCCTCGCTTGGAAGATCTGCGTCAAGGTTCCAGTCTCGAAGGACTACGTGGTTGATACCCTGCGCCACTGCGACCGCCCTGGGCGCCATCTTATTGGCGGCTCGATATGGGACGCTAGGCTCGCTGACGGTTCCGCCTTTACTCGGGGCCACTTGCGCGACGAGGTTGGCGGCCCCTTTGAACATGGGCCGATTCAGTATCCCACAGGACAGCGGTGGCCCATATGCTCGGAAGTGATTGGCATGAGGGACACGGTGCGCGATCGAGCCCTCGCTGACTAGGAGCTCGACTTCAAGACAGCTTATCACGGTACCAATGCGGCAGCTCTTGCGTGAATTCGGGACAGTCGCGCCGCGCGTGTTCCAATGCACAGACAACGCGTTTCGGGAGTCTACTGCGAGGGCGAGCATCGCCGTGGCAGTTGTGCAGAATACGTGATCCACGTGTCCTCTGACGTCGGCCCTGAGACGAACCCTTGCTCCTGCACTTTCGAGATGCAGGTTGATCGGGGGCGCCGTGCCAACTATCCCACGCAGCATGTCCAAAGGCAACGGTGCCAATATGAAGGCAGGATGTACGTCGTGAAGCTCTGGATCCACACTGCGACGAGGAGGGAGATTTACGACAAGATCCCGGAACGTGAATCTGCTTTCGGATGGTGCAAGCTATGTAACCGGACTGTCATGATCTACCTCTCAGCGAAGGGATGCCCAGATGCTTCTGATTGCGCATGCATGCCCGGACGACCCCATCAAGGATGCCGACCTGAAGATGTCTGACATCGGATCTTTTCGCCCAGCACCCGTGCCAAAAGACGAGCGGTGGCTCCCGCAGTGGACCATCGAACTCAGCGCCGCTGCCCGCTACCTGGAGCGCACGGGCGCACCCCACTGGCCGCCCAACTCGGAGCAGCCGAGCTTCATGGCTGAGATGGGTGAGTCTGCGGGCGAATCTGGGTCTTGCCATGGTGAGATGAGCTGGTCTCCCTGGGAAGAGCTTTCCTGGTGGGTTTTCTCATTGGTTTCTGCGTTCGCGCGGCTGGAGCGGCCGCGTGTCACGCATGACCTGGGGGCGTCCTCCGAGACCAGGTTGACGAGGATCGAAGGCTACGGTGAAGTTCGGGAGGCTCGAGGTGAACTGAGACTTCGGCTGGGTGTTCGGCCGAAAGCAAAAAGGTCGCGACATTCCTGCCTCCTGCGGCTCTCTTTCACCTCCCCGCCCCGCGGCCGTCTCGGATCGCAGGGCCCTCAATGGAGTTGTGTGGCGCGCCGGCAGCAAGCGCGCGCGAACCCCTGCAAAAGGAAAGAGAACGCGCTCTCGTTGTTTTTCTTTTCTCTCTCTCTCTCTCTCTCTCTCTCAGCACGGGTTTCTCTATCTGCACATCGTGCCCCTGTGCATTCCATACAGCTACTAAAGTGCATTCCGCAGCCTCCGACGTCGATAACCATTGTGGGAGGCAGCGTGGCGCGGCCAGGCTGCCTCTTCCTGGCTGGTGGCGGGGGTGGGGGTGGGGCCGGGCTGCAGGCAGGGCTCACGGTGGGAGCCTTGGGTTCCCACCATGGGGGCCAAGGCCGCGGGCCACCGCCCAGAGCCACAGAGGCGCGCGGCAGCGGCGGGCGGCGGCCAGCCCAGACGGCCGTCCCGCGCGAGGGTGGCCGCCCCCACTTTCCCGGGACTCGAGGAAGAGGCGGCAGCCCTCCAAGCACGAGGGTTGCGGGGCCCCTTGCGCGCGGGAGCCCCTCCCCCCCCCCCCCACCCAGCGCCAGCGGCATGCTGGCCACGTCCGCGCGATCACCAGCGGCGCGCTGTCTCTGAGCAGGACGACGGGCACCAGCAGCAGCAGCAGCAGCAGGCCGAACAGCCCGCGGTACTTAGCAGCGCGGCGGGTGCTGGCAGCCGACGTTGACGCTGAGCCAGCACGACGGGCATTAGCAGCAGGACAAGGAGCTGGCATACAGTACCAAAGTTTCTTTGGCATCCTTCCCTTTCGGCCCATCCTTGGCCGTTTTCGCTGGCCGCGCCCCGCTCGCAAAGTGTCGACGTGGCCTTCCAAGGCCTGTGCATCCTTTTCGTGCGCCCTTACTATACGGGTGGGCTGTACTACAACGCTGCGCTGCATGACGTGTACCTGTTGCCGACGCGGACACTGAGCAGCGCGACGGGCACCGACACCCAGACGATGAGCAGCACCCTGGCATGTAGCACTGCAGCGCTGCTATGCGCGACCGATATCAATTGCCGATGTTGGCGTTGAGCAGCACAACAGGTACTGGCAGCAAGATGCTGAGTAGCACGGTGGCATGCAGAGCTGCGATGGACACCAAACGTGTTCTGCTGAGCAGCACGGCGGCAGCGCCACAACGTTGAGAAAATGCACGACAGATGCCATCTGCCCAAGCTGGCAGTCAGTAGCAGACGGGGCCAACAGCAGGACGTTGAGCAGCATTGTGGCATGCAGCGCCACGGTGCTGAGCTGCAGGACGGGTACTGGTTTCCGACGCCGACAGCGAGCAGCTTGACCTGACGGGGATCGGCAGTACGACGCTGAGCAGCACGGCGGCGTGCATCAGCACGACACCGACGATCAGGAATATCGGGATGGACTTTGCCACGTGTAGGCCGCATTGCGCTACCAGATGGACGAATCTCCCGACGAGTCGGAGGAGCGGAGGCGACACTGCCGCTGGAGAGGTGGCGCGACGGTGCCCCAGCCATCCGCCAGCACATCCAGGAAGAGCTGCGACGCGCGGCACCAGGCGGTTGAGGCAGAGGAGACAGGAGGCAAGGCGGCGCGGCTTGCCGACATTCCCTGCAGGGCGCGAGGCGGGCCAGCAGCGGCAAGGCCAGAAGAGCAGAGGTTTGTGAAGGCGGCTGAAGAGGTGCGCGGCGCTTGGCGGCGCTGTGCCAGACGCGCGAGGCCCCAGGTCGAGCGCCCTGCTGCCAGCGAGGCCAGAGGAGGCCGTAGGGAGGCGGCCATGCGAGCCACTTGGGTCCCGCCGGGGCGCCGATGACGCGAGGCGCCGATGGATCGCCGATCGTCGAGGGCCGGACCACCTCCACGCCGCCTGAGCGAGGCTGGTGCGAGGACGGCGCCGATGCATCGGCGATGCGGCGACGAGCTGCCTACTGGCAGGGCTTGCGGGCGGGCCGCTGCCGTGGGCGGCGCAGGAGGTGTCGGCCGGGTTCGGGGCCGTCGCGTGGCATTGCGCGGGCGCTCCGCCAAAAGGTGTACCGCTGATGGAATTATCGCTTTGCGATTTACGCGCCCTGGCGTTCATTCAAGCCTTTCCCACTCCATGCCTTCCTTTTTCCACACGCCCCTCAACCTCCACCGCCCCATCCTCGTCCTCGCCCCTCCCCCTCCACATCATCCCGAGGAGGAGAGGATGGATGTCTTCAATGGGGTCATGCCACCAGCTCGGAGGTCGACCGAGGAGGACGAGGATGAGGAGGAGGAGCCAGAAGGAGGAGGAAGAGCAGGCAGGAGGTGGAGAGGAGAAAGAGGAGAGAAGAACAGGGAGGAGGAGGAGGAGGAGGAGGAGGAGGAGAAGGAGGAGAAGGAGGAGGAGGAGGAAGGGGAAGAGGAAAGGAGGAGGAGGAGGAGGAGGAGCAGCAGCAGCAGCAGCAGCAGGGTGGGGAGAGAGAGGAGGCTGCCTCATCCTCTCCTCCCTCGAGGCGTGACCAAGTACGTCGGCCAATGGCGCGACGGCAAGCGGCACGGCAGGGGTCGCCTGACCTACGACCCCGAAGGGGAGGCGCACTACGACGGCGCCTGGGAGGACGCCCGACCCGGGGCCCAGGAGGTGGCAGGCGCCAGCGCCAAGAGAGTACCTCGAACCTCCAAGCTCGATCCTTGATCATCCTCCTTCCACAATTACTCAATATGAATACTACTCTCCCTCTTCCCCCGATGGCGGCCTGAAAGTAGCCGACCCCCCCCCCCGCGTCCTGTTTTTTTTACACTGGATTGCCGGGAGTTGGGTTTTCGCCTGCATTTTTTTCAAAATGCTGCTCTCGCCGAGGCGCCGGCCTCATTTTCGGGCCCCGCTCGTTCCGAATCGTGCTCCCGCTGCAGCGCTGGCCTCATTTCGGTGCTTCCGCTTGTTCCGAATCGTGCTCCCGCTGCAGCGCTGGCCTCATTTCCGCGCTTCCGCCCGTTTCGACTCGTGCTCCCGCTGCAGCGCTGGCGTCATTTCCCGTGCCATGCCACAGCACACGCGCACACACGCACACACACACACACCACCACCACCACCACCACCACCACCACCACCACCACAACCACCACCACCACCAGCACCACCACCACCACCACCACCACCAGCACCAGCACCACCACCACCACCACCGCCACCACAACCACGCACACACGCACG
The DNA here is from genome assembly GCA_963575745.1 of Prorocentrum cordatum. Taxonomy (NCBI): domain Eukaryota; class Dinophyceae; order Prorocentrales; family Prorocentraceae; genus Prorocentrum; species Prorocentrum cordatum. The sequence continues at coordinate 327,770 of CAUYUJ010016826.1, read as the reverse complement.
CACGCACGCACGCGCACCACCACCCACTAGTCCGCGGATAGAGAAAATCAGCGCCAAGGGATGGGAGGGAGAGGTAGGACGTCAGATATGACGCGCGCGCGCACCTAGCTTGCCTCCTCCCCCTCCCCCCCCTCCCCCACCTCCCCCTCCTCCCCCTCCCGCTCTGTCCCTCTGGGCGTCCGCGATGGGGATGAAGCACGGGACAGGGTCGGAGCATTGAGCTGCATTGCCGTTGCATTGGCGATGTGGCTCGAGGTTCAGATCGTCTTCTGGACGTCGACGGCGCCAGTGCATTGGCGATGCGGCGCGATTCTCCGACACCATCGGCTCGGACCCCATATGAGGAGCCTCCATTCGTCCGTTCCGAACAAGAGAGAGGGCAGCGAAGCACCTAATATTTGTTGCAACTGCGTGTGATGGTTGCTCTGCTGTCTGCTGGTGGTCTTTGGATCCAGCTCTGCGCGGTTATGCACCCTGACGCCTAGCAAAACAAACATACGGGTCAAATGGGCATACGGAAGATGACAACAATAAGATTGCACCCACCTGCCCCAGCGTGACTCCGCATGCATTGACGAGCATCGCCATCTGCGCAATCCTTCCCTTGAAGCAATACATAAACATCCTTTTCGAGATCCGCGCGGAGTTCCTCCATCGACCTTGGCCCCCCCGTGCCTCCAGAGCGGCCCCTGGCGCGCTCCGCGCGCCGGGGAGTAGGGGTCCAGCGCCGATGGGGGAAATCCGCGCGGACCTCCGAAGGTGTCTGTTCATGCTTGTCGGTCTGCTTTTTGTCAAAGGCGGGTCGGGCCCGCAGAGCTCTGGGCTTTCGCTCGCCTTCTGGCGACAGCGCTCCCCCGGCTGTTGCCCCAGTGCGGGTACTTCCGTGGACAGCCGAGCCGAGCCTAGCCCCTCTCCCCCTCCATGGCACATCAAACAAGAAAACACAAGACAGCTCGCCGCTGGGGCCCCACCGCCAGCCCAAACGGCGAGCATCAATCGGGCGTAGCCCCGCACGCATTCGAATGCCCACACTTCGTCCTCGTACTACTCGTATTCCTCCCCGTCCTCCCCATCCTGATCGTCGTCGCCGTCCTCCTCCTCGTCCTCCTCCTCATCCTCCTCGTCTTCCTCGTCTTCCTTCCGCTCCAGCTCGGTTTCCTACGGGTTGCGCCATAGGTTGCGCCATCGGCGGCTGAGAATGCAACCGTCTCCGATCGGTTGCGCCAAAGGTTGCGCAGTCGGCGGCTGAGAATATAACCGTTTCCAATCGGTTGCGCCATAGATTGCGCCCTCGGCGGCCGAGAATACAACCGTCTCCCATCGGTTGCGCCATAGGTTGCGCAGTCGGCGGCCGAGAATAAAATTGTCTCCTATCAGTTGCGCCATAGGTTGCGCCCTCGGCGGCCGAGAATAAAACCGTAGCGTAACGGGTGCGACCATTCTGTTCAGTTCGGTTCAGTTCAGTCACTCTACCTAGCGAGAAACAAATCCGGGCTACGCCCGAAATCATCCTGTTAGAAGGTGCCCCACAAAACATGATTATCCCCGTATGGCACTTCATAGGCGTCAAGCATCAACGAACGACGTGCCCGACGAACTCGTATAGCAAGATTTCGTATCGTATGTGTCGACTGCTCCCCTCCGTAAGCGTGCTTTTGTTTTCCCAGTTTTCGAGGGTGGATCTGGATTTGACGCTGATTCCAGTCGTGCTGTCAGGTGCGGTTGGGGAGTTGGATGCCTTGGGGTCGAGAGCCACGTCCAAGCTGGAACGCGTGGCTACTCTCACACTGATTGTGCAATATGTGCCTGAGCTGAGCTGTATGCATGTTTGCTTTTTATCTGTGTCACGGTGGTCTGGACCATCAGGGCTTCGGTTAGTTTGATCGCGGCTACCAGTTGGTATTCGATTCGTTGCTTCGGTCTGAGGGTAAACATGTGATGGAAACGCTGTCTGATGAGATGTATCAACTTCAAGTTGTCAAGGTGCGTTTTTATCAGACGTACGATAGCTTTTTTGGTGAGTACCTTTTCTTAAGGCCACCGGAAGACCCTAAGCCGACTCGTCTGCGAAGCGAGATGCGCGGTTGTTCCCTCAGGAGTCGCATCCCGAGACGTGGGTCTAGCAAATTTAATTGTTAATTCGCAATTGCTTTTCAATTACATTGGTCGGGTGATTGCGCATTGTTAGTCGGAGTTCAGTCTGTCCAAAGTCCTGGGGATGATCCGAGATTCTTGGTTTGTCCTTCCAGTTAACGTTGGTGGGCCCTGCGGAGAGGACTCCTCACTTCGTATCGCAAGAGCCGCCACCAAAAGATCCTGCTGATCTCCCAGTAAAAACCGACGGGTGCTGACAAAGCAGCAATGTCCCATGCCATGGGGGTTGAGTCATCTTGCGGGTTTTCGGGCTGGTTGGGGTTGTGTTCAAACCGGCTTGGGGTCGCCAGGGGGGCTGGTTGGGACCCTGAGCATCTCGGGCCGTCTCGGGGTCAGAGGCCTTCGTGCGGCCATCGGCGGCGTAGACGCGTGGGAAGCAAAACAAAAGACAACGATTATCTGCGTTTTCACCAAGCCAGCCTTGTAGCATATTTCAGACGTTTTGAGGGTGTCTGAGACTACTGCGTGGCTGCACGAGGAGATAGCCGCAGAGCAAACCTAGAGATGGTCAGGTCCGGCACGGGTATCGGAGGTTGGGGGGTGAGATCGCAGTGAAACGGAGACCCCCCACCGAGAAATCGGTTTCGGTTTCGTGTTCGTGTCGTGCGTGCGGGCGAGGCGAAGTTGCGCGTGATCGCGTAATCCTCCTGTAGCTAGGCCGAAGTAGGAGCGAAAGTCCGTTTCCCGTCCGCCAGTGGCTGGGAGGTGTCCCAGTTGGGCCGGGCGGTGTCCCGGGTGTCCCGGGTGTCAGTAGGAGCGAAAGTCCGTTTCCCGTCCGCCGGTGGCCGGGAGGTGTCCCAGTTGGGTTGGGCGGTGTCCCGTGGTGTCCCGTGGTGTCCCGTCGGGTGAGATCGATAGTGAGATCGATAGTGAGGTCGATCTTGAGATCGATGTGGTGCCCCGAGGTGTCCCGTGGTGTCCTCAAAAGTGAGATCGATAGTGATATCGATAGTAAGATCGACAGGTGCCCCGTCGTGTCCCGTTGGGTGAAATCGATAGTCAGATCGATACTGAGATCGATGTGGTGCCCCGAGGTTTCCCGTGGTGTCCCAAAACGTGAGATCGATAGTGAGATCGATAGTGAGATCGACATGGGTCCCGCGGTGTCCCGTGGTGTACCCAAAAGTGAGATCGATAGTGAGATCGATGTGGTGTCGATGTGGTGTCGATGTGGTGTCCTATGGTGTCCCGCTGAGTGAGATCGATAGTGAGATCGATACTGAGATCGATAGTGAGATCGAGAGGTGTCCCGCGGTGTCCCGTGGTGTCCCGTTGAGTGAGATCGATAGTGACATCGATAGTGAGATCGACAAGTGTCCCGTGGTGTCCCGTTGAGTGAGATCGATAGCGAGATCGATTGACTCAGATGTTGGTTCCCCCCTTCTCCCCCCCCACAACCTCCTTATCACCCGAAGGGTGGTCGTATAGGTTCCACAACGTTCGTTCATGAATCGGAGGTTGGGGGGTGACATCGCAGTGGAACGGAGACCCCCAACCGGGAAATCGTTTCGTTTCGTTCGTGTCGCGCGTGCGGGCGAGGCGAAGCTGCGAGGGCGCGCGAGAGGAGTGGACCCGCCGCTGCTAGGGCGAAGTCAAGACAAATGATTAGCCCCCGCCCGTCTGGCGGTGGCTCGCGGTGTCCCGCGGTGTCCCGTGGTGTCCCGTTGTGTTCCGTGGTGTCCGCCGTTGCTAGGGCGAAGCCAACACAAATGATTCTCCCCCGCCCGCCCGTCCGGCGGTGGTTCGCGGTGTCCCGCGGTGTCCCGTGGTGTCCCGTGGTGTCCGCCGCTGCTAGGGCGAAGTCAAGACAAATGATTATCATCCGCCCGTCCGTCCGTCAGTCCGTCCGGCGGTGGCTCGCGGTGTCCCGCGGTGTCCCGTGGTGTCCCGTGGTGTCCCGTGGTGTCCCGTTGAGTGAGATCGATAGTGAGATCGATACTGAGATCGATACTGAGATCGATGTGGTGTCCCGACGTGTCCAGTGGTGTCCCGTGGTGTCCCAAAAACTGAGATCGATAGTGAGATCGACAGGTGTCCCGTGGTGTCCCGTGGTGTCCCGTTGAGTGAGATAACTAGTGAGATCGATATTGAGATCGATATTGAGATCGATGTTGTGCCCCGAGGTGTCCCGTGGTGTCCCAAAAAGTGAGATCGATAGCGAGACCGATAGTGAGAGCGACAGGTGCCCCGTGGTGTCCCGTTGATTGAGATCGACAATGAGATCGATGGTGAGATCGATGTGGTGTCGCGAGGTGTCCCGTGGTGTCCCGTGGTGTCCTATGGTTTCCCGTTGAGTGAGGTCGATTGTGAGATCGATAGTGGGACCGATAGTGAGATCGCGAGGTGTCCCGCGATGTCCCGTGGTGGCCCGTGATGTCCCGTGGTGTCCCGTTGAGTGACATCGTTGGTGAGATCGATAGTGAGATCGACGAGTGTCCCGTGGTGTCCCCAAAAGTGAGACCGATAGTGAGATCGATTGAGTCAGATGTTGGTTCCCCCCCTTTCTCCCCCCCTAAACACAACCTCCTTATCACCTGAAGGATGGTCGAACAGGTAAGCTAGATAGACAGATCTACGTTGTGCAATCTATGTTGTTCAATATATGGTGTACAGTTTGTGTGGCAGAATCGATGTGGTACTCCATAACTTGTGCAATCAACGTGGAGCAGTATAGTTGATGATATGTGGTGTACGGTTGATGTTCAGCCAGCCAGATGTGCAGTCTATGTGGTGCAACCTATGTGTCGCGATCAATGTGGTGCAACGTGCGCTGTGCATTATGCGTGGTGCGCAAGCAAAGTGCTGCGCTGTTTAGTTGAAGCGGCGTTGTGCGTTGTATGTGGTTCAATGCACGCTGTGAGATCTATGCGGTGCAAGTTGACTACCCTGCACCGCGCCTGACCACCTCCACTGCTCGCGCAAACACCCCATCCACCCACCCGCAACGTGGTCGCAAGACTTTTTAAGACAAGACCGTGACGGTAGGTACCACATGGCATTTGGCCACGACATTGACGCCGACGACAGCGATAACGACGACGACGGCGCCGCCGACACCAACTACGACGACACCGCCGACGTCGACATCGACGAAGACGACGACGCCGACGCCGACGACGACGACGACGAAGACGACGACGACGACGACGACGTCGCCAACGAAGACGACGACGAGGGAGGAGGGAGGACGACGACGGCGACAAGACGGCGACGACGCGAACGACGAAGCAGGAGGAATGACGGCGACGCCGACGACGACAACGACGAGGGAGGAGGGAAGACGACGACGACGACAACGACGACAAAGACGACGACGACGGCGACGAAATAGGAGGGACGACGACGAGACGCCGACGATGGACGACGACTACGACGAGGGAGGAGGATAACGACGAGGGAGGAGTGAAGAAGACAACGACGACGACGGCGACGAAATAGGAGGGACAACGACGAAACGCCGACGAAGACGACGAGGGAGGAAGGACGACCACGGCGACAACGACGACGGAAGCGACGACGACGCCAAGACGACGACGACGACGACGACGACGACGAGGAAAGACAGAAGACGACGACGGCGACGACGACGACGACGACGAGGAGGGAAGAGGGAGGACGACGACGACGACGCAAGAGCGCGCGCGCACGCTTTTGTTGAAAATCCGTGTTGCGAAACCTTGTGTTTTTTTGTGTTTTTTTGACACACGATTTTGAAATCCTTCCAAAACCGAAGGCGTTTGAAGGATTTCGGCATACGCGCGCGACGACGCTCGCGTCCGCACTTCGTCCCGTTTTTTGCATGGGATTCTCGCGACGGCACACGCGCAAGGGCGTTCGACAGACTTCGACATGCGCGCGCGAAGCCCGTTCGGTAGCATGTTGTGAAAATATTGAAAACCCATGGTTTTCTGAAGATTTCGCAAGAGCTCGCGCGTAAGCTTTTTTAGCAAATCAGTGTTGCGAAACCCTGTGTTTTGTATGTATTTTGGGACACTCGATTGCGACATCCTTCCGGCACCGAAGGTTTTTGAAGGATTTCGGCATGCGCGCGCGACGACGCGCGCGCGTGCACTTCGTCCTATTTTCTGTCAGGGATGAAAAATGCTATGTTAGAACAAACAATGTCACCGCATAGTGTGTTTTTACCAGGGAACCTCAGGGGGGGGATACCGTCCCCCCTGGGATCGTATAATTTCATAGTTAGGATGGACATGTTGTCAGAATCATATGTGATTTACAGACCCGAAAGGTGAAGCGATAACGCCGGGGGGGGGTAGATCCTATTCTGTTTTTAGAAATGATGATGAATTTGAATCATATGGAGTTGTCAAGGGCTCAATCCCTTTCGCCACGACACCAGCACCTTGCTGGGCTATCTCGCGGACATGGACGCCTCTGCCCTGGCCGACGGCACCATTAGATCCCTGGTCAGACAAGTCCTAGTCCAGACAGCCCCCAGCGCAATGGGGCAGGGCGACTCCCCCGCAGCTAGTTGGCTTGATGGGCCCAGGGAGGCAGCGGGCGTAGGATCCCAGAACAATGCACGTCAGGTGACACTCGTATCGAAGGAAAGGGCAGCAGGACTTTCGGGAGCAACAGGCAGCGGCGAAACCCCACAGCCAACTCGCGAGACGCCCGACGCTCCCAAGGTCAAGGAAGAACCACCGCAGACCCAAGAAGCAGCAGCCGACCAGAGTAACGTCGGACAGCCCTGCAAAGTAGAGACAACAGCGCAGGAACCCCAGGAGCCCTCCGACTCCTTTCAGCCTGACTTCAGCCCAGACGCGGCTGCGAAGGATAGGAGCCCCAGCAGGGGCTCGGAGGCAGACCTCTTGCACCTCTTCTTCGAAGCACGTGGCGAGCCGAAGGACACCACCATCCAAGCCCCATGGGCGCCCGTCGCACAAGCCTTCGTCCAAGACGCAGCCAGCGGGAGCGGAGAGCAAGGCAGATCAAGCCCCCAGAGGGGCACCGACGACGCCTCCAGGGGCAACCCACCGTCCTGGAAATAGGAGAGTGCGGGGGGCGCCAGCGAGAGCAGCCTACCGCCCTGGAAGCAAGGACACACCCGCCCAGCTACGGACGAAGCAGCGGGGGGGAAGGGGCAGCGGGCAGCGAAATCGCCCAGGTGGAACCCAGTGCGGCTGGAGCCAAGGAAAGGCAGCAGCTCCGACCACCTGGCGCTCGGACACCTTAGAGAACCTGTGTCCGGCGGCCCCATGTACAAATGTTCCTCGGCGGACTCCGAACTGGATAAGACGGAGGAGATCCAGGACAAGATTGCGCGTCTGCAGAGAACGCTCGGCGGCGTCTTCAACGGTGTTTGGCACGCGTGGGCCAAGCGTGCGACGCAATGGAAAAGAGGAAAAGGGGGCTACAAAAGCAACCCCTGGATCAACACTGACGAAACCTGCATGAGCTTTATGGACGCCTGGAGGCGGGCTGGCTTGGACGCGTACAAAATGGACCAGGCACGCGACCTTGAGGTCGACTGGGACTCCATCCGCCGCAAGCACATGAAGGGCGCCAGCCTACATGGCAGAGACTTCCAGGCACCCTGGGCAACGGGTAGTCGGGACGCACAGGCTCCCTGGTCAGCTGAGACGCACAGGGGCGGGCGCCGGGACGCCCAGGCCCCCTGGTCAGTGAGCAGTCCAACGGCCGGCACTGAAGGATGGCACGGCTGGCAGGGTTGGTCAACATGGCGCGAGGGAGGGCCCACTTGGAGTGATTCCGAGTGGAAAGGCGGAGGTGAGCGTTCCCCCCAGCGGGGCGACCACCACGACCCCGACAAAAGGGGTCGCTGGTGGGCGTGAAGCAACACCGCAGTACACCACGCGGGCCCAGCACCGTGCCCCCAGGCGAGCCCGCCGCCTCCGTGCAGCTATGCCTGGCTTGTGCGCAGATGCCCAACTCACTCAGCAGCCACCTGGCCCCTGGATGCTGACTACATCGCCACCGGCCAATCCCGGCACCTTCCCCTGCAGAACGGCCACCCGCCGCCACTGGCATGAGTAGTCGGGCCCCGGCCAACAACCAGGCCCATCCTACCAACACGCTCAATGGCTCGAGGCGCAACCGCTCCTCTGGTCAACGAGCGCTGGCCCGCCTTGAGCCCGCCTCACCTCGCTGCGCCCGGCCCGATGGCCGCAATGCCTCGGGGCTGCCAATCGCTGGGGCAGGCGGCCGCCCCCACCTTCACAAAGGCGCAGCATAGCTAGACAGCCTCGGCTGGCTAGATGCGGGTGACAGGCGCACGGATGCCGCGCTCACACACACACACAGTCACTTTCGGGCGCCCTGGACGTTCATACTCCCTCTCTCTCTCCCTCTCTCTCTCTCTCTCTCTCTTTTTCTCTCTCTCTCTCTCTCTCTCTGTCTCTCTCTCTCTCTCTCACTCTCTCTCTCTCACTCTCTCTCTCTCTCTCTATCTCTCTTCTCTCTCCCATCAGTTGAATGAGGCGACTATCAGTCGTATGCTCCTGCAGCCAGACCTCCAGGGCTCGCGCGGCCATCTGATGCCCCCTGGCGCTGGCGGTTCGCCTCAGCTGCCAGGGATTCGCTCCGGGCATGCTCCGTCGGGCGCGGCTCGGGCCAGGACCCCTGCAGCACCCAACTCCACGGAGGAGTTCCTCGGACGGAGGACCGTCATCTGCGAGGTCAGGCGCTGGACAGCCACCGCCCCAGACAACAGCTGGCACGAGAGCGCGTCGCCGAGGGCACAACCCCCGGCACTAGTGGGGCCGCTGTTGTTGTTGTTTTGGCGCATCTAGGATGTTACAAGAACATCCGGCCGCCCGCCGGACCCCCGGCAGTCCCCGGCAGTCAGACGGCCACGAACTGGGAGAGGGGTCAGCGCACCAGCGCGGTAGAGCAGGCCAACGACCGCTGCCCCCCCATGGCCACCGGGCCAAAGGTTGGGCCGAGAGGCGCCCGGGCCACCCGGATGCGGCCATCCGCGGGGAGGAATGAGCGCCCCAAGGCCAACGCCTGGGATAGAGCTCACACTACCTTGGCGGCCGTCAGCCGCCCCCTGGCTCTCTATGGATCCGCCGACTTACGGACGGCTACCGACTGCGAGCCAGGAGCTTACCGTGCCTCTCCCCAGAGTAGTGGAATTCCCTCACTAACCTTTGCGGCCGTCAGCCGTTCCCTGGTTCCCTGACTCTCTCCTTCTCTCTCTCTCTCTCTCTCTCTCTCTCTCTCCCTCTCCACGGTCGATACGGCCATCGGCCGCATTTCCCTGCAGAGGGAAGGGTGGATCGGCCATCTGCCGGATGTCCCCGCGGTCCGACTTGCACTCAGCCAGGGAACTGGCAGTCTCTGGCGATCCGACGGCCATGAACCGGGAGACGGGACACCTCCCCAGCGCTGCAGCGCACACTAATGTCAGCCGCCACACAGGGCCAACTGGATACAGGGCGGGCCGCGAGGGTACACGGGATACCAAGGGAGTGGAAGTCTACCCGCTGCGGGCAAGGACCGCCCCCATGCCTTTCCCCTGGTGCCGTGGAGTTCTCACGCTAACCTGTGCGGCCGTCAGCCGCTCCCTGGGTCTCTGCTTCTCTCTCCTCTCTCTCTCTCTCTCTCCCTCTCTCTCTCTCTCTCAATCTCTCTCTCTCTCTCTCTCTCTCTCTCTCCCTCTCTATACGGGCGGGACGGCCATCTGCCTTTCGTTCCCGCATGCACAAGGGTAGGGCAGCCATCGGCCGTGCGTTCTTGCAGTCTGACTCGCATTAGTTCGTGCGGCTACCGGCCGTCCCCTGGCTCTGGGCAGTCCCCGTGGGCCCCTCTCACCCTGGCCGGCTGGCGACGTCAGTCCCCACCTGCCCACGCCACACGAGGGTCTTCATAAGGACGGGGCGGCCAGCTGCCGCACGACCCTGCAGCTTCGCATCGTCTGTGTGGCCAACCGCCCCCTGGCGCTGGACTCCCCTGGTGGACGCCTCTCTCTCGCCGGCCTGGTGATGTCCGTTCCCACCGGCCCGACCCGCTCTCCCGCGCAATACGCGGTCCCCTCCGTGCGGCGTCCACGACGCACACCCCTGGCCAGGCTCCCTGTTGCGTTGACACTCCCTGGGCCCTGGTCTACAGCACTCGCCGCAGCCGCCCGTGTCTGGCGTCGACTTCAGAGTTTTGCGAGATGTGTCACGGAGTGGTGCAGCCTTCCAGCAGACACCGTGGTTCCCCATTGGCGCCCTGTCACCGCTTGTCCAGCTTGTACCCTGCCACAGCTGTGGCCCTGGTTTTTGGCGCCCTGTGGCGACATGGTCAGTTCGTACCTGGTCACTCATGCCCATGGTACCTGAGCTCGAACGCGTTGCTTCCAGCTCTTCGTTCCTGGTAGCGCGCCGCCCACTGGGTTGGCCCGGCGGTGGAGGCGCTCCGCTAGTTTGATGCGTGGTTTGCAGATACAGAGCCGATCATGCTCTCCTGGGGTGCAGGACTTAATTCCATTCTGGCGTTTTGCAGCCATGCTCCCGCATGTTGCATCTGCTACCCTGGCCTTCAGCAGGCAGCTCAGCCAGCTTCCCATCAGCTGCAGCCCCACTGGCGGCTGCTTCTGAGTGCAGGCCCGGCCGCTTCGCTCTAGGCTCGCGCGTAGCCAATTTGGCAAGCCCGTGGCCTGGACCTCTCCTTCAGCGACAGCGTTTCCGCGCCCGCCCGCGACCAAAAAAAGTATCCCCACCAACCACTCCGCAGGTGTCAGTCCCCTCTGACACCCTCCTGAGGCCTCGGCCGGCACGTAACCGTCGCCTCGCGCGTTGTTCTGCTTTATTTGTCCCGCGGCTCCTCTGCCTAATTTGTCTCTGCGTAGCCCGCGTTGACCTAACTCGCCGCCGGCGCGCTCGCCCGCGGCCGCTGACTAAAAAGGATCCACACGAACCCATCCAGAAACGATGTCCAGGCGAATTGAGAGGTGATCAGGGAAGTGCGGGAGCAAAGAGGGGGACGGCCGAACCGTGTGAAGGAGAGAGGAGGCGAAGGAGAAAATTGGATGGATGGATGAGGGAGTAGGGAGAAGGAGGATGAATAGGATGAGAAGGAGGAGGAGGAGGAGGAGGAGGAGGCGGAGGGGGGGGAGGGATGAGAAGGGATGGGAGGAGGAAGGAGGAGGAAGAGAGCAAGCAAAAGGGCCAGAGGTCTCTTGGATGCTTTTCGGAGCCTCTTGGGGTATCTCTTGGGCGTCTTGGGATGTATTGGGGGTCTTTTGGCGGTCGTGGGGGGGGTTCTTCGGCGTCTTGGGTGCCTCGGGGGGGGCCTCTTGGGGCCGCTTGGGATCCTTTTGGGGGCCTCCTGGGGGCCTCTTGTGGGCCTCTTGGGGCCATCTTGGGACCTCTTGGGGCCTCCTGGGCGTTTTTTGGGGCAATCTTGGAGGAGATCGATCGAACAAGAGGGGAGCTTTAATTAGGCCCCCCCAAGAGAGGAACATAATGCCAAAACCCTAGTCAAACAAATGATGTTGGTTTCCTCGCCGAGGCCATTGTGAACGTTCCGACACCTCGCGGAACTCCCTGTCCAGGTCCAGGGGAGGGGGTAGGGAAAGGGGTAAACCCTTCCCCGAAGGGGAAGAAGGAGGGGTGGAAGAGGAAACTCTCTAAACCACCTACGCCCAGAGGGCTGGTGGGATTTAACCTCGCCAACCCTCATGGGGGTTGGTGCTGCGATCTGCGAAACCGTCGACACGTGCGAGGGGTCCTGGGGGGTCCAGCGGAATGAGGTCCACACGCATGCCTAAATGAAAAATCTCAATCCTTGGGGCGGCTGCGATCTGCGAAATTGTCGCAGCTCTCGGGGGCTGCTGGGGAGTCCAGCGGAGTAAGGCCCCGCGCAGTAGACCTCGCCGCTATCCCTGGGAGGCTGCGATCTGCGACACTGTCGCCACTCTCAAGGGCTGCTTGGGGGGTCCAGCGGAGCGAGGTCCCGCGCATGCCTAAAAAGGACCTCGCCATCCCTGGGGGATGGCTGCGATCTGCGAAACCGTCGCCACCTCCGAGGGCTGCTGGGGGGTCCAGCGGAGTGACGTCCTACGCGGATGTCGATTAGTCTTGATTTCCTTTCCCGCGGGGGGCGCATGCGAACGGTGCCGGTGGGACCTTAGGTAGAGCTCCCTCTGGGACCACGAATCTTGTGAGGGGAATGCCGAAATGGGCGGGGGAGACGCATGCGAACGGTGCCACTGGGCCCTTCGGTGGAGCTCTTTGTGGGGCCACGAATCGTGTGAGGGGTGTACCGAAGTGGGCGGGGGAGACGCATGCGAACGGTGCCACTGGGCCCTTCGGTGTGCCTCCCTATGGGGGGCACGTATCGTGTGAGGGGAGGGAAGGGGGGAAGAAAGGGAGGAGGAGGAGAAGGAGGAGGGAGGAACGCGGGGCGCTGTCTCCTCAAAACGAGGACCCAACACCACAGGATGGTTGGGAAAAAAGAGAGTGAGAGGGAGAGAGAGAGAGACAGAGACAGAGACAGAGACAGAGACAGGCAGTCAGAGTTGAGAAGCAGAAGGTGAGAGAGGGGGACGCGGAGGAAGGGGAGGTGAGACAGCGAGGGGGGACACGGAGGGAGACGTGGGGAGGGACGGAGGAAGAAGGAACGGCGGGGCGAGAGGGAGGAAGGGAAGACCCCCCCGTTCTCCCATGCGCAGTCGTCTGGGCGCAATCCGCGCGTGCCCGGAGACATTCTGGAGAGAGCCGTTTCCCGCCGAGGGTGGAGCGGGGGCTCCCTTGCGATGTTGCTGCAGCGGCTCTTCCTACTCGGGCTCGCGTCGGTCGGCGCTGGCGCAGTGGAACTCACTCCGGACAATTGGGAGGGGATGACGGCGGGCAAGACCGCTTTTATTTGATCGCTTCGCTCACTCCGCCGGCCCGTACTGTGCCATCGCAGGCGTTTGCCTGCGCGTTCGTGGCCTCTTGGGGGCCGTTTAGGGCCTCTTGGATTCTCTTTTTGGGTATCTCGGTGGTATTTCTGGGACCTCATGGGGGGGTCACGGGGGCCTCTTGGGGGCCTCTTGGGGGTCTCTTGGGGCCTCTCGGGGGCCTCTTGGGGGCCTCTTGGGGCCTCCAGGGGACCTCTCTGCGCCTAGAGCTCGAAATGTACGTTCGGGTCTGGAGGCCATCTTTGGCGTCTTGGATCGCTCTTGGACCGTCTCGGATCATGCTGAGCTTTCTTAGAGGCCACTTGAAGCGCTCCTGGGAGCGTGCTGGGACCTGGCCGGGACCTCGCCGGGACCCGGCCGGGACCTGGCCGGGACCTGGCCGAGATTTTGCCGGGACCTTGCTAGGGTATTTTTCGTCTGGGGACCCCAGGAGCGTCCCCGCGCACGCGAACTAGAAATATTGGTAACCAGTTACCAAAGATCTTAGCACGCCCTTGGCCGGTTAGGCCGGCGAATAAAGTTCCAGGCGCCGTGGTGAGGCCACTGCAAGAGGATTCGAGCAACGCAAACCAGCATTAACACAAATTATTGGAGCTCCGGGCGGATTTCTTGGATCGGCGTTGGGCCCCATGGCCCGCGCGGACCTCCAACAGTTTATGCGTATGCCGTTGTTTGTTCGTCCCAGGGTGAAGCCCGACTGGGACAAGCTGATGGCCGCGTACAGAGACTCCAGCGACATCATAGTGGGCGACGTGGACTGCACTGCCTCGGGCAAGAAGCTTTGCGGGAAGCATGGGGTGAGGGGGTACCCAACCATTCTGCATGGGGATCCCTCGTCACCCGAGGGCATGGCAAAGTACCAGGGCCAGCGCAGCTACGCCGCTCTCAGCGCGTTCGCGGCAGGCCTCAAGCCGCAGTGCGGCCCGACGAACGTCGTTGGATGTAAGGGGGAGGACAAGGCGTTCCTGGAGTCTATCGTTGGCCTCTCCGGCGAAGCTCTCAAGAGCAAGGGCGACGAGCTCAAGGCTGCGGTGGAGATGTCGGAGAAGGCTGTGGAGGCTGCGATCGCGGAGTTCGAAAGCCTCCGGACACACGAGAAGTTGCTCAAGCTCGCGACCAAGATGCCGATGCCCGGGAAGGAGGAGCTGTAAGGGTTCCCGCCGCGGTTGGGTCAGTCCTTGCCAGCGGTGGGCTCGTGAGAAGAGCAGCGTGGTCTGGGGGGACAGGGTCGGGCTGGGGTCGTGCAGGGTCCCGCCCTCTCCGTGGTCTGGCGGCATTGGCATGGTGCACCCGGTCATACGCGGAATTATTGCACGTGCCCAGTGTTCGGAAACCACGAGGGACGTACCCAACGCATGAGGTACGCGCGGTTGCATCCAGGGAGACGCAATCTCCTGGCGAAGCTACATGGCAAGCCGTTCGCTGAACCTCTCAGGGGATCAGAGGTTGGTGGCAACAGTGGCGGCAGCCGAGCGGCCGGCTGCCCCTGCGGTCCACAGGGCCACAGGAAAGTTGGGGCAGGTGTGCAGCCGGCATAGCCGAGACAGCGAGGTATCTTTTGATCTGAATACGGAAAACAGTTGGCACGAGCGTTCACAGCGTCCCTAGCCTCGGAAGGGTACCCGTCTGTTCTTCGTGTGTGAGTTTCCTTTCCATCCACCTTGGAACGCTCCTCGCTCTGGATATCTCAACGGGGCCTTGGGACATCGGCGGAGGGCCTCGCACTTTTGGCCCATGTTCTTGTGGCCACGTTTCGGCTGTAGGACGGAGCTCCACAGGACCTCCCCAGGGCGCAGGAGGCGGCGAGGTCTCTGAGGGGACGAGGTCACATCTGTCATCTGACCTGCGTAGGTCACGAGTGGCCACGGCTGTGTGGATGGCAGCGGCCAGGAAGGCTACGTTTCACCGGAGGGACGCCACTCGGCTGACCTCCCAGCCCATGGGGCACAGGAGAGAATGGGCACTCGTGCGACTGGCAGCGCCCTGGGGGGGCGAGGTCTCGGCTGCACGGAGGAGGGAGGAGGGAGGATGACGGGAGGAGGAGACGGGAGCGGGAGGGGGAGCCCAGGGAAGGAGCGGCAGGTGCGAAGACCCAACCGCGAAGAGGGTTGGGAGCAATGTTGCCGTTCGTCGCCGAACGGCGGAGCTTGCAAAGGAGTGCTTTATCTGTGGGCACCCGGTGACTTCCAGGCTCCGACCTTGCTCTTTCGAGCGAGCATTGTGCCAGGGATGATGTTGCGCCCATCACACTCCGCGCAGGCAGCCATGACTTGGCGAGGCGACGCAAAAGGGTCGTGCGCCCTACCCCTCCTCCTCCTCCTCCTCCTCCGCCTCCTCCTCCTCCTCCTTCTCCCCTGTATGAGACGTCCAATATAACACATCAGCATAAACGTCATCAGGTCCGCGCGGACTGTTCCTTGAGCGGCGCTGGCATCCACAACCCCTCACCTGCCTGATGCGTTTGACTTCTTATCCTGGTACCTCCCCCCTCCCCCCTTGTCCCCTCGCCATCCGATATCCCCTCCCTCTTCTCCTCATACACGTGCCGTCCCCCCTCCCCCCTTGCCCCCTCGCCATCTGATCCCCCATCCTTTTCCTCCTCCTCCTCCTCCTCCTCCTCCTCCTCCTCCACAGGGGGCGGGCGGGGCAGCCCCAACAGGATGGCCAGAAGCACGGCTTCGGCTGCCAGGTGTGGCCCAGTGGGAACAGGTTCGAGGGCCAGTGGAAGTGCGGCAAGATGTCTGGATTGGGGGGGGGTGATGGGAGGAGGACTAGAGGAAACCCAGCAATCACGCGCACACACACACACTCACATGTGGATGTCGATATATACATATATATATATATATATATATATATATATGTGACACATATGACACACATGCACGCATGTATATATCTATATATATGTATGTATGTGCATACACAAGCACACATGCGTACATGCATCCATACATACATACATACATACATGCATGCATACAAACATACATACATACATGCATACATACATACATGCATGCATACATACGTGCATACATACATGCATATAGACACACACACACACATACCCACATGCACGCATGCATACATATATACATACATACATATATATGTATGTGCATGCATGCATGCATGTATACATACACACATACATACATGCATACATGCATGCATGCATACATACATACATACAGACATACAGACATACATACATGCATACATACATGCATACACACTCATTCATACATGCATACATGCATACATGCATACATACATACATACATGCATGCATGAATGCATATAATCATACACACATTCATACATTAAACATCAAACATACATACATACATATATACATACATACATACATACATACATACATACATACATACATACATACATACATACATACATACATACATACATACATACATACATACATACGAAAGAGCGCGTTCTGTGGTCGCTTGGTAGGGGGGGGGAACTGGACCCCCCCACACCCTGGATGGAGGGGAGGGGGGGGCGGGTTTCGACCCCCCCCCGCCCCCCTGGATGGGGGGGGGGATTCGAACCCCCCCCTCCCCTGCTTCCCCTGTCCTCGGGCCAGCGCTTGCGTCGGCGGCGGTGACGGCGGCGGGGACGACGATTTCCATTTCTGGGCCGGCGGGCGCCGGCGCCTGCGGCGGCGGGCGGCGGCGGTGGCGGGGAGCGTCGACGAGGACGGCGGTGGTGGTGGTGGTGGTGGTGGTGGTAGGTTGTGGTGGTGGTGGTAGTGGTGGTGGGTTTTTGTGGTGGTGGTGATGGTGAGTTGTGGTGGTGGTGGTTGTGGTGGTGTGGTGGTGGTTTGTGGTGGTGGTGGTGATGGTGGGTTGTGGTGCTGGCGGTGGTTTGTGGACGTTTGTTGTGGTGGTGGTGGTGGTGGCAGTGGTGGTGGTGATGGTGGTGTGGTGGTTTGTGGTGGTGGCGGTGGGTTGTGCTGCTGGTAGTGGTGGTGGTTCTGGCGGTGGTGGTGGTGGTGGTGGTGTGGTGATTGTGGTGGTGGTTGTGGTGGTGGTGGCTGTGGTGGTGGTGGTGGTTGTGTGGTGTGCTGTTGGTGGTGGTGGTGGTGGGTTGAGGCGGTGGGTGGTGGTGGTGGTGGTGGTGGTAGTGTCGCTGCGTCCCCGCCGTCGCCGGCGCCAGCGCCAGGCAAGGCTGGCCGCCGCCAGCGCCGGCGCCGGCGCGAGGGGGGGGGGTTGAACACCCCCCTCCTTGGGCTGCCTCTGGTCATCGTCGCTGCGTCCCCACCGTGGGCGCTGCTGGCGGCCGGAGGGGGTTTTGAACCCCCCCCCCTGGGAGGGGGGAGGGGGGGGGAGGGGTTTCGGGAGGGGGGGGGTTTGTGGGGGAGGGGAGCCCCCCCGGTTTTGATCGACGGCGCCGAGTGTTGGGGGGGGAGGCCACCCCCCAGTTCGAAACGCGCCGCCGAATGTTCCCAAGGCAAGCGCCCGTAAAACGCTTTCTTTCCGACATACATACATACATACATACATACATGCATACATACAGACAGACAGACAGACAGACAGACAGACAGACATGCATACATACATGCATACATACATACCTGCATACATGCAGACATGCACACATGCATGCATACATGCATGCACGCATGCCTGCAAGCGTGTAGTTGTGACTGTATTCGCACTCATACATACATCCGTTTCATTGATGCATGCATATATGTAAATATACCTGCGTACACATATACATACACGTATGTATACACGTACATATTGCATGCGTATATACATACATGGATACATACAGACAGACAGGCAGACATGTATACCGACATCCATGCATAGATACAGACATACACGCATACGAGCCTGTATGCATACACGTACACATGCATACGTGCAGGCATGCATGTATGCATGCAGACATGCAGACATGCATGGGTGCATGCATGCATACACTATACATACATACATGCGTGCGTGCATGCATGCATGTACGTATGCAGACATGCATACGTACATGGATACAGGTATACATACATACACACACACCAATACACACGCATGCATACATACATACCTACATACGTACATATGTACGTACATACATACATATGTACACACATACATACATACATACATACATACATGCATGCATGCATACATACATACGTACGTACGTACCTGCATATATACATGCATACATACATACGTACGTACATACATACATGCATACATGCATACACATACATACATGCATGCATGCATGCATGCATACATACACGTGTAGCATGTTGCATTACATACACACAAACCTGATGCAAGAACCCTCGCCCCCTCTCAGCTTACTGCGGCCGGCGGCCGCCGCAAGTATGGAAGACCTGGGCATGGGATGGCTGGCACGTTGACACCGCCTCGAGCCGCGGATGGTTTAGGATTTGGGAAGGCTGGAAGAGATGGAGGCCCGTGGTCATGGCACCAGAAGCACGGTCAGAAATGTATACCTAACATATCACGTTACCCGTTCTAATCTACCGCGCTTCGGCGCGACGCGCTGTCCACGTCCAAGTCGGCAAGCGTCAACCGCCCGAGCCTTGTCCAGCCTCTCGCCCCGCGGAGCGCAGCGCCCTCCAGGCCCTTCAGGACCCCCCAGGGCCCCCCCCCAGGGCGCTCCAGGGCCCCGGTGGGCGCTGGGGGGCCCTGGGGGGCCTTGCCAGGCCCTGGAAGGCCCTGGGGGGCAGTGGGGGGCGTTGGAGAGGCCTGGGGTGCCCTGCAGGTCCTGTGGAGGAGCCCTGGGGTTTCTCGGGATTTTCATTGGGAGTTTAGAAGATTCTCGGGAGCTTTTGGGATTCCTACGTTCTGATGATTCTGAGAGGCCCTGGGGGCACCTGGGGGGGTCTGGTGGGACATGGGGGGCCCTGGGAGACCCCGGGGGGCCCTGGGGAGGCCTGGGGGACCCTGGGGAGCCCTGGGAGGCCCTGGGAGGCCCGGGGGGTCCCTGGGGGGTCCTGGGGGGCCCTGCGGGGTCTATGCAACCTCCTCCTCCTCCCTCCTCCTCCTCCTCCTCCTCCTCCTCCTCCTCCTCCTCCTCCTCCTCCTCTTCCTCCTCCTCCTCCTCCTGCTAAATCTTGTTTGGGCTACAGTGTGCGGCATGGTACAGTATTGTCCGGTACGGTCGGCCGGTTGGTGCGGTGCGGGCTGGTACCCATTAGCCCTCTATCCGGTGCGGTAGTGGTCATTACGGAAAGTAGCAACCCACACGAGGATGGCGCTCCTCCCTGCGGGCTGGAGGGCTCTGCCGGCTCTGTGGGCCAGTTGTGGGCCGACCGCCGTGTCCCTCGAAAAGCAGGGGGGTCTTCACGAGGATGGCGCTTCTCCCAGTGGGCTGGAATGCTTTACCATAAGGGTTGTTTTGTTCTTTGTCATACGAATTGCGTTATCCAAGACCTCTACCAGCTTTGCCGATGTGGTTGATGTACACGTCGTCGTTGCTGCGCATGTGGTTGTAATGTTGTTGTAGTGTTGTTATTGTTGTGCTGATGGGGTTGACGTTCATGTGGTTGCTGCCTGTGGTTGTAAAGCTTTTGTTGTTTTGAGTTGTTACGTTGTTGCTAATGAGGTTGCCGCGGATGTGGATGCTGGTCACGTCGCCGTTCATGACCACGTGGCTGTGATTGTTGTTATTATTGTTGTTCACATTCTCTTGTGGTTGTAATGTTGTTCTGGTTGTTGTTCCCCAAACATGCTTCAGCATGAGGGTTTGGATCTGACATCAATGACTGGTGTGTGGTTCTCCATGCTTGGGGTCGACCTTGGGGTATTAATTCTATTACACCTCGCGAAAGTACACAACGCAAGAGATGCCAGGGAACCGACACCCGTAAATGCCTAGCGCAGGATAGGCAAAGCTATAGCACATTCATTTGACTTCTCTCGACCTTGTGTACTCGTGGAAATGTCACACCCCACTGCCCAATATGTAAAGAAGTCGCAGGTGCTCGCCATCGTTGGACCGAGAAGCGCGGTCAACGCTGGTAGCTGTCAGGAACGTCAAGTTCCTTGTTCGCGAAACGTCGGGGGGGTACCAGGCGAGTGCTGAAACATGTAATGTTCGCCACCCGTGCGACTGTTGGGAAAGATTGCGGCGCATGCGCAAGGTGCCGAGGCGAGAGCCAGGTTCTGAAAGGGAGCCACCCGCTTAAAAGACCAACACGGGAGGCCCGAAACGACTCTTAGATAGTAAGGGGAGCCACCATCGGTGCGTATAGTTGTTGGAGATGTTCGAGACGAGCGTGCGCTGCACAGCGGCGCTGAGGCGAGAGCTCCGTTTTGATAATGGCCTTAGCTCCATCAGTGCGCCTACCACACACAGGACCAGTAAGTGTGGTTCTAAGACGAGCGCCAGATCTTGAAAATGCTACACCCTCAATGCGTGCAGAAATGCCCCGCGAATCGCCGACGCATTCCTGTCGACACGTCCAGGTGTGCGACGAAGATGGTAGCAAGGGGGGAAGAAGAGTGGAAAGCGACGGAAGAGGAGGGGAAGCAGGAGAAGGGTGAGGAGGGGCGGCTGCTGGGAAGCGGGCGGGCGGAGGGGGAGGCGACGGAGGAGCAAACAGAGGCGAAGGAGGCCTCAATTACGTCCCTCCTTTCTCGCCGTCCCCCCACCGTTGAATTACACTTCGTTCCCGTCTCCTCCTTCCTTCTCGTGTGTCCCCCTCCTTCCTGGCTGGTCCTCTGTTCTCCTCCTGGTGCAGGGGCAGGGGCAGGCCGCGGCACAATGGTGTGGGTGGACGGCGGTGTCGTCGAGAAGTTCGTCGGCTACTGGGAGGACCTGATTTCCGAGCTTGCTCACTCGAGCGCGTGTCCAGCAGAGAGGAGTGGCATGTTCGATGAGGCGGGGGTGGACGAGGGAACACCGGGAGATGACAATTCGCAGGCACAGAATGCGAAGGGGAATGGACGCAGGATGCAAATCGAGAAGAACGGACGATGGGCCATGGATCGGGCAAACGTGGCGCGGAAAGAAGACGAGGGCTACATTTACATAATTCTGTATCTGTGAACGGATAGGAATAGTGTTAGCCAGCGTGGACTCCATACAGTGCGCTTCTATCAATATGTCCCGAACAGTGCTTGCACTTAGGGGTTCTTCTTCTGGGGAATTGGCCCTGAATGTCGGTCTCGCGGCTCCGTGCTCGCCGTCGCCGCCTCGTCGCCGCCCGTGCTCTGGCCCTGAATGTCGGTCTGGCGGCTCCGTGTTCGCCGTCGCCTCGTCGGTCTGGCGGCTCTGTGCTCGCCGTCGCCGCGGCGTCGCCGCCCGTCGTCTGGGCCTGGGTGTCGGCTCCCCCGCCTCGCCCCCAGGTTCATCGCCCCCCCCCCGCCCCCCCCGTTGGGACAACATTCCAATTTACATACGCCCCGGCCCCATCGCCCATTTAAGTATGAACTCAAACCATCTTTATCGATCGCCCCCCACCCCTGTCAAATGAAATTATGCGCGCGCACTCGTTTCTCAAAAATCAGGAACGTTAAATAACCCTTTGCAAAGGCCAACACCATTTGACAACGTCCACACGCGCGTCGCCGCGCGCGCATGCCGAAATCTGTAAACAACAAGACATTGGCCTGGCGAAGGGCCCAGCCAGATGCACTTGTGGGTGCCGCAGTCGTGAGCATCATCTTCGTTGGAGCTCGCTATGGGGCCACGAATCGTGTGAGGGGTACACCGGAATGGGGGTGGAACTGCATGCGAACTTCGCCACTGGGGCCTTCGGTGGAGCTCCCCATGGGGCCACGAAGCGTGTGAGGGGTGCGCCGAAATGGGGGTGGAACCGCATGCGAACTTTGCCACTGGAGCCTTCGGTGGAGCCTCTGATGGGGCCACGAACCAGGTGATGGGTGCGCCGAAATAAGGGTGGAACCGCATGCGAACTTTGCCATTGGGGCCTTCGGTGGAGCTCCCTATGGGGCCACGAGCCCTGTGAGGGGTGTGCGGAAATGGAGGTGGAACTGCGTGCGAACTTTGACACTGGGGCTTTCGGTGGAGCTCCCTATGGGGCCACGAGCCGTGTCAGGGGTGCTCCGAAATAGGGGCGGAATTGCGTGCGAATTTTGCCACTAGAGCATGCGTTGCAGCTCCTATGGGGCCACGAGCCCTGTGAGGGCTGTGCCGAAATGGGGTTGGAACCGCATGTGCACTTTGTCATTGCGACCTTCGGTGGAGCTCCCTATGGGGCCACGAGCCCTGTGAGGGGTGTGCGGAAACGGAGGTGGAACTGCGTGCGAACTTTGCCACTGGGGCCTTCGGAGGAGCCTCCTCTGGGGCCACGAATCGTGTGAGGGGTACACCGAAATTGGGGTGGAACTGCATGCGAACTTTGCCACTGGGGCCTTCGGTGGAGCTCCTTATGGGGCCACGAAGCGTGTGAGGGCTTTGCCGAAACAGATACTTGCGCAGGGCAGAGGCAGGGACAGGAGGAGGGAGGAGGGGAGTAGGAGGAGAGGAGGAGGAGAGGTGGGACGCGGGGCGCTGTCTCTTCGAAACGATAACCCAACAGCACAGGATGGTTGGGAAAACTATCCTGGCGAAGGACCCAACCATATGCAGTTGTGAGTAGCGCAGTGGTACGTACGGTCCTCGGTGGATCTCCCTATGGGGCCACGAGCCGTGTGAGGGGTGTCCCGAAATGGGGGCGGAACTGCATGCGAACTTTGCCACTGGGGCCTTCGGTGGAGCTCACTATTGGGCCACGAATCGTGTGAGGGGTGCGCCGAAATAGGGATGGAACCGCATCGATCTTTGCCAGTGGGGCCTTCGGTGGAGCTCCTTATGGGGCCACGAACCGTGTGATAAGTGCGCCGAAATGCGGGTGGAGCTGCACGCGAATTTTGCCACTGGGGCCTTCGGTGGAGCCTCCTATGGGGCCACGAAGCGTGTGAGGCGCGCGCCGAAATAGGGGTGGAATTGCAAGCGAATTTTGCCTCTGGTGCCTGCGGTGGAGCCTCCTATGGGGCCACGAACCGTGGGAGGGGTGCGCGGAAAGGGGGGTGGAATTGCGTGCGAACTTTGCCATTGGGGCCTTCGGTGGAACTCCCTATGGGGCCACGAGCCGTGTGAGGGGTGTACCGAAATGGAGGTATAACCGCATGCGAAGTTTGCGACTGGGGCCTTCGGTGGAGCTCCCTATGGATCCTGATGGGGCCACGAATCGTGTAAGGGGTACGCCGAAATGGGGGTCGAGCTGCATGCGAACTTTGCCACTGGGGCCTTCGGTGGTGCTCCCCATGGGGCCACGAACCATGTGAGGGGAACGCCGGAATAGGGGTGGAACTGCGTGCGAACTTTGCCATTGGGGCCTTCGGTGGTGCTTCCTATGGGGCCGCAAACCGTGTGAGGGATGTGCCGGAACAGCTACATGCGGAGGGCAGAGGCACAGAGGCGGAGGACGGGGAGGAGGAAGGAAGGAAGAGGAGACGCGAGGCGTTGCCTCTTCAAGCGAGGACCCAACACCACAGGATGGTTGGGAAAAAAGCATGGGTTTCGGACGGGTTTCAACATTGTGTCCCCCGATAACACAGAAACCCACAATGGTTTTGCAGCATGGCTTCTCATAAAAGTCTGCGCTCGCCTCGCCAGGTCTTCAGGAGCCAAGGGTGTTCCAGCATTTTCATCACATGCGACCGAGCGGGCCTCTCGCGCGCGCATGCTGAAATTATTCGAACGTCCTTGCGCGCTTCCTGGGGGGCACTTCCCTTGATCAAATAACACCACTTGGGCCATTCCCGCCCGTCGACCTCGCGCACATGTCAAAGTTGAATCCCGAAAACCTTCATCACCGATGCGTGGACACCATAATCGTCATCGGCGTGATCAGCATCGGCGCTGTCATCGGCCTTGCCGTCGTCATTGTCACCATTGGCACCACCACCGCTACTAGCATCACCGTGTCTGCCGTTGTCGGCGTCGCCATGATACCGCGCCCGCCCGAGCCACCGACTTGCATTGAGGCTCCCGCGCGCCAGCGCGGCTGGCGAGACGCGCTCGCTCAGGAACCCACAGCGGTCAGCGCCACCGCGGCCGCGTCGGTCGCGCCAGACTAGCTGACCGCTCTGCGCTCGAGCATGCGCACGCTATCGCGGCCGCAGCGATGCGACAGCCAGCGCCGCGCAGTCATCGCAATCGCCGCCGCACGGTTTTGCAAACCAAGTTGCGGACGGGTGCGACTGCCTACTCGCAGAAAAGACTGCCACAGGCCCGACAGTGAATCAGCTGCCCTATTATATCAGCTACGATGACAAGAGTGCCGCGGCAGAGAACAGCAAGCGTGGCATCGTTGTGCAGGCGTGGGCACCGCTGGGCGGCAGCACTGGCGGCATCAAGGGCCAGGCAGGGAAGGCCTGTGAGGAGGTTGGCAACAAAAATATGGCAAGTCATGTGCGCAAGCTGCGTTGCGCGATCGTGGACACAGGTGCACTTTTGCCATGCAAGCCAGGAACACCAAAACATGTCGCAGATAAGATCAACGCGTTTGACTTCAAGCTGTCAGAGGAAGATCTCGCTTTCTTGCAGAATGTCCGAACGTAATGAGCTTGCCCGCCATGAATCCCGTCCCGGACCTCTCGCTTTCTGTCCCGGTGGGAATCAAACATGATGAGCAACCGCGGCAACATCACCGACAGCGGCAGCGATCCTTATGAATCAAAGACTAGCGTTGCAGCTTGGGGAGTACTACCCTGGCGGCGTTGCGATCGAGACTTGCCCCTATCATCCGAATGGCCATGGTAACCCGAGCAAAGTTAACAGTTTCCCACGTCCGATGGCCATTCCAGCGAGTGATCCTCCCCAGTCTTCCCCATCTATCGAGGCGCTTCGCTTCCCAGCAAGACTGTTACTGGCCCAGGTAATTCGAACAAATGCGGGTGGGTGGGTGGGATGATTGCGCGAGAAGTGGCACTAACAGCTAACAACTCCCAAGTAAGCATTATGTTGTCCTCATCTTGCAAACGAACAGTTCGGATGTGTCCCCCACCCCAGGGTTATCCGTACCCCCGGGGGATGTGCAGTTTGCATACGAGTATGCCTCATCGTTTTCTGTTTACTGAATTCATATACTCCCCGCAAAGCTGGAATCGACCCCCTTCCTATTCAAATTATTACTCGCGCGCGCCATCGCATAATCAAAATCATCACCGTTTTTTTGTTGAGAGAGAGGGGGGGGGGAAAACAAACCTGGAGAACAATATGACAAAGTCCACACGCGCGCGTCGTGATGCACATGCCGGCATCCTCCAACAACCCCCGGTGTCTTACGGATGTCAAGAGCTAGTTCCCCAAAATTGTATCAAAACAAACGGCTTTGCCACATCTTATCTCAAAGAAATGCGCGCGCTTTCTTGCAATTCCCACAAAAAAAGAAACATAGGTATTGCAGCGACTTTTTCATCGCGACCAAACCTATCGCACCGTACCGTTGGGAACTGGCCTCCCGGGCTGGCGTTCCGAGCACGGTCCGGGAGAGCCCCATCGCATTTCACCGTGAAGACCAGCCTCTCGGTGGAAATGGACATTCGGTGGGCGGGGAGCAGCATGTGGACCCTGCAACTGAGCCTTTCGGTGGAACTCCCCGTGGGGCCACGAAGCGTGTGTTGGGTTGTGCCGAAATGGACATGCGGTGGGCGGGGGGCAGCATGTGGACCCTGCCACTGGAGCCTTCGGAAGGGGCTCCCTATGGGACCACGAAGCGTATGAGGTGTGTGCCAGAATGGACATGCGGTGGGCGGGGGGGCGCATGTGGGGCGTTCGGCGGAGTTCCTTATGGGGCCACGAAGCTTCTGAGGGGTGCCCCGAAATGGACGTGCGGTGGGCTGGGAGCCGCCTTCGGACCCTGCCACTGGGGCCTTCGGTGGAGCTCCCAACGGGGCCACGAAGCGTGTGAGAACGGTGCCAAGATGGACATTCGGTGGGCGGGGGGGGCGCATGTGGACCCTGCCACTGAGGTCTTCGGTGGAGCTCCCTACGCGGGGACCAAGCGTGTGACATGTTCACTGACATGAACATGCGGAGAGCAGATGCAAGCATGGGTGGAAGGAGGAAGAGATGAGAGGAGGAGGCGGAGGAGGAGGAGGAGACGCAGGGCAATGCCCCTTCAAAACGAGGACCCAACACCACGGGACGGTTAGGACAAGTACCATGGCGAAGGACCCAATCATTTGCAGTTGTGAGTAACGCGTAGCAGGTACAACTGTCGGTGGAGCTCCTTGTGGGACCACGAAGCGCGGGCCCTGCCACTGGATCCTTTGGTGCACGAAACGAGTGAAGGGTGTGCCGTAATGGGCGGGAAGGACGCATGCGGCCGCTGCCTTTGGGGCCTTCGGTGGAGCCCCTTTTATGGGGCCACGATTCGCTGTTTGACGGGGGGGGAGATGCATGCATGCGGGCTGCGCCGCTAGGACATTCAGAAGAGCTCCCTATGGGACAACGTAGCGCTGTACTGGGTGGGGGGTGGGGGGCGCATACGGGCTGCGCCACTGGGCCCTTCGGTGGATCTTCCCATGATGCCACGAAGCGCTGTACTGGGTGGGGGGGAGACGCATGCGGTCTGCGCCACTGATGCTTTTGGTTGAGCCCACATTGTGGGCCCACGAAACGTTGCAGTGGGTGGGGGGGACGCATGCGGGCTGCGCCACTGGGAACTCCGGTGGAGCTCCCTACGCGTTGTACTACGTGGGCGAGACACAACCTGTTGGGCCACAAAGCGCTGTACTGGGTGGGGGGATGCATGCGGGCTGCGCCCGTGGGACCTTCGGTGGAGGTCCCTGTGGGGCCACAAAGCGCTGTACTAGGTGGTGGGGGTAACGCGACGACATGCATCGCGAGCAGCCACTCACAAACGGGTATTCGTGTCGATGAGTTCCGCCATCCACTGGCGCAGCGATTCAACACGCTCGCCGATCTACCTGCGGGGAGGTGCCAAACCACGTCCGCTCCATTCAAAGTCCTATGTTTGTTTTTCATGATGGGCACATGTTCAGCGCATTCCATATTGTTCTGACACATCATTAAATTCAAAACTGGTAGCAAACTGAAGCCTTCGGGTTGAAGGTGGGCGGGCGCGTTTGCATCGAGGGAACCTCATGGCCGCCAGGATCGCCATAGTTTTGATCTCCAACCGCGCCACGTCGTGCACGACAGGCACCTTCGGGTTGAAGCCCAGGTCATGGACGATGCTGTTGCGTAGCCGATGGCCTGGGTGATGAGGCAACACCTGCGGTGGCTGGTAATCCAAAAGTGAAACAACGTTTGTTGCCCGTGCTGGATAAATTGAATGTAGAAGTGCGTTCTAATGTTGGTTCAGCATGTGCACCGCATCATTGTCCGCTGGGTCAATGACGGGGTACGGCGCGAAAGCTGTGTTCGTGGGGAGCATGGAGAACTCCCATATGCGCACCAGGATGTCCGCGCCAGCCACTCCTCCTGCGAGGTTGCATCCGCGAACACGGATTCTCGATCCGTCCGTGGAGTTAGTGTTCAATCATGTTGTTGCTCTGTGCGCACCTGCTCGTGTGGATTGCTTCCGCGCTTATAGTTACAACTATCGTAATGGTAGTGATGTGCTGATGTGGTCCTCTGGGCTTGTCTTGGCGTGGAGCAATCAATCTGAATATCGATCTGGTAATGATTCAAGCAATAGGGCTGTTGTCGATGTTGGTTGTTTTAAATATGATTGTGGTTATCATTGTGATGAGTGGTCCCGACAGTATTGCACGTCTAATGTTTGTGGATAGGTATGGTTCCGTTGTTATTGTCACGGTTCTTATGTTGGGTATGGTCGCGGATTGCAAATTCAGGATCATGTTTCTGGCCGGGGTGCGCCAGCAGCTTCCGCACCAGCACGCCACGATTGCGGCCAGTAATGCGTTGCCGCGGCGTCGGCGCCCTGCCATAGGATACAGAAGCCTGGTTTTGGCAGCGCAGAAGGTTTGCCAGAAGAGCCCCATGTGCAGCCATCGTTCTGGCAGCTGGGCCAGCTGGGCATTCTCGAGTGGCGGTGCTGTTGGTCGTCCTGTCCAGTGACGCCGTCGCTGCTTCGTGGCGCAGTTGCTGGTCCCTGTGTGCAACGATCAGTATTCGATGCCGTTTCTAATGTTATCCTTTCTTTTCATTGATTCTCATGGAAACCATTTTTGTACCGCTTGGGGCATGACGGGCGTCATGGCCCCAGCCCCCCCCCTATGACGTCACGCTCCCCCCCCCCCCGAGTGCGCTCCGGGCACTGCCGCCGTGCGTATTGGGATCCGCGTAGATGTCCGCGTAGGAGTCCGCATAGGAGTCTGGTCCGCAGTCGTCGACGTCGTCGTCGTCGCTGTTCGCTCATCGTCGTCGTGCGCGCGGACGCGGCTGGAGGCTGTTTTTTTCATTCCGGGCCGATGACGGCAATTATCTGGGGGGGTGGAGGGGGTCGATGACGTCACGCTTCGCGCCGGCGGCGCCTGGGAATGTTTAGGAATGACGGAAGACGGGTGGCACCAGCATGTAGGTGGCGATCTGCACCACAGCGCCTGTGTACACCACACCGCCTATGTACACCACAGCAGCCGCGTGCAACACACCGTCAGTTTGTACCACCGCGCGCGTGGGCACAACAGCTCTTGTGTACACCACAGCGCCTGCGTACACCACATCAGCCGTGTGCAACACAGCAGTGTACACCACAATGCTTACGTGCATCGCAGTGCCTGTGTACACCATGGCGCCTGTGTGCACCACAGCAACCGTGTGCAACACAGCACCACTGTTGTATGTAGAATGTTAGATGGAATCATTATGACAAAATGGAGCGTTTGTGGATTCCACCGAAAACACCAGAAAATAATCTTTATGGACAAGGGAGCGCCAGGGGAATCTACGAGTCCTTCCGAGTTCGCCCGCATTACCGTACTTCCTCCCATCCGCGTCCAGGAGGCTCCAGCTAAATTGGCCGTCCGAGAATCAACTGGGCCGATTCAGTAGGCCATTCTGCGGTGCACGCTGAGTTGCGCACGTCCGCTGCAGCGCCAACCCGCACGACAGGGGGTAAGGAGGAGGAGGAGGAGGAGAAATAGACAAGGAGGAGGAGGAAGAGGAGGTGGAAGTGAAGGAGAAGGGAAGAGGGAAAGACGTCGCATTCGATTATCAGCACTTTCCTGGCGTGGAGCTTCCGCAGCAGATCCTCACGTACAGGCTCCTTCTACCTGTCCTATGCACGCAGGCACTGTGGTGTACAATAGCCCTGCGTTGCACGCGGATGCTGTGGTGTAGACAGGCGCTGTGGCGTGCACAGGCGCTGCGGTGCACGCAAGCATTGTGGTGTACACAGGCGCTGTGTTGCACATGGTTGCCTCCAGTGTGCACATGTACACCGGCGCTGTAGTGTACGCAAGCACTGCAGTGTACACAGCCGCTGCGTTGCACACGGTTGTTGCGATGTACGCAGGCGCTGTGGTGTACACGCGCGCTGTGCTGCACGCGAGCGTTGTGGTGTACACAGGCGCAGGGGGGCAGATCGCCACCTACATGCTGCTCGCGTCGTCGTCGTCGTCCTCGCTTGTCGCTCGTCGCGTCGTGCGCGCGGGCGCGGCTGTGGTGCCGGAGCCACACGGCGGGGGGGTGGGGGGGGGGGGGGCGTTACGTCATACCCCCCCCTCGCCCCCCCCCCCCCCATGACGCCCGTCATCGCCGAACATAAAGATACCATATCATGTCATTTCTTTGCAAGCCCTCCCCGCAACGTAAAATTGTTCGTCGTTCCCATCTTACTCATGTTCGTAAGCGTCATCATAGTAGCCATCGTCGCAGGAATGGTGGGTCAGGACGGAGTGCAGGGATGAGAGGGGATCGCGGCGGTGAGGAGGCGGAAGAGTACGAGGAGAAGGGATGAGGAGGAGGGGGAGGAGGAGGAGGAGGAGGAGGAGAAGGAAGAGGGAGGAATGGCGGAGGAGGAGGAGGAAGGGGAGGATGAAGGAGGCGGAGGAGGGAGGATAGTGGCGGTGAGGAGCAGGCGGAGGAGGAGGCGGACAAGGGCGGAGATAAGCGAGGATGAGGAGGTGGGAGGGGGGGGGGAGGGAGGGAGGGAGGGAGGGGGGGAGGAGGAGGATGACGAGGAGGAGGATGACGAGGAGGAGGAGAGGAGGAGGAGGAGGGAGGAGGCGGAGGAGGAGGAGAGGGAGGAGGGGGAGGAGGGAGGAGGATGAAGGGGGGAGGAGGGAGGATACTGGCGGTAAGGAGGAGGCGGAGGAGGAGGCGGACAAGGGAGGAGGTAAAGCGAGGATGAGGAGGAGGGAGGGAGGGAGGAGGACGACGAGGACGAGGAGGAGAAGGAGGAAAAGGAGAAGAGGAAGAGGAGTAGGAGGAGGAGGAGGAGGAGGAGGAGGAGGAGGAGGAGGGGGGGAGGACGCAGCGCGAGGGACGAGGAGGAGGAGAAGGAGAACGGCAGTCAAAGAGAACAGGAGAGACGATCAGGAGTCTCGGTAGGTCAGAAATCATTCGAAATCGAGTGCTGGGGGGGGAGCACCCACACACACATGTGTGTGTATGTATAGATACATTTCTATATATATATATATATATATATATATATGTATACAAGACTGCACCGGCGCTGCGCGCCATGCACCTTGGTCTTTTGAGTTCCGCACGCAAGCGGAATGCGTGCGTGCGTATATGCGCACATGCATGTATACACGCGCACGCGCATGCACGTTCCGTATATATGTCTAGGTGTATACAATATACTTACATTGTTGTATGTGTGTATACGGCGTACATATGTACATATAAGAGTATGCGCGTAAGGGTACGAACATGCATATGCAATTCGTATGTGCTTTGTCGGTGCACGCCCATATGTGTATATATATATATGTATGTATATAACTATGGGTTCGCATACACATGCGTATCTCAGGCCGTAGTGACCTGACCAGTTGCTCAGGGCATCTCGCAACTGAAAGGTGCGAGGGTCTCAGGTGAAAATGGCCAGATTACCATGGGACAATGCATCGCCGAGGTCAGTGTGCGAGGATGTCTCAAGCGAAAATGGCCTGAACACTTCCGCTCAGGACATACCGGAACTCAGCGTTGCGAGGATGTCTCAAGCGAAAACGGCCTGAACACCTCAGCTCAGGACAGACCAGAACTCAGTGACGCGAGGATGTCTCAAGCGAAAGTGGCGGAATACCATGGGGCAGGGCATCTCGGAACCCAGAGCTGCGAGAACGTTTCTAGCGAAAGTGGCCCGAACACCTCAGCTCAAGGAGCCCTGGAACGTAGAGTTGCGAGAAAGTCTCAAAGCGGAAGTGGCTGGACCACCTTGGGGCAGGGCTTCTCCGAGGTCAGAGTTCGGAGGAGGTCTCAGGCCACAGTGGTCTGATTTCTTCAGCTCAGGGCACCTCGGAACCGAAAGTTGCGAGGATGGCTCTGGCGAAAGTGACCGGAACACCGCAGCTTAGGACATCCCCGGACGTAGAGTTGCGAGGGGGTCGCATGCGGAAGTGGCCAGACCATCTTGGGGTAGGGCACCTCCGAGGTCAGAGTTGCGAGGATGTCTTAGGCGCAACTGTCCCGAGCACTGTGGGGCGGGGCATCTCCGAAGTCAACCTGGCGAGGAAGTCTCAAGCGAAGAGTGGTCTGAACACCTCAGCTCAGGGCATCCCGAAATCCAGAGGTGCGATAAGTCGCAGGCGAAAGTAGGCTAACCACCATGGTGCAGGGCACCTCCGAAGTCAGACTTGCGAGACTGTTTCAGGCGAAATTGGCCTGAACACCTCAGGCCAGGGCGTCTCGGACCCCAGAGTTGCGAGGATGTCTCAGGCGAAAATGGCGGGACCACTGCGAGGCAAAGCGTTTCCGAGGTGGGAGTTGTGAGCAGACCCCGGCGAAGCGGATCTCACGACTCCCTCTTCCTCCTCCCCCTCCTCGTTTTCTGTCTGGGTGATACTCGCCACTCGTCCTCCGCACTCCCGTTGCGTATAATTCCCTCTTCCTGTTTCTTCATTTTCTTATTCGCGTTCTCCTGGTCCACATCCTCTTCCTCCTCCTCTCCTCCTCATCCTCCTCCTGAGTTGCCGGCCGGGCCGGGCCGAGCAAAGCCGGCGGGCTGGCGGAAACGGGGACGACGACGATAACGACGACGATTACGACAACGAACGACGACGACGACGACGACGACGACGTATGGACGGCTGGCGCCCTCCGGGGGCGCCCCTCCCGGCCACGAGGACGACGACGACGACGACGACGACGACGACGACGACGACGACGACGACGACGACGACGACGATGACGGCAGCGACGGCGACGACGACGACGACGACGATATTGCAGCAGTCGACGAGCTATTTGGGGCAATATTGGACATCTCATGAACTCGAAAAGCGCTCCCTCGTGCCATTGTTCCGGCGCTCGAACTGTTGGCATTCGGAAACATCGTGGGGGTGTTTTCGGGGCCCTTGTGGGCCGTTTTGGCGCCTTCATGGGCCGTCCTGGGGCCTTCTTCGGCCGTCTTGGGGAGCTTGGGCCGGCTGGAGCCCCCTTTGGACCCATCTTGGGCATTTCCGGGGACCTCCCATGGCCCTTTTGGGTCTGTGCTGGGAGCCCTTGGGGGGCCTCTTGGGTCCATTATGGGCTGTCTTGGGGCTCTCGTGGGCGATCGTGGGGCCCGGCTCGGCCGTCTTGAAGCTTTCTTGGGGGCCTTGTGGGGCGTCTTGAGGCGATCTCGGGGGCTTTGAAGCCGTCTTGAAAGCTGATGAAATCCGAAAGGCGAATACGCTACAATTGCAAGTTTTACAAAGGGAATGGGACGATTCTTGTGTTTTGAAGGCCCCTTGGAAAGCTTTTTGGGGGGCCTTGGGGGTTTTTGGGCCGTCCTGAAGCAATTGGAGTCCCTCTTGGAGCGCTCTTGTGCTGTCTGGGGCCTCCCTTGAGCCTTTCTGATGACCCCTCTGATCGTTCTGGTCTGCCGGCAAGGCGTTTGTGGAGACCCGGAAAGCCGGGTGACCTTTTCCAAGGACGTCCAAGGGAGCCCGAGAACCCCAGCTCCCGGGGATCCTGTTTTGGGGGGGGGGGGGGGGGGGCGGGAACGGTTTTTTCCCCCCGGGGCTTGTAAAAATATAGGAAGAGGAATATGCGACCTCCCCGCCCCAGGAGCGTCCCACACCTCCGGAACATCTAGGGGCAAGTCTTGGTATTGCGCCCCAGGGTTTTCCGGGGAACCCCCAAAACGCTCCAGGACGGCCCAAGACGCCCCCGCAGGAACCCCCAGAACGCGAAAGGACGGTCCAAGACGCTCCCACGCTCCCAAGCAGCCCAAGACAGACTTCCGACGGCCATCCAGGCTCCCAGGAGGCCTCCAAGAGGCCCCAAGAGAGTTCCGAGAGGCATCCGTAGCCATTTTGGCTCAAGTTCGGCCCATTTACATACAAGTATTTTGCTCTTCTGCACCTCTTGCTTCCGGCGAGATTTGCTGGGATGGCGGCTGCTTGGAAGGCGCCGTGGGCCATCGTCGCGGCGTCGTTCGCGCCCTTGGCCCGCGCGTTCGGCGATCCCTGGCTCTCGCGCGCGACGCTTTCAGAAACCGCAGACTTATCAAGTCGAACAAGTGAAGGTAATATAAGCGTGATGCAGTCGGAATTCAGTCTGGGTTTTCGTGCTTCGTTTCCTTCGCATATATTGATCTTCAATTTCGCGAAAGTGGCTTCAACTAGCCAGCAGCTTGCACTCGGCAAGGTTAACCACTCGGACCTATTATACTCGGCAACAACTAGCGAATCGTACCCACCAGGACTCAAGACGCATAATTATATTGTTGCCCGGGATTTTATTCAAAAGTTGCCAAGTGGGAGCGATGCTTGGGTTATTACAACGACTCGAAATCGGTTCACCCATGAGATTGCTGAATATTTCCAGAACTTCAGACATCCGGAATTTGAGAAAGCAATGCGAAACAAAACTGTCGTGGAGCTTCAGGAGCATCTTCGCAGTCTAAGGAAGGGCTATGCCGATGATTGGTTCCAGCGAGATTTCTCCGATGCAACTGATTTGGACTTGATCTCCCGCGCAGACCAGATGCATAAACACAACTATGTTCATGTGGAGCGTGTTCTGCATGACAAGCGCATTAATTTTCTCTTGGTGCGGTTTGAAGATATTGGTAGTTGGGATCAAATATTTGGTAAGTTTTTCTCTGGGTTCGCATTGCCACAATCAAACGCAGTAGTATCGGAGCATCAAGACAAGTACACCGAGTTTACCAACACTTATTCTTTTTCAAAGCAAGAGATCGCTGCGACTTGTCACGGGGATACGATGAAGTTTTATTCCGCGAGCGAGATTTCCGCGATTGCCCCGCCGTGCAGCAGCGACGCGGTGAAGCTTCATGGACCAAACGATGTTCGGCCCAGCAAACATGTTTCTGTCTCTACTGATGGCCTATTTCTGCACGACGCTGACCTTGACCTCGACCCAGGCGAGGATTGACATGGTCGCAGCCGCTGCTCGTCGCCGCTAGCGTCGCCAGGGATCTCGCGCCTCGACTCGCCCTCCTCTCCCTTCGGCTGCCCTTCTCGCAGAGCTCCGCGCCCCCTCTCGCCCCAGGCGTTGGTCAGGATTCCCGGCGCAA
The DNA here is from genome assembly GCA_963575745.1 of Prorocentrum cordatum. Lineage (NCBI taxonomy): Eukaryota > Dinophyceae > Prorocentrales > Prorocentraceae > Prorocentrum > Prorocentrum cordatum. The sequence goes on along the minus strand of CAUYUJ010016826.1, from coordinate 293,085 downwards.
AAATTGGTTGCCGCCGCAGCTGATGCGCATTTGGCGCGTCGGGTCGCGGTCGGCACGTGTTCGGCGCGCCGATTGCGGAGTTCGCCACTTGGCTCTGCCTTCGCGGGCTCGCAGGAGAAAAAAAATCAGAGAAGCGTCCCGGGAGTTGATTTTCATCGGTTTGTTTGAGATTGTTGGCCTTCTCGCGTTTTCGAGCTTCCAACGCTACGAGACGGCGGAAAACGCCCCCGAGACCGCCCCAGGGCCGCCCAAGAGCCCCCAAGACGGCTCCAAGACGGGCCAAGAAGGCTCCGAGACGGCCCAAGGCCGCCCCGAGGCCCGAGGCAGCCCAAGAGAGCCCCAAGATGGCCCGAAAAGCCGCCCAACAGGGGGAACGCAAATCAACAGCCCCAGCTTTCCGCGCCAAGAGGCCCCAGGAGGCCCCAAGAGCCCCCAAAAGAGCTTGAAGAGGCCCCCAAGAGCCCCGAAGAGGCCCAAAAGTGGTCCAAAAAACAGCCCCCCCAGCGGCCTCCAATCTACCTCCCAAGAGCACCCTGCACGCCTCTTAGGTGCCCTCCGATTCCTGCGCACTACACGCGTAGGCCCCAAGGTTTGTTTTTGTGGTGTGTGTTTCTTTTTTTAAAACAAAAAACCTTTTTATATATATATATATATATATATAGATATATATATATATGTATATATATATATATATGCTCACACCCCACCCCCCCCCAAGATCCCTATGTTCCGTGCTCTGTTCTGCTTTCCTCTCTTCGTCCTCCTGTCCTATCTTTCTGTTTCTGTACTTCCTGGATTAATCCAGGGCTCGGCGGTTTAATCCACCTCCCCTTCCTCCCTCCTCCCTTCCCTCCTCCTAGAGAGGGGAAGCACACTCGGTGCCCTTCCGCCAATCCGTTTCGGCGCCCAGGGACCGTTTTCGGGCCCCAGAACCATCAAAAACGACCCAGAGCGAAAAACCATCCCAAGGAAAAGGGCGTGGACCTCTGGGGCCGCGGATTTCCTCATGGCTCCAGGCGATTCCCCTTTTCCTACTCCTCCTCCGCCTTCAACTTCCCCCCCCCCCCCCCTCCTCCTACTCGCCCCACCCTGTCCGTAGCCATCATCGGCTCAAGTTGCCCCCGCGCGGGCTGATCCGAAGATTCGTGTCGAAGTCTTACAGCAGGTATGAACACCTCGATTGCGGTATCTGGTCGTGTTGCGTTGACCCGTGATGGTAAACGGGCGCGCCTGGATTTGAGCGCTGGCAATCCGTCAGAACCCTCGGGCTCGGCAGCTGCTGACATCATCCGCCTCTTGGAGCCGGCTGCCCCTTCGGGGCCGCCCGTTGCCCCCGCGCCGATCGCGGACCGTGTCCGCCCGCGCGCTGCGGATGTTATTGGTGACGTGAACGCAGGGCGCTTGACCGTGCACCCGTCGAAGACCGTCCTCTTACTGAAGGAGGTGAACAACCAGATGAATTACATACAGGCGTCTTGCGGAATGCAGCGCCGCCAGGAAGGCCAATGGAGTGAAGCAGCCCAGAACAAGCTCGTCGCCTGGCTCAACAAGCGCAGGCAAAAGGGAAAGGTCCCTGACGGCCCCCCTGCACGCGAGGCGCCCCCCGCCCTGGCACTCATGGACGGCGTCGTGGGCGACGGGGGCGGCGAGGGCGACGACGAGGGCGGCAAGGGCGACAATGAGGGTGGCGAGAACGACGGCTCGAAGAAGGACGAGGGCGAGGACGAGGGGGAGGAGGGCGAGGAGAGCTCGAAGGACAAGGACAGCGACTCTGAGAACACCTCGGAGGACGAGGACAAGGGCTCGGAGGACACCGATGGGGGCCGAGGACAAGGGCTCGGAGGACACCGAGGGCGAGGGCAAGGGCTCGGAGGACACCTCAAAGGGCGAGGGCGGCTCGGAGCACGAGAACTACGCGGAGGGTGGGGTCCCGATGGACGAGTTCGAGGAACTGTTCGCCAGGTGCGCGGATGCCGAGGCAGAGTGCTGCCGCCTCACCAAGGAGAACAAGGAGCTCAAGATGCACGAGGCAGAGTGCTGCCGCCTCACCAAGGAGAACGAGGACCTCAAGATGTATATCGAGCGCATGTCCCAGCATTGGGCAGACAGCTCGGATTCCGAGTGAGATTGCTTCTGCCTAGAAACGAACGCGGTGGCCACGAAAAAGGGGTCCGGAGGCGCAAAACTAAATAGGAAGGAGCTCTTGAGAAGAGCTCGGAAGATGTAGCAATAGCTAGTAACAGCAAAACATATCAAGGAATATAGATGTTGTTATAGTTTGGAACAGCTCCTCCCCCCGCTGGATTAATCCAGGGCCGTTGGGATCAAAGCTGAGATTCTTCTGCCTATAAACGAACGCGGTGGCCACGAAAAAGGGGTCCGGAGGCGCAAAACCAAATAGGAAGGAGCTCTTGAGAAGAGCTCGGAAGATGTAGCAATAGCTAGGAACAGCAAAATATATCAAGGAATATAGATGTTGCTATAGTTTGGAACAGCTCCTCCCCCCGCTGGATTAATCCAGGGCCGCTGGGATCAAAGCGTTTCCTGTTTCTCCCTCTCTCTCTCCCCCCCCCCTCCCCCCAGTCGCCGCTTGAGACTCAAGGCGCAGCCAGCCGACGGAAACAACGACGCAACACCACAATAGCACACAAACGGCGGCACACAGGAAGCAACACAGCAACGATCATGACGCCGATAATCGGTCATCAGAAACACCACCACTGAGACAATAACGGAAACAGCCGACAGAACAGCGACAGAACGCAGCAACATCATACTAACGACCCAAATGACACCCACGAACTAAATAAAGCAGCCGTAGTTGATGAAAAAAAAAAAAAAAAAAAAAAATCCTTGCCAAAGCACGCCTTTGCCACCCTCCGTGTCTGTCTGGGCTCAAGCGCGTCAGCGCGCCAGGGGATAAGGCGCGCCTGCCCGTTCCTTGCCAGGGCCGTCGGCCAGAGCCGCAGGTGACCTCTGTGGACGGCGTGACCGTCAACACTTACATGTTTGATGGCGCTGTGTTCTTGATGCCCGAGGATGCCATGGACGACCTCCGCGCGGCGGTGAAAACCGTCGCTGAAAAGTGGGGATTGTCGATGTCTGTGGTGACGATCGATGGTGACGATGCGTAAGTAGGTCGGCTGTGAGCGATGCACGGGCCAACGGCATATTCGGATAACTGTCTCTTTGGACTTACGTGTAAATAGTGGAAGGCGTTAGCGGCTGGAGGCCGCGCAACATTATATGAGCCCGTTCGTGCTCATGCTGCTGACTATGCTATGTAGATGCCCAAGAGGTGCCATGCAGATTCCACGAGGGGTGTATTTCAGCCATTCGATATGGTTCGTCCTTGTTGCACGTTGGGGGTTCCGACCCAGCCTGCAGCTGCTTTGTTCGTTCTCGAACTCGCCGAGACGATTGAAAAAAAAACTTCCCTCCTCTCCTCCACGCTCCCCTGCTCTGCCGCTTTTCCTCCTCCTTCTCCTCCCCCTCCTCCCTCCCTTGTGTTCCTCCTCTTCCGCTGGCGGAACTTTTTTTTGTGTTTTTTCCTCCTCCCGCTTTCGGAGGCAGAGTTTGTTCCTTTTTTTCCATGTGAAAACACAGTTTTTTCCTTATTTTTCCTTTTTGTCCTCTTTTTCGGTCTTTCCCCTGGGACGGCGGAGAAATTCGGAGGACCGAACGAGGCAGGGAAAAGAGGGAAAAAAGGAAAAATAAGGAAAAACCTGTGTTTTCACAGGGAAAAAAGGAAACAAACTCTGCCTCCGAGGGCGGGAGGAGGAAAAAAAAAAAAAAAAAAAAAAAAAAAAAAAAAAAAAAAAAAAAAAAAAAAAAAAAAAACTTTCCGCCTGCGGAAGAGGAGGAAAGGGAGATGGACGGAGGAGGAGGAGGAGGAGGACGACGACGACGACGGGGAGGAGGAGGAGGAGGACGACGACGAGGAGGAACAGGGAGAGACGGATTTTTCCTCTTTTTCCTCCTCCGGCCTTGGTGCGCGGAGATTGTTTCCTCTTTTTCCATGTGAAAACACAGTTTTTTTCCTATTGTTCTTTTTTTCCTCTTTTCCCTGCCTCGTTCGGGCCCTCCAGATTTTTCCGCCGCCCCAGGGGAGAGACCGAAAAAGAGGAAAAAAAAGTAAAAATAGGGAAAAACCTGTGTTTTCACAGGGAAAAAGAGGAAAAAAACATTGCCTCCGAGGGCGGGAAGAGGAAAAAAATGAAAAAAACGTTCCGCCTGCGGAAGAGGAGGAAAACGAGGGAAGGAGGAGGAAGCTGAAAGGAGAAGGGAGGAGGAGGAGGAGGGAGAGGAGGAGGAAGCAACATGGGGATCTTGGGGGGGGGGGGGGGCGACCATATATATAATATATATATATATATATAATATATATTATATATATATATATAATCCCAGTGATTCTCTGTTTGTTCAAGTTCATCCCGGGCCCCATCAAGTCTTCGAGGTCGCATTGCAAAGATTGTTCGGGGAAACTTTTGAACTCTGCGACGCTGCCTTGGCACTCTCTTGGGTCGACTTCGTGTCCTCTTAACTGCCCCTGAAACCACCGTAAATATCGAGATCCCATGAGTTAACTTGTCCAGCCCAGCTAGAACGTCAGCGCGCGCGCACGCGCGCCAAGAAAGAGACAAAAGAGGGGACCCCCCGAAGCCTTACGAGCGTTTTGCCCCAAGGTGGCCTCAAGGTTCTCGCAAAGGCTCTCGAGGCGCCCCCCAGATGCCTTCAGAGGAGACTCCCTGGAGGCTCCCAGGAGGCACCAAGAGTTTCCCAAGAGGCCCCGAAAGACTCCCAAGACGCCGCCACGAGGCCCCCAGCGGCGCCCCAACAGTCCACGGCCTGTATCCAGGAAGCTTCTGACCCACGGCCCAGGCGTGGCAATTTGGAAAAAAGAGACGTCCAATAATTCCCTTTTGTCCAACTTACCCCATGCTCATTTCTGCACAACAGACCATAATTAGGGGCCCCGCTACCACCGAACAACATCCCAGGAAGCCTTCGAGGGCCCCAAATCATCGAACACCTAAAGGAATTTGATGATTGTGTGGTTTCCACGTGTCACCGTCTATACGCTTCGGAAGCGTGCGCAAGGACTCCAACAAGGTCGTTGGATGCACAATGCACTTCAAGCATTGAGGTTCTATGCGTTAGCCTGTCGAGCCTGGCTAGAACTTGAGCGCACGCGCGAAGCGCGCACGATGGCTCTAGTGTTGGTGCGTGTGTGTGTGAATGGGTCGGCGTGTGTGTGTGATTGTGTGGGTGGGTGTGGGTGTGTGTGTGTGTGCGCGTGCGTGCGTGCGTGTGTGAGTCTGTGTGTGTGGTTGTGTGTGTGTGGTTGTGTGCGTGTGTGTGCGTGTTTGTGTGTTTGTGGGTTTGTGGGTTTGTGTGTTTGTGTGCTTGTGTGTTTGTGCGCTTGTGTGTGTGATTGTCCGTGTGTTTGCGTGTGCTTGTGTGTGTGTTTGTGTGTGTTTGTGTGTGCTTGTGATTTTGTGTGTTTGTGTATGTGCGTGCTTGTGTGTTTGTGTGTGGTTGTGTGTTTGTGTGTGGTTGTGTGTTTGTGTGTGGTTGTGTGTTTGTGTGCTTGTGTGCTTGTGTGCTTGTGTGTGTGCTTACGTGTGTACTGTCTGGGGGGGGGGCGCGCGGCCGCAGGATGGCCACCCGCACGGCGAGGGCACCCAGACGTGGTGCGCGCCAGAGGGTTCGGGCGCGCTGTCCTCGCGGGCAGGCGCGCCACGCGGCGGCGGCCCCCTCGGCGGCCCCGCGGCGGCTCCTCGGCTGCCCTCGGCGGCCGCGGGCGGGCGGCCGCGGGCCTCGCTGATCCTGCACATGATCCTCCCGCCGCTCCTGTTTTTCCTCTTCTCCCTCCTCCTCCTCCTTCCTCCTCTTCCGCCCCTCTTCCTCTTCTCCCTCCTCCTCCTCCTTCCTCCTCTTCCTGTTCTTCCTCTTCTTCCTCCTCCTCCTCCGCCGCCTCTTTCTCCCCCTCCTTCCTCCTCTTCCTCCCCCTCCTCCGTCACCAGGGCGCGACCACACGAGGACCACATGGCAAGCCGGGAGGGGCGCCGGAGGGCCCTTTCGCAAAGACGCGCAGACAGCCCCCGGAGGCGGTCTTGCCTTCATACGCCGTGTCCCGAGGCTCCGCGTCGCCCGGCACGGCGCGGAGCGCCCTCCAGTCCCGGCCATGCACGGGGTCTGGTCACCATGCTTTGTTCGGTAATACCACGGTGTGTTCTCGATTGTCAGGGGCCGGCTTCGATGACCACGGTTTGTTCTGAATGGTTTCGTTTCGTTTTCGATCCCCAGGTGTTGTGTTCCTTTGCCAGGGCTTGTTCTTGATGGCCGTATGGCCATGGCTTGCGTTCCAATGCCAGGAAATATGTTCCAGGGGCTGCGTTCGATTGCTAGCTCTGTGTTCGCTTCCTATTTCCAAGGTGACCCTTAGATTTTCTCAGGTGTGAGGATTATGAGTATTTTGCCAGGGCATGCTTGTTTCACTTACGTTTGCGTTCAATTGGCAGGGCTGGTGTTGGATCGCCGAGGTTTGATTTCGATTGCCAAGAGTGATTTGGATCACCATGTGTTGTGTTATATTGTCAGGCTTTGTCTTCGACTGCCCGTGCACGGATTCAGTCACCACGATGTCTTGTGAATTGCCAGTTGTTCCCCACATCCAAAGTGGGGTTCTTGTTTTCTCTGGACACCCCGCGCAGGAACAAGAGAACACACACTCCCCTCTTCTCTAATCGCACACTCATTCATCCAATCACTCACATACATCGTCACTCACACTCACTCACTCATTCACCCACTCACTCACCCACTCGCACACTCACACACACACACACACACACACTCACTCACTCCCCCACTCACTCACCCAGTAACACACACACACACTCACTCATCATCATCACTCTTCACGCACTCACCCACTCACTCACCCACCTACCCACCCACTCACTCACTCGCACTCTCCTCATCATCATCATCATCATCATCATCATCATCATCATCAGCATCATCATCAGCATCATCATCAGCAACATCGGAAACATCATCAGCATCATCATCATCATCAGCATCACCATCATCATCAGCATCGTCATCCTCATCATTATCATTGGAATCATCTTCACTCATTCACTCATTCAATCACTCACTCATCTCATGCGGGAGCTTCGTCTGTGAGGGAACTGCGAGGAAGTCTCAGGCGAGAGCCCCCTCCCTATAGGGCCCTGCAGATCATGTTACTAATCAGAGCGGGTCATCGGAACCCTGTAACTGTCGTCACTTTGGGGATCCTGAGGCCTGAAAATTTGGGAAGTATCAGGCGGGATCTTCGTCTGTGAGTGAATTGCGAGGACGTCTCAGGCGGGAGCCCCCCTCACTATGTGGCCCGCAGAGCATGTTATTCATCCGAGCAGGTCACCGGAACCTTGTAATTGTCGCTATCTTGGGGCTCCTGAGGCCTGAATATTTGGGAAATATGAGGCGGGAGCCTCGTCTGTGAGTGAATTGCGAGGAACTATGGGGCCCGCAGATCATGTTACGAATCCGAGCGGGTCATCGGAAACTTGTAACAGTCGTCACTTTTCGGCTCCAGGGGCTTGAGTATTTGGGAAATATCAGGCAAGAGCCTCGTCGATGAGTGAATTGCGAGGAAGTCTCAAGCGGGAGCCTCCTCCCTATGGGGCCCGCAGCTCTTGTCATTAATCAGAGCGGGTCATCAGAAACCTGTAACCGTCGCTACTTTTGGGTTCCTGAGGCTTGAATATGAAGGAAGTATCAGGCGGGAGCCTCGTCTGTGAGTGAATTGCGAGGACGTCTCAGGCGGGAGCCCCCCTCACTATGTGGCCCGCAGAGCATGTTTTTCATCCGAGCAGGTCATCGGAACCTTGTAACTGTCGCTACTTTGGGGCTCCTGAGGCCTGAATATTTGGGAAATATGAGGCGGGAGCCTCGTCTGTGATTGAATTGCGAGGAAGTCTCAGCATGTGCTTTCTCCGCGTCGTCCTCCGGCGCGCGCTTCCTCTGGGTCGTCCTCCGGCGCGTAGCCGCGGGGACGCACGTCGCGCGTTTCCTCTAGGTCGTGTTCCCGCACGAGGACGAGGAGGAGGAGGAGGAGGAGGAGGATGCAGGACGAGAAAGAGCAGGAGAAGGAAGAGGAGGAGGAGGCAGAGGGGGGGCACAGGACGATGAAGAGGAAGAGGGAAGGAGGAGGAGGAGGAGGAGGAGGAGAGGAGGAGGAGGAGGAGGAGGAGGAGGAGGAGGAGAAGGAGCAAGAGGAATGCCCTGGGAGGCCCCAGGAGGTCCCGGGAGGCCTAAAAAGCTTCAGGAGGCCCCAAGAGGCCCCAGGAGGAGGCAGGAGGCCAAAGGAGGAGGCAGGACGAGGAGGCGGAGGAGGAGGGGGAGGAGGAAGATGGAGACGAGGAGGAGGAGGAGGCGTAGGAGGGAGAGGGAGATGAGGGGTAGGAGGAGGAGGAGGAGGAGGAGGAGGAGGAGGAGGAGGGGAGGAGCAGGACGAGGAGGAGGAGGAGGAGGAGGAGAGGAGGAGGAGGAGGAGGAGGAGGAGGAGGAGAGAGGAGGAGGAGGAGGTGGTGGAGTAGGAGAAGGAGGAGGTGGTAGAGGAGGGAAAGAGGAGGAGGAGGCAGGGGTTGAGGCAGGAGGAGGAGGCAGGAGGAGAAGGAGGAGGCAGGAGTAGGTGGGAGAAGGGAAGGGGCAGGAGAAAATCCTCAGGCAATTTAAACAGATCATCATGCATGTGGGGTCCTACTGTCGGAGTAATCTCGAGTTGTTCAGCTCCTTGTTGGTTCCTTGGCTCACTGGCGGTCTCAGCAGCGCTCCTGGTACACCAGATACGCCGCGTGTGCCAAGTGTGCCACATTATCCGCGCCAGGTGCGCACCGCGCGCAGAGTGCGCCATGCGGCGACAGGTGCACCAGTGCGCTTGACAGCACACATCGGGCAATATGTCGACTCCCCATCACCCCACCTTCCCTATCAATACCTATGCAATGTGCCGCGGCGGGTCAGCATGGCATAGCATGTGCACCCGCAATCATGTTGACAACGCTGAACGCACAGCGGACACATATGAAGAACAAGTTGGAAGCGATCGCGGGCGCCCGCCCATGATTCAGGCTTAGAGTAGCCGCCACGTGGATGTCGTAGGGCTGTTCGCTAACGGTATGCAGTGAGGAAACCTACCCCCGAAGGGGAAGAAGGGGGTTGGAACAACTATCACTCTGAACTACCTGTGCACAGAGGGCTGGGGGGGGTCTTGTGTTTGGGCAGCTCAGCCTAGCTTAGCTCATCCTCCCCCTTCTTTCTTCCCCCCCCTTCCTCCCCTCCTCCTGCTGCTTCTCCTCTCGGCCAATGCCGACCTCTGGTGGGAGTTGTTGTCATTGGTTCGACCTTCGCTTGGCAGAGACCGAGCTTGTGCACTGCCCGTCTCACCTCGACCCAGCCAGAGCCAAAAGGTTCTCGAGGTCAGCGGCTGCTCAGCAGGGGAAGCGGAACCTTGTCAGATCCCAATTCGCGTTTGTCACGCAGTTCTGGAGATCCAGGCCCAAGCGAAGGCGGCCCTGCTTCGCGCTGCATGTCTCGCTGCTTCCGGAGGGTGGCTCGCGTGTTGTTGCCATGGGCTTGCCCCCACGGCTCGTGAGAGCCAAGCAGGGACGTTCTGCTCTAATTCAGGCGTCCCAGCACGCCTTTTACCTGTTGGCTCCGAGGTTTTGGAGGTGTTCCGAGTGGCTCTCATGCCCGAGAGACATCCAGGGAGTTTCGCGATTCTGTCTTGTCCGCTTGTCCCGCCCTGGCTCCCAGGCCTCCCGTCCTGCTGCCGAAGGCGGTCCCTTCCCTGGAGCTGGTGGCTCGCGTGGGCCGGTGGCTTGAGCGTCGTTTGGGTATGGAGGATCTTTCTTGGAACATTGCGCACCAGTTTTGTCACCTCTGGCCAGCAGCTGCACGCCAGCCAAGAGCCACGAGCTGTGGCACAAAGGACGTCTTTTGTTGTTCTCAGTCGTGCGGGCCCTGATCCATCGAGAGTCCAGTCAATATGTTGGCTGGTTGCACTGCGGTCCTTGAGGGCCCCACCGAATCTGCCCCAATCAGCTGCAGCCCCTCCAGCATGATCAGGGGGGCGGCCCTCCTCAGCAAGCTGCTTCTCACTGAGGCTGAGATTTGGACCCTGGTTTTTTACAGGTGTATTGTCCATCGTCTTTCGACCTGTCTGCGGCCAGGATTTAGACGGATACAGCCCACAGTAAAAAAAAAATCATCAGCGGTTGGATTCCGTGCGTCTTGGATGGGCGCCCTGTGGCCAGCCCTCCTGATCGCCCTCGCTGTGTCCGTTCGCTTGTCGTTTGTGTCATGTGGAGTATCCGCCGAGCCCAGCGATATTTCAATGCTCCTCATCATGTGCCCCTCCAGGCGTTCCGTATCCTTCTGCTCCAACGGCCGCTACCTCCTCATGTTCGCGTATCACCCTTCCTCCCGTCTCCTTTCCCTCCTCCTGCTTTTAGTCCTCCCTCCCCATCTCCCCATTACACCTCCCCCTTCCCGCTGCTCTTCGTTCCTCCTCATCCTCCTCGTCATCATCGTCATGATCATCGTCAACAACAACCACTGCAACATCAACATCAGCATCATCGTGGTCGTCATCATGAGAGTCATCATCCATAATCGTCATTATCAACATCATCCCATCGTCCTCATTATCACCATCATTATCATCAGCAGCACTTGCAGCAGCATCGCCATCATCACCATCGCCGTGCAGGAGGTTGGCGCATCAGCATCATCTTCGTTCTCTTCCACCCTTCTCAGCCCTCGGGCGCGAGGTGTGCTGCCAGCGCAGCAGATGCTGAACCGCTACGAGGGCCAGTGGAGTCAGCGGCTTCGCGGCGGCGGCCCGGCGGAGAGAGGCAGGGCGGATGAGGAGAGGAGGGGAGGAGGCAGGAGAGGAGAGAGGAGGTGCCAGGAGAGGAGAGAGGAGGAGAGAGGACAAACTAGGTGTGCTCGCGCCGCATATGACATCCTACCCCTCTTCCCATCCCTTCTCGTTGCGTTCATTCTCTCTATCCGCGGGGTCGTGCCATAGCTGACCTGGAATCCCCCGAAAAGAAAGCATCGTGTCATGCGCAAGCGAGAAATGGGAGTTGCGTACATCAGGGGAGGAGGAGGAGGAGGAGGAGTAGGAGGAGGAGGAGGAGGAGGAGGAGGAGAAGGAGGAGGAGGAGGAGGTGGCGGGCGAGTAGGAAAAGGAGAAGGACGAAGAAGGATGAAGACGAAAACAAACAGCGGCAGCAGCAGCAGGAGGAGCAGGTGAAGGCGGAGGAGGGGACATGGCGACAGCGACGACAAAGGAATCGGATCTGGGAAAGTTGCCCACGCTGGCGCGAGCGCGGCATTCTGACCGACGAGAGCAGAGCGCCGATCCGAAAATGAGGCCCAAGCTGCAGCGGGAACGCGTTTTTGAAACACCAGAAACAACGGGAGTGTAGATTCGCAAAGGAGAGTTACTCAATGTCCCTCCGCGGGGGTCTAAATCATAGGCGTTTAGGTTCATAGCGTTTCGGGCGTGTGCTTGGCTAGATTATAATGGAAACCGCTTGGGGTGTTCATGGAAAGACTTGGCTCTTTATTGGCATGGCTGGTGACCATTCGGTTTTCCATATGAGGAAGATGGTGGTGATAATGACGATGGTAAAGGCGGTGGTGGTGACGATGTTGATGCTGGTGATGATGGTGATGATGATGATGATGCTGATGATGATGACGATGACGATGGTGATGGCGACGACGATGTTGATTATGAAGATGATGCCGATGATGGCCATGACGATGATGATGCTGGTGATTATGATGACCCCTATTGTGCGCAATGTGTACTGGTAACCGTATACCAGTACATCACATCCCGAACGTACACTCTGCCGCCCCGCCTCTATATGTACATTCAGATGTGCAGAAGGGGGCATAACCACTCTGCTGCAGAGAGCGCGTGTTTGAAGATGTCCTGGTCACGGGCAGCGTGGCCTGCTCTGACCGAACCACTTGCGCACCCACGCTTCGATTATTTGTGGCGTTTCTATGGGCATCCGAAGCATCGGTGATATGTTTGCCCAGCCGTTTGCGGCTGGATCCCTGACGCGCATCTTCCACGACGGCGCGTCGCGTAAACCAGGATTGTGGTGAAACAGGCACTGACCGTTAAATTGACCGCGTTGTCCACGTTGGCCGTCGTGTAGAACATGATTGGGGCAGCAGGTGGCCTATGGCTACGCACTCCTGCTGGCAGTGGGTCTGCTGGTGGTGGTCGTGGAGGTGTTTGTGCTGGTGCTGGTGTTGGACGTGCTGGAAGTGTTGGAGGTGCTGGCGCAGCGGCTGGTGCTGGCGCAGCGCCTGGTCGTGCTGGTGCTGGCGCAGGTGATGAAGGTGCTGACGCAGCGCCTGGTGCGCTGGGTCTGGTTCTGGAGGGTGGCCCGGCATGGATTTAGCTTTAGCCTTCGCCGTTGGGGTTGCTTCTTTGAAAGGATATGTGTCCTTTGTATTATTATACATATAACGGCGCACCGGGTCCGGGGGCCCGGGGCCGGGACCTCGACCACAAATGTGCACCCCGGGGGGCCCGGAGGCTCGTCGGGGCTTGCCGGAGGCCTCCCCGGTCAGACAAGACGGCCCCAGAAGCGCCCAAGACGGCCCAAGAAACTTCCAAGAGGCCTCCAAGAGGGCTCCGAGATGCTGAAGATGGCCTCCAGACGTCCAAGGACGCCCCCAAGAGGCCCCAAGAAGCTTCCAACATGCGTCCCAAGAGGGCCCCTAGACGCAAAAATTTGCCCATTCCCTTCGTAAAACGTACATTTTCAACAAAGTTGTCTTTTGGGCTTTCCGACGTTACAGGACGGCCCAAGAGGCGCCCAAGACCGCCCCAAGACGGCCCAAGAAGCTTCCAAGAGGGCCCCAGGACAGCCCAAGAGGGCCCCAAGACGGCCCAAGAGGCGCCCAAGATGGCCCAAGAGGGCCCCAAGACGGGCCCAAGAGGGGGCCCAGAGGGGGACCACGAACCGCAAGCTCGAGCCTTCCGCCCCAAGAGGCCGCCAGGAGGCCCCCAGGAGGCCCCTCAAGAGGCCCCAGGAGACCCCCAAGAGGCCCAAAGGAGGCCCCGAGAAGCCCCAAATCGGCCCCCACAATGCTTCGAACCTGCTTCCAGGAGGCCCCCGACAGGTTCAGAGGCTCACAAGAAGCTACGTCAAACTCCCAGCGAGCGGCCGGACGAGGCCCCCAAAAAAATCCCAAGAGGGTTCCAGTATTTGTATCTTTCAGCGCTCTCTGGCCTTCTTCCATCTCTCTCTCTCTCTCTCTCTCCTTCGCTCTCTGTCTGTCTGTCTCTCTCTCTCCCTCTCTTTCTCTCTCTTTCTTTTTCTTCCTTTCAGATTCCGTGTCCTTGCGACCTTCTGCAGTCCCCGACGTCGCCACGGCTGGATCTGCTCGAGCGTGTCTTGTGATGTGCGGCGGTGCGAAGCCCGTCCCACTGATCAAGGCACAGGTACGAAATCATGGGTCCATCATTTCTTGCCTTCCCATGTGCGTTTTCCCAATCGATTCCTGGGCCCGAGGTCGCAAAAATTACGACGTCGGAGGTCTGGGGAGGCGGGAAGCACGACCTGGACCTCCGACGTCTTGGAAAAATCACGACGGCGGTTTCGGTCAATTTTCGGCCTCCGGGGCCCCTCGCAGGGTCCCGGGACCGTCAGAAAACGACTCAGGATGAAAAAAAACACATCCCCAGGAAGTCGTCGAGAGGTCCAGGGGCCGCGCACAGAAAGCATCACGACATCGGACGTCCAGAGAGGAGGTAGGAACACGAGGAGGAGGGAGCCCAGACCTCCTGGCGACGCAACACCAAAGACAACAAAAGCTTCCCCGCGACTTCCCCCAGAGACTCTAACTACAGAAACTCCTTTCGTATTCCGGCCAGAAGCATCCAGAAACGATGTACATTAGCCTTGGCGGGGGGAATGATGGCGATGGTGATGTTCATGATGACGACGGTGACGATCCTAGCTAGAACCTAAGCGCGCGCGAAGCGCGCGCGTGGTTCTAGTATTCATATCATCAGTAGCAGTCTCATTTGTATTGTTATTCGTGTTGTTTGTTTTTTTCTTCTTCGGGTCCGCAGGGTCCGAGCCAGGTCGTTCTCCGCCCTGGTTCAATACGTACTCGGCGCATCGCTGTATGTTTCTTCTCTCCTTGGCGACCTTTCATACCTCTATGAGCGCATTCATATTGTCCGCGCCGAGATCCTCGACAAGTACCTCGGCCAGCGCGTCATCAAAAGCAGGAGCGCAGTGCGTTTCGGACGTGAAAGGTTTGCAGATCATGTCGCCTGTGGCGCTGTCAGGCTCTGCAGGGTCAAGCGCCTTACCAATGATGTCGCAAGCTTCCTTCGGGGTCGTCGCCCCCATCGGTTTCGCCCGCATCGGTAATGCGAGCGCAATGCAGGAGGTCCTAGAAGTCCAACGCGTTAGCAGATCTCGTCATTGCCAGCCTCATGAGAACGCTAGGTCCTGCGGCCTGCTGTATGGCCACTCCAGTGTGGATCGGTCCGCAACGGAATCCTCTCAAGGTTCCAAGCACATGCTGCGGCGAGTTTCCTTACTATTGCGCCCTGCAGGTCACAGGCATGATTCAGCGATTCTAAACAGCAAGCGCTAACACATGAAAAGTGCCCACCCAGGTCCCAGAGGCCGACCGTTTTTTTACCTGGGAAGACCGCAGCAGTCAAGTCGTCCATGAAGAACGATCACGCAACAGATTTGCCGAACCCTGGCTTTTTGGTAAGTGTGAAATACGTGGTGTCGCCAGAGACGCCACGTCGCAGCTGCCAGCCCAGGAACGCCCATGTGTGTTTGCCAAGAGGCAGCCAGGGACGCCCCGCCCATCTGAACGACGTGTAGAGCTGGCGCTAGCCTCGTGACACGAGCTGCACACAGGCCCACCTAATTGCCTGTGCGCCACCTGGCAAGATATTCGCGTAGCCATGCCCATGCCGTTGCAGTTGTGTTGGTCGACTCCTCGTTCAAGGTAGGCAACTTCGTTGTTCAAGAACCTTGGGCCAGCTCATTAGCTGCTCGTGCGTGCAGTCTCTGTATTTCGATGCCATCGCCTTGGCTTCCCGTATCTTGACACTGTTGATAAAATCATTCTTGGTTGCAGCGGCTCTGCGATGCACCCCGCAGGATTCGAAAACCCCGCTTGCGTTGATAGTCTGATGAGGCCTATTGCGTTGCTTCTTCTTCTTCTTCCTTGCATGTCGCACGAGCATCCAGCCTCAACGCGCCATGGGTGGATTCGCAGCTCTTGTTGCCAGCCAGGGTCCAGAGCATTCCTTTCAGTACGTACAAGCCAACGAAAAGTCATGTTCCTGCTGAGTGAGCTTCGGTTCTGCATGGTGTGTTTCCGCTGTGTTCGATCCTGTTGCCAGCCCCGCCTCCTGCTACTGATTTCGCACCGCATTTCATGCCAAGTTGCTTGTGGAGTTCTAGAAAACAGCTCCCTCCTTCTCCTCCTCCTCATCATCATCATCATCAGCATCATCGTGCTCCTTCTCTCCCTCCCCTTTTATCCCGCATCCCCCACAGCAGAAGCCTTCATCTCATGCCCCTGTGTATTTTCATGTCGCATGGCATTGCATGGCATGTCATGGCATTGCGTTACAAACCATGGGCTTGCATTATATTGCATCACTTTCCGTTGCACTGAATTGCATTGCGTTGAGAGATCTTCGCAAGTTTGGCTTCAGAGCTGCCAGGGGCAATGTGGCCTGGCCCATTTCGCCTGAGACATCCTCGCATCTTGGGGATCCAAAATGCCACGCTCGAGGTGGTCTGGTCCGTTTCGCCTGAGAAATCCTCGCAACTCTGGGCTCAGATACGCCCCTAACCTGAGAAGGTCTATCCCGTTACGCCTTAGACATCGTCACATATCTGGGCTCAGACATGCCGCGCGCGAAGTGATCTGGCCAATTTGACTTCCGACGTGTTCGCCTGAGGCATTCTCCGAATTCTGCGAGATGTCGCGCGAGAGGTGGTCTGGCCAATTTCGTATGAGACTTATTCGCAACACTTGGTTCCTAGATCCCGCGCGCGAGTACGTGCGGCCCTCTTCGCCTGAGGATCCTCGCATCTCTGGCTCCATATATATATATATATATATAGAGAGATCCTGGCTTGATGTGGTCCAGCCCATGTCTCCAGAGACATCCTCGCATCTCTCGGCTCAGAGATACCTTCCGCGAGGTGGTGCGGCAAATTTTCGCCAGAAGCATCATCGCAGCTCTGG
Organism: Prorocentrum cordatum; assembly: GCA_963575745.1. Classification (NCBI taxonomy): domain Eukaryota; class Dinophyceae; order Prorocentrales; family Prorocentraceae; genus Prorocentrum; species Prorocentrum cordatum. The sequence goes on along the minus strand of CAUYUJ010016826.1, from coordinate 276,732 downwards.
GATCGGAGATGCTCTGACCTGAGTTGGTCCGGCCCGGTTGGCCTGAAACATCTTCGCAACGTTGGGTTCCGAGATGCCGCGTGCGAAGTGGTCAGGCTAATTTTGCCTGCGACATCTTCGCAATTTGTGTTTCCAAGATGTCGCGCGCGGGCTCAGATATGCTTGGACCAGAGTTGGTCCAGCCTGTTTCGCCTGAGACATCCTCACATGCCGCGCGCGGGTTGGTCTTAACCCATTTCGCTTGAGACATCTTCGCAACTTTGGCATCAGAACTGTTGTGGCCTGAGGTAATTTGGCGCAAATCGCTTGAGACATCCTCGCATCTCTGGGCTCGAAATTGCGACGCGCGAGGTTGTCCAGCCCGGCTAGCCTCAGACATCCTCGCAATTTTGGGTTCCGAGATGTTCCTGACTTGAGGTGGTCTGGCCAGTTTCGCATGAGACATCTTCTCTTCTCCGGGCTGAAGACATGCCGCACCCGAGGTGATTTGGCCAATTTCGCTTGATGCATCCCCGCAACTCCAGGCTCAGACGCGCTCGAGGCATTCCGGTCGGATTCGCCTGATCCATTTGCGAAACTCTGGGTTCCAGGATGCCGCGCGAGAGATGGCCAGGCCAATCTCGCTTGAGGCCTCCTCGCAATCATGGGTTCCGAGGTGCCGCGCGCGAGGTATTCCAGTCAGTTTTACTTGAGACATCCTCACCATTGGGCTCCGAGAGGTAGGAGAGAGGAGTCAGACGGGGCCAGGCCCAAGCTACCTGTTACACGACAATGGTAAGATCGAATTGTGCCCCAGGAGGGGCCCAGGCGCACCTGCCCCGAAAGAAACAGCTAGCAGGCGCCAAGGCGAGAGCATGATTTCTGAGCCACGAGAAGTCTCAGGCGGGAGGTCCAGGCCTTAGCACATGTTGAAATCGCCAGCGAGAGGGGAGCTTGAAGGCCGAGGAGGAGAACCAGGAGGACGAGGCGGGGCGAGAAGAACCAGGAGGAAGAACATCAGGATCACGATCACGATAACGAGGACAAGAAGAGAGGGAGGAAGAAGAAAGACGAGGAGAAGGAGGAACAGGATGAGGGGGGGGGAGGAGATGCCAAGGGGGGAAAAGGAGGCAGAGGAGGATCAGGAGGAGGCTTGGGAGGGGGAGAGGGCAAGAAATATGACAACGAGCACGATGTCAGCAATGACGACGACAGCGATGACGACGAAGGGCGCAGGCAAATCAGGGGTGGGAGGACGATGAGTCCGAAGACGCGCAGCTAAAATTTAGAGCCACCCTGGCTCAAAATCGTTGTTGGGGGTGTTGAACTGAATCTGCAAATCGGTATGTTGGTGGTGCTTCTCCGCCTCGTCGTCCTCCTCGTCCTGGTCCTCTTTCTGCTATTGCCTCCTCCATTTCCCTCCTGCCCGTGCTCCTATTCCTCCTTGCAGGCTTTCCTCCTCGTCCCCCTTGTCCTCATGTGCCGTCCCCGCCCACCCCTTTTTCCTCCAGACCCCCACAGGGCACTATTGGACTGTGTTGACGTTCGTGGTAAGAACGGTTCGGCGCTTGTCCGCGCCATTATCGCTATCGGTACCAGCGCTGGCACCAATTCCGGCACAGGCACAGGCACCAGGCCATGATCGGCATAGGTATCTCAACAGAAGATATAGCCAACACAAACGGCGCGTCGCTTCCGATCGTGCCCCCTGCCCGTGAGGTCTGCGGCGTTTGCCGCATCCTACGCGTTCTCAGCAGGGCCATCCGGGTGGCCCTGTTGAGAGCACGCGGAGCGGCAAACGCCTAAGTTCTACACGGCGGCCGTTGTCGACGCGAGGCCTGCGCTGCAGGGTCTCCTCAGAAGGTCGCCCGTCGTCGTCATCGTCGTCCGTCGTCGCGGTCGTCGTCGTCGTCACTCGCGTCGTCGTCGTCGTCGTCGCCCCCGCCCCCGCCCTCGCCCTCGCCCTCGTCGTCGCCTCGGCCCGCGTCCGAGCCACGCGCCGGGTAGATTGCTGCGTTCGCCTCCGCGGCGCCGCCGCGTCGAACGCCATAGAGCACTTATTGCTTCGCTGTGCGATCTGGCAACGCCGCGCGCAAAGTCGCGCTGCGTTCTGTTCGCCGGCCCGTCGCCGCCCCGTCGCGAACGGGGCGGCGCCGCGCGCGCCCCCGCCCCGCGGCGAATACACTAGATAGATGCTTTCTATTCGCCGCCCTCGCGTTGCCGCGCGGCGCGCAGAGTGGGGTCGCATACGTTCGGCCCGCGCGGCATTGCCGCGCGATGAGTTGCGCGAATACCGCAGCACCCCGCAGTTGCGGATAAGAGCGAGGGGGCGGCGAGGACGTCGTCAGTCTGCGAGGCCCTGGAGAAGCCCGCCGCAGGCGCCGAACTTTTGCAAATTACGCGGTGAACCCGCCGCGGGCGCCGATTTTTTCGTATTATAGCAATGTGGGTGGATCGCGGGGAGGGTCGCGGATGGGTCGCGGGCGGGTCGCGGGCCGGGTCGCGGATGGGTCGCGGGCGGGTCGCGCAAGGGTTGCGGGTGGGTCGCGGGTGGGCCCCGGCCCCGGGGTGGGTCGCGGGGCGGGTCGCGGGTGGGTCGCGGGGTGGGCCGCGGGGTGGGTCGAGGGGGGTCGCAGGGTGGGTCGTGGGGTGGGTTGCGAGCGGGTCGCGGGGTGGGTCGCGGGTCGCGGGCCGGGTCGCGGGCCGGGTCGCGGGCCGGGTCGCGGGCCGGGTCGCGGGCCGGGTCGCGGGGCGGGTCGCGCGGTGGGTCTGGGTCGCGGGCGGGTCGCGGGGGGGACAACGACAACAACGACAAGCATAATCCCTACCACGGAGCCCCACTTCAGCCACGCACCCAGGGACAATGAATGACCGCTCGGCCCCGTCATTCTGATATAGTTTTCGTTCGTTCCCCACACGGCTGCCACTGCCACGCGGCGAGCGGGGCGGGAAAACATTCATGCTTGCATCCCAAACTTCACCACACGGCGCTGCCACGCGGCGAGTCGCGAGGGGCGGCATTTATTGCCGCCCCGCTTCGTCGCCACGCGCCGAGCAGAGTGGGGCGATTCCGTTTCGCCCAGCAGGCGTTGCCACGCGGCGAGCACGGCGGGCAGCACGCGCCCCCACCCCACCGCCCCTCTCCGAGCGCCACCACGCGGCAAAGAGAGTGAGGCAGCATTTGCTTCGCCCCCGCGGCATTGCCTCGTTGCGAGTGGAGCGGGGAAATACGTCCCCCGTTTCGCAGGCGTTGCCACGTGGCGAGTCGTGGTGCGGAGTAGTGTCCGTTTCGCCCCCCAGTCGCTACCATTCAGCATCTCTGGTGGAATGTTATTTTTGTCCGCCCCGCAGGCGCTGCCACGCCGCGCGGAGAGTGGAGTAGCGCGCGCGTTCGCCCCCCAGGCGTTCGCCACGCGGCGAGTACAGTGGAATAGCTCCAACTCCCGCCCCGCAGGCGCTGCCGCGCGCCGAGCAGAGGGACGATGGGGGGACGGAAGAGAGGGGAAGAGGAGGGAGGAACGAGGAGGGAGAGGGGGGGGGGAGCAGGAAGCGGCAGGAAGGAGGAGGGCAGAGGAGCATTCTGTCTGACTGTCTTACCCGAACGAGTTCGACGATCGTCTTGCACACAGGCTTTGGGGTGCACGCGGAGCGTGTTTGTATGGCCGCAATTGCGTTGTGCAAAAGCGTTGTGGTGTAATCGTTCACAGTTGTGCACGCAGGCGCTGTGGTTCACAGGAACACTGGCCATGCACCCATGCGTTGTGATATACACAGGCGACGCGGTGCATGCGTATGCATCAACATGTGTCGTGAAAGCTGGCATTGCGGTTTCACCGCTCCTTGTGGCGATCGCAGCTGCTAGGCCTTTTCGCCACATCAGCACCAACAGTAGCAACAGGGGCAGCGCTTTCAGAACATGAACCGGCGCAACCCCCAAGTAGGGGAAATGTTTCTACTGCAAGGCCGCATTGCTTGGCATTTCTTCGCATTGTTTGGCATGAGGCTCCCAGGAAACTCAGGGAACCCGCGGGGAATCTGGGGAACCCAGGGAACCTTCAGGGAACGGGACCCGAGGAACCCAGTGAACCCGAGAAGTCTCCGGGGAACGGGCAGAGTAAGCTTTGAGGCACTAACCTTTAACCCAGTAAGAACCCCTTAGGCAAGCCTAACTGAGGAAAAACATTCGAACGGCAAGGCACGATTGTGTTATGTCATGCGCCAACCAACCCACCCACCCACCCACCCAGCCACATAACGTGCGTTATGTGCGTTCCAAAAATTGGAGCGAGTTCGGCATCCCATAAACCAGTCATCACTGTCATATGCTGCGTGCGACAAGCGGAGACGACCCGGAATTGCCCCATATGCACCCCGAACTTCATCACATTGGCCACAAATTACATTGCGGACCACATTCGACGACGATCCCGAGGCCATCCGAGGCATGAATCTCGATCCCCGAGGCCCACTAATTATTCGTGAAACGAAAGTCGCACATCGCCGAGAGATCCACGTCCTTCAATGTTCCTAGAGTGCGGGGCGGGCGCACTCGGCAGCATCGCGCCGTAGCAGTGCGGCGGCGCATACGTGCAGCAGGCACGTCGGCAGGTCAAATAGCAAAAGCATAAATCGTTGATACGTCTTTGTCTGTTGTTGCCGTTGCCATGAAAGCTTGAGAGTGAGTCTGAGGACCAGACCCCCCGTCCCCATCCTCCTCCACTTCCGCTGGTTCCTCCTCCGCCTCTTTCACCGCCGCCTCCTCTTCTCCACCATCACACTTTGTTCATCATCCATCCTCATCCTCATCGTACTCCTTGTTCCTCACCATCTGGCTCGTTTCATTGACCTTCTTCATCCTGTTTCTCTTCCTCCTCCTCTTCCTCCTTCTCCTCCTCCTCCTCTCCCGCCTCCTCCTACACACCCTCTTCCACGCCACGCCACGCCAAGCCAGGTAACGGGCTCAGGAATGGCAAAGGCCTCTTCTGCTACGCCAATGGCGCCAGGCACACAGGAGGAGGATGGGGAGGGAGAGGAAGAGCAGGAGGATGAGGAGGAGGGAAACGAGGGTGGCCAGTGTATCTCCAATACGCATCAACGATGTTACAATAGAACCATCCCTCCAAGTTCCCTCTTCATCGGACCCTGCAAAAGTGTCTGATCATTGCAGGGAGTGCCCCATTGAAGGACAGCCGTCTGAGAGCCTTCAATCGTGCCAAACGCAGCTCTTGGGACTTCAGCGCCGCGAAGCAACGTAAGTGTCGCGTCCCGACAGTCCCAAGCCGTGCCAGAACATTCCTGGGAGTCCAACCTTACGGATCCATGAGACTAGGGCACAGTTTTAAGGCGAATGCGCGCGGCGCTACGGCGACAGGTACATGTTGAAAACCATGCGATCTCCATCCTTGAAGACGAGCGCACGCAGCGCAAAGGCGAGAGCCACATTTTGAAAACGTCCCGCCCTCCATCCGTGATGCTGCTGCAAACTTCAAGCTTCAGGATCATAAGTTGCAGGGGAGTCTCGGGCAAAACTTCCTGCCCGCCCGACCAACACGTCTGGGGTGCCACAGGGAGGAGTTATCTATAAGGCAATGGGATTGGCCCGCACCAGGGCGAGGAGGGGAGGAGGACGAAGAGGTGCACCGGGAGGGGGAGGAGGAGGAGGAGGAGGAGGAGGAGGAAGAGGAGGAGGAAGAGGAGGAGGAGGGGGAGGAGGAGGAGGAGGAGGAGGAGGAGGAGTGCCTCGCTTCGCCTTCACACACCTTCTTCTCTCATTATCAGCATCTCAATCATCATATGTTCCATAGTTTCAGGAGGGTGACCTCCTCATCTTCCTCCGACGCCACGAGGAAGAGCAGTAGCAGTGGCATCAACAGCAGCATGAGAAGCATTATGCTACGCCCGCGGCGCTAGGTACGCAGGCGAGTGGGCCGATAATGTCAAGCAGGGGACGGGCAGGTACACGCACGAGGATTGCGCGCCAGAAGGGGGAGGGGAAAAGGGGGGGGAGGGGGGGGGAACGAGAGGGGACTGGGAAACAGGGGCCGCGGCGGTCCTGGTTCGGCCCCCTTCTGCGGTCCGCCTGCCGATGCCCCCCCGCTCCTCGCCGAGTGCCCACCGACAGCGACCCAGCTCAGAGCGGGGCTGCTGGGGGTCGCGCCCCAGCGGCGCGCCACCGTCCTCGTGCTGGGGCCGCCGCCGTGCGACCCCTTCCCCGGGGGCCCGTGGTGAGGCGTCCCCCGCGCCAGCGTCGGGCGCCAGCCCGGGGCGGGCCCTGGGCGCGACGCCATCGCACGGGCGGCGCGCGACGCCCGGTGTTTTTCCTCCATCCCCGCGAGCGCATCTACGCAACTACCGGGCGTTGGCCCCCTCGTCGCCGCCCAGGGGCCGAGCGAGACCGCTGACTGGGAATACCGTAGCGCGAGAGAGGCCGACAGCCGGCCCCACGTGGGCGCGCCGCCGCCGAGGCTCCTCGTCGCAGGCGCTCCTTGTCACCACGCCCTTTCTTGCCCTTCCCGCGCCCGACGGCGAGAACACCCACGAGGCGGTGGCTGGTGGGGAGCTCGAGGCAGCCCTGCGGCTGGAAACGAGCGCGGCGCTCTTTCCTTTCTCTCGGTACACCGACTCTGCCCGCGCCATGTGAACCTGTGGAGCTTGGGCTCGGCCTCTCTGACCGGCATCCCCACCGACGGTTCTATCGGCGTACCCCTCGTCGGCCCAGCCCTGATTTCTGTGCAGACGTCCGTGTTGGATGGCGAGCCCGTCGAGGGCGTTCCAGCGCCGTTACAGGACGACGCTGGCGCTTGACTCTCAATCCCTGCCGTTCCGCGATATGACACCGAGGGGGCTCCGGCCAGCGTCGGCGTCTTGTGCATGCTCCATTTTGGGGGCAACCTCAGCGACGAGGTTTACGATATTGACGATGATGATGATGATGATGATGATGATGATGATGATGATGATGATTGATTGATTGATTGATTGATTGATTGATTGATTGATTGATTGATTGATTGATTGATTGGCTGGGCTGTAGGCGGACCTGGAGCTCTGCTGGAATCGCGGCTTGAGGAAGCAGCGAGCGCGGCCAAGGGGCAGCGCAGACTACGTTAAAGCGGAACTTATACCGCTGGGTCCACGTCAGGCGCCAGCGGAGGAAGTAAGGCTCGAGTGCGAGTTTCGCCCCGGGCTCCCGTGGCGCGGAGTGCTAAAGCATCCGCCCGGTCGGCTGCTATCACAGCCTGTTCGGAGTGGCGGGGTAAAAGACCTGCCTTCATTTTCTCTCGGCATTGTCTGCTCGAAAACTGAAGGTGGTGCAAGGCTCGAGGCCGAGTGTGGAAATTCTTGTGGCAGCATGGGCAATGTGTTCCTGTGATATAGTACCGCGCCTGCATCTTGACGCCGTGGGCGTGGCGTTGGTGAGCGGCCAGACACTTCGCCCCTTTACACTGCTTACCGCACGTGGGGCAAGGGAGGAGTGGATCCTTGGGCGCGAAGAGACTGGCATCTGCCGCCTGCTTGCCTCGCAGCCGCCTCGCGGAGGAGGGAGGGCGCTCAGCCGGGTGGGGACACGCGCTGAACTCATGACACAAGCGCCTCCACCTTTTCGGTTGGGCGGTGATGTATTCCTTCCATGCTCCTGGAAAGGCGAACGGGTCCCCCAAGACCGCTAAACAGTCAAAGTGAAACCGCTGAAGATGTTTCAAATCAAGCAATAGCTCAAACGCGGACGGGGCCGAGCTCGGACCAACGAGTGCAACGAAGGGGCAGACAGGGCCTCGCGGACAGCAGCGTCGGTGATGGTGTCGGGGGCGCCGTACCTCATGGTGCCGTTGCTCCTGCGCAGGACGCGGTGGTACTGGGCCTCGAGCGGCTGCCAGCCTTTGTCCAGCTGCCCCCTCCAGGCAGCAACAGCGTAGAGGGCGCGCGAGAGGATCAAGGATTGCGCGAGCATGAGCTTCGTGTGCAGCTGGATGTGCGAGGAGCCGAAGATCGGCACCGCCAGCGGCGCGAAGGACTGCTGGGCCTTGGTGGCCTTGCGGCGTCCGTCGGCTTGGTGCCCGCCAGCGTCTTGTAGTATGGCCCCAAGATGTTGGAACTGATGAACCACTTGAAGGACGTTGCCGTGCTGTGTGACGAACTCCTCCTTACCTCGACGCAGTAAGCGCTCTTGGCGGAGCGTGCGAGAGCGTGGGCCGAAGAGCTTCACCATTGCTGCCGATTTGCCAGGGCCGAAATTGATGGTGAGGCCAATCCGGCGGAACTCTTCTACAAGAATATCAGTAGCTCTATCCAATTGCTGGAGGACCTGCTCGGTGCGACCCTCTTGCTGCTGCTGGAACATGAAGACCGCGTCGTCCACGTACTCGGCGTCATTCGGCGTGTTGGTAGTCTCGTGCAGGTTGGGTTTATCATCGAGGATTGCGGCCCAAGGTACAGCGAGCACGGCCAGCGCGAGCAGCTGCAGGGCGATGCCCTCTTCGGTGAAACGGCGTCTCGCGCGCCCGAGGCCCAGCTCGTAGCCGAGGTTGAAGCATAGGGCGCCCGACCTGCATCCCTGGCAGGCTCCGCGCCGAGCGAGTACAACATCATCTCCGTCGCCCCGGACTGCAAACCACGTACCCGTGTGCCAATCGGCCACCCGGCGCACGTCGTCTTCATGTAGGCCTGCTTGTTGGAGGAGAGGCGGGTGATGCTGAAGGTAGGTTTGTGCTTCGCGGGCAACCTCAGGAGGAATGCCAGCACGCTGGAGATCTTCGGCGAGCGCGGGTAGGTGTAGTTGATCAACACCGTACGAGCACTCGCGGATGATGGAATCGAAGGCCTTGGCAAGGTCAAGAAAAAGTAATGCCCATGACGCGCGCGTGGTAAGGTTTCTCTCGACAAACGTTTGCAGCGCAGTAGCGAGGAGAGCGGCATCTCTTCCTGGCACAGAGCCGCACTGTGCAGGGCCAAGAAAGTCGTGTACATATTGGAAGACGGGCTCGGCGATTAATACGCAGTACCACTTCGAGAGATGATCTGAAACGAGGATCCCGCGGCTGGAGTCGCAGTTCGCGGGGTCGCCTGTCTGCTTCCAGATGTCGAACAGCTTGCCGCCCTTCATGGCCACCGGAGCCGTCGCCGCCGAGGTGGCCAAGTTGAACAGGGGCACGACTACGTCAAGCGCGCCCTCTCTCCCAGGGCGCCACACCTCAGCGCCAATACCATCTGGCCCAAGTCCCTTTTTAGGATGAACCCACGAAAGCTGCCGCCGTACGGAACTGCAGTCAAGTGGTTCAGAAGGTTGGTGAAGTGCTGGACGCGGGCATTGCTGCACGTGGGCAGCGACCTCGCTCATCGGGAGAATCTGGCCGGCGAACAAGGGCGCCCAGTGGCGCTTCCACCTTGAGGAGATCTGACCAGGATCGTACAGCGAGCGGCCCTGCTCGTCGTTGACCTTCGCGCGCTTCCGGAAAACCCGGGGCGTCCGAATCTGACGGGTGATGCCGAACAGAGCCTTGGCGTTGCCATCTCGGTCTGCGACGTCCGCCTGCCTTGCCAGGCCCTCTGCCCAGGTCTGCCGATCGGCCCGAGTTAGCGCCCTCGTGGCATTGCGGTGCGCCGATAGGGAGGCAGAGGACTGAGCCGCCCTCCGGCGGGCGGCCGCGATGGACCCACGTAGAGCGGCATACTCGGGCGAAGCAGGACTGCGCAGATGACCTGCCCATGCTTGAAACCCTCGTTGGAGTGGGAGGCGCTGCGCCTGCTGCCAGCTCCAGACTGCCAAGTTCCTGATGCCCAGGGTGTTTTTGATGAGAGCCCAGCTCGTCGAAGAGATCCAGGGCTTCTTGGGAACTCGTGACGCCGGCGCGAAGAAGTGCTTGCGTTGGAGGTCCTGGACGTGCTCGATCATCTGAGCGCGGTAGACGTCGGAGCCCTGAGTGACGTTGTGCTGGAGCTCGTCCGCGAGGGCGAACATGTCCGTTTCGAAGGCCCGGCGTACTTTGGGGTCGTGCAACTTCTCCGATGACATGTTGAGGTTGGGCGCGGGCCTCGGACTCAGCGACTGGTCCTTGGCGACCGTGGCCTTGACTACCCGGCGGCCCTCTCGCTCGGAGAAGCACAGCGAACCGTGCTGGACGCTCGCGGCGTGCAGCTTGCGGTGCCAGCGGGGGCCGAGCCACACATGGTCGCTGCGCTTCTCGTGGCCCGGGAGCCCGAACCAGGTGGGCCCCATGGTGCCGCTTAGCTCGGCGGCGTCCTGGAGGTCGCGCGCCAGGCGGCACTCGAGGGCGAACTGGTAGTTGGAGTTGACTCCGGCCGCCTCGTCGTCATCGCTGCCATCAATGAAGACGACCAGGGCGCGCTTGTGCAGTGCAGCGGCCAATTCTTTCTGGAGGGATGCCCAGAAGGCTCGCTTTTCTTCCGCGGGCGCCGACGCCGCCGGGGCGCGCGCCGAGATGGCTGTCAACGTGAGGCCTGATGCAGAGAACTCCGTGCGTAGCAGACGGGGGCTGACTGCATTCGCAGCCGCCGTGCTGGCCAGGACCTTGAGGTCCTTATGAAGCCAGATCTGCACCCCCCCCCCCCCCCAACCCGTCGTCAGTGGAGGGGGCGGAGAAGGCGAAGTAATGGTCCAGATCTTGACAACCAGAATCGGGAAGTCGCGACTCCTGGATGCCTGCCAACTAAATGTGATGCTTGTTGAAGAAGTCCTCAACGTAGTGCGTGCGAGCGGCGACGCTCTCGCCGATGCGGCGTAGCTGCCGGCGCTCCTTCGGATCCAGCGTCTGGACATTGAAGGTGGCAAGAATTAGCTGAGTGCCGTTGCGAGCTCTCTTCTCGCAATGTCTCTGCCACCTCGAAGGAGCACTGTCGTAAACTTGGAGATCTTGATGGTGAAACCCGAGGTCGGGAATGTAGTGGTACTGGTTCGCCTCGATGGCGAAGTTCACCCGTCGCTTTTCGCGACCACGTCGACAAAAGACACCTGTGGGCGGGCTGACGCTGATCTCCGTGCTGCTGACGATGGTGGCGTTTCGGGATACGGCGAGTACCTCTGCTCGGGGCCCTGGCTCCGCGGGCGCGGAGGGGCCATCTTCGCGGGGTCCGGGATCCCGCTGGAGAGGTTGAAGTAATTGGTGAGGGTATGCTGCTTCTTCTTCTTATTATTATTCTTCTTCTTCTTATTTTTCTTCTTCTTCTTCTTCTCCTGCGGCTGTAGGGGTTGCTTGCCCACGTGGCGGTGGGTGAGCGGGACCCCGGGGGCGCTCGTGTCCTCCCCTGGCACTGGAGGGCTCTTCGCCGACTGGCGCCGCGGCACGTTCATGCCGCCCGCCCCCTTGGCAGCGCGCTGGGCCAGGGAAGCCTCGAAGCGCAGAAGTAGGTCCCGACTGCGGGCCTCGGCGTCGGCGATGGCGTCGGGATGCGTGCCTTCGACCTTGGACAGCTGCTGGCAGGCCGCCTCCAACTGCGACTTGAGTGCGGCGAGGCCCTCCTCTTTGAACGGGAGCCTCGGAGATGGCCTGTAGAGGTCGGCGAGCTCCTGCGCCAGGCGGAGCTCCTCCTGGTCGGCGGCCTGGACGGCGGCTTCCGCGAGGCGCAGGGCCTCTCGGGCTTGCTGGGAGCGCTTCTTGGCCCTCTCGAGCGCGGCCTTGCAGTGGTCCCTGCGCTGGCCCAGGGGCTTGTCCGAGATGATCGCCTGCTTGTGGCTGGCAATCTCCTGGTTGGTCGAATCCCTCAGGGCCGCATGCTCGGCGCCGTGGAGGGTGGCCAACCCTGCTTCCAACTGCTTGATGGCGGTCTGGCGCTGGCTCCTGGTCATGTCGGGGGCCTCGTTCGAGGGGCTCTGGACCGATGAAGACGAAGGGACCTCCGTCTCGCCCTGCGGGGAGGCCAGATTGAGCATCGAAGCAACCTCCGAGAGCTGTGCTGCCACCCCAGCTGCTGGAGAGCTTGACGGTGGCGTTCCCGTGGAAGCCGATGCAGGGACGAACGACTTCCTCACGCCGCACACTGAGCACTTGGTCTTGGGGCACCAGTTGGTGGAATGGCAGACCTTGCACTCCCACGTTCGAGACGGCTGCTGCGGGTGCCAATGCCGGGTGCCCTTGCTCTAGGATCCGTCGGCGTGCTGCTGCCAGCCCTCCTGAGCCCAATCTCTGCCATGTGACGTCATCCGGGCCTGGGAGGAGCTTCCCGCGGAGGCAGGGCTGCAGAAAGAATGCAACGTGGAATATGAAAGCGACGAGTCGCGCAAACATGGAAAGTCGGGCCTGTAGGCTTACTCTCTGGCTCAGACCGACAAACGGCTTGAGCCAAAATGGATACGGAGATGATGATGATGATGATGATGATGATGATGATGATGATGATGATGATGATGATGATGATGATGATGATGATGGTGGTGGTGGTGGTGGTGATGGTGATGGTGATGGTGATGGTGATGGTGATGGCATTGGTGACGATAATGGTTATGATGATGATGGTCGTGATGGTGGTGATGATGATAATCATCATCATCATCATCATCATCATCTTCATCATGATGATGGCGGTGATGATGATGGTGATGAAGACGAAGGTGAAGATGATGGCGATGGTGATGGTGATGGTGATGCTGGTGGTGATGGTGATGATGATGGTGATGGTGATGATGATGATGATGACGATTGTGATGGTGATTGTGATGATGATGATGATGATGGTGATGATGATGGTGATGGTGATGGTGGTGATGGTGGTGGTGATGGTGATGATGACGGTGATGGTTATGATGATGATGATGATGATGATGATGATGATGGTGATGATGATGATGATGATGATGATGATGATGATGATGATGATGATGATGGCGATTGTGGTGGTGATTGTGGTGATGATAATGATGATGATGATGATGATGATGATGATGATGATGGTGATGGTGATAGTGATGGTGATGGTGGTGATGGTGGTGGTGATGGTGGTAGTGATGATGGTGGTGGTGATGATGATGATGGATGTGGTGGTGACGAGGATGTGGGTGCCCGGGTGCCTTAGAGCCCTATACTCTTATAGCCTTATAGCGCTATAGCCTTATAGCCCTATAGCCCCATAGCCCAGTAGCCCTACAACAGTATAGCTTTATAGGCCTATAGCACTATAGCCCTATAGCCTTATAGCCCTATTGCCCTAGAGCCCGATCGCTCTGTAGCCCTTTAGTTATATGGCCCTCTAGCCCAACAGCCCTATAGCCCTATAGCTCTATAGGCCGATAGCCCTGCAGCCCCATAGCCCTATAGGCCTATAGCCCAGTAGCAATACAGCCCCATAGCCATATGGTCATATAGTCATATCGCCCTGTAGCCCTATAGCCCTATATCCCTATAGCCCTATAGCTCTATATGCCTCTAGCCTTATAGCCCCATAGACGTATATCCCTGTAGCCCTATAGCCCTATGGTCCTATAGCCCTATAGTCCTATAGATTCATAGCCCTATGGCCCTACAGCCCTATAGCCCCGTAGCCCCAGAGCCCCATAGCACCATAGCCCTATAGCCCTACAGCCCTATAGCCATATGGCCCTATAGCTATGTAGCCCTATAGACCTACAGCCCTGTAGTTCCATAGCCCGATAGCCCCATCGCCCTATAGCCAAATAGACCCATAGCCCTATAGCCCTAAAAAGACTTCGAGTGGGGCTTTCCTCTGGTATCATTATATTGATGTTGATGATGAGGAGGAGGAGGAAGATGGTGGTGGTGGTCGTGGTCGTGAGAATGATGGTGGTGATGATGATGACGGTGATGACGCTGATGACGATGATGATGCCGATGGCGACCGTGATGCTGATGATGATGCCGGCGGCGACGGCGGCGACGATGATGATGATGGCGATGTTGATAATAATGCTTATGGTGATACGGAGGACGAATGCGATGTTAATGGCGACGGCGATGGTCATGATGATATTTCTTCTGAGGGTGGCGATGATGATGATGATGATGATGATGATGATGATGATGATGATGATGATGATGATGACGGTGATGGTGGTGGTGGTGGTGGTGAGGATGATGACGAGGGTAGTGGTGGTGATGACGAGGATGCTCATGTTGGTGTTGATGATGATGGTGATTGGGATGAGGGGGAGAAGGATGGTGGTGGTCGTGCTGGATGATGACGATGATGACGATGGGAATGATGATCACATGATGATGACGGCGGCGATATTGAGAAAGTGCGCCACTGGATCTCCCTGAATACACTAAAGGGGGGGGGTCCAGAACCCCCCCCCCCTCCCCCCCTGAAGAGGGAAGGGGGGTCAGGACCCCCCCTTCCCCCCTCCCCCCCCCCCTCCTTGAAGGGGGAGGGGGGTCCGGAAACTCCCCCCCCCCCCCCTTGGCGCTGGAAAGGAGGGGGGGGGGTTCGGACCCCCCCCCCCCCCCCTTAGCGCCGGAAAGGGAGCCGGGGAGGGGGGGCCTCTGTCGTTTCTCCTTTCTGCGCCAGAGAAGGTGTGTAGGGAGTACGGAGTTGGGAGTAGGGAGTGGTGAGTAGTGAATTAGTGCGTAGTGAGTAGTGAGTATTGGGTAGTGAGTAGTGGGTAGTGAGTGGCGAGTAGGGGGTAAGGAGTAGGGAGTGGGGAGTAGTGAGTAGTGAAAAGTGAGTAGTGCGTGCTGATAAGTGAGTAGTGAGTTGCGAGTAGTGAGTAGTGACTAGTGAGTAGCGAGTAGTGAGTAGTGAGTATTGAGTAGGGAGGAGGGAGTAAAGAGTAGTGGGTAGTGGGTAGTGAGTAGTGGGTGGCGAGTAGCGCGTAGTGAGTAGTGCGTAGTGAGCAGAGACTAGTCAGTAGTGAGTAGTGGGTAGTGATGAGTGAGTAACGACTAGGGAGTAGCGAGTAGGGAGTAGGGAGTAGGGAGTAGGGAGTAGGAAGTAGTGAGCAGTGAGTAGTAAGAAGTGGGTAGCGAATAGTGGGTAGCGAGTAGCGATTAGTGAGTAGTGAGTAGTGGGTAGTGAGTAGTGACTAGTGCCTTGTGACTAGTGACTAGAGATTATGTAGTGGCTAGTGAGCGGGGAGTAGTGAGTAGTGAGTAGTGAGTAGCGGGGAGTGATTAGTGAGTATTCAGTAGCGAGTATGGGAGTAGCGAGTAGTGAATACTGAGTACTGTGTAGTCAGTAATGTCTAGGGAGTAGCGAGTAGTGGGTAGTGAGTAGCGATTTGTAGGCAATGAGTAGTGAGTAGTCAGTAGTGCATAGTGGGTAGTGGGTAATGAGTAGTGAGTAGTGAGTAGTGAGTAGGGAGTAGGGAGTTGTGATTAGTGCTTAGTGAGTAGTGAGCAGTGGGTATTGAGGAGTGAGTAGTGAGTAGTGAGCAGCGAGGAGGGAGTGTGGAGTAGTGAGTAACGAATAGTGGGTGGTGGGTAGTGAGTGGTGGATAGTGAGTAGTGCGTCGTGAGTAGTGAACAGGGGGTAGTGAGAAGTGAGTAGCGAATAGCGAGTAGTCAGTAGTGGGTAGTGAGTTATGCGCAGTGAGTACTCTTTGGGGCGTTAGTGGTTGGGGTTAGGGTTCGGGGTTTGGGTTTGGGTGAGGACTAGGGGTAGGGGTGGCGGGGGTCGGGTTCCGGAGTCGGGCGGCGCGGCGGGCGGGCGGAAGGGGGGGAGGGGGGAGGGGGGGGGTCGGACCCCCCCCTCCCCCCTTCTGAAAGGGGGGGAGGGGGGGTGGTCTCCCCGACGACGGATCGGGGAAAAGGGGGGAGGGGGGGGGTGTTCCCCGACGACGGATCGGGGAAGGGGGGGAGGGGGGGAGGTTCCCCGACGACGGATCGGGAAGGGGGGGGGGGCTTCCCCCCCCCCCCCCCTTGGGGAGATCCAGCGGCGCACCCTCCGATATTGATGACGATGATGATGGGGATGAGGATGATTGTGATGTTGGTGACGACGGTGATGGTCATGATGATATTTCTGTTGCGGGCGATGATGGTGATGGTGATAGTGATGATGGTCATGATTATGGTGTTGTTGCTGATGATGATGAGGTTGAGGGTGAGGGTGGTTATGATGGTGATGATTGTGTTGATGATGGTGGTGGTGATGATGATAATGATGGTGATGATGATGATGGTGATGATGATGATGATGATGATGATGATGATGATGATGATGATGATGATGATGATGATGATGATGATGGTGTTACTGCTGATGATGCTGAGGTTGAGGGTGAGGGTGGTGATGATGGTGGTGATGATTGTGATGGTGATGATGATGGTGATGATGATGATGCTGATGCTGATGGTGATGATGATGACGACGATGTCGAAGAAGACGGCATGAGGCGCAAAACGCCTTCGGAGGCGATGCGCGAGGCCATGATGTAGTTCGACGATGCCCCGGGAGGGCACTGTTGCGAGTCGTGTGCTTTGTCTCGAGGCTGGCCAGCGTTGTAACACAAATTCTTGTCGTGGCCGCTGGCGACGGCGCAATTTCCCACCTGTGCCAGGATTTCCATTGGCGGCGCCCACAGCTTCTCTCGTCGCCAACACAGCCCACGCTATATACCGCTTCCTGGTGGACGCCACCTCCTGGCCCGCCTCGCCTAGCCAGCAGGGGCAACGTAGGGAGGGGATAGGCTCAGATGGGGTTGCATCGACCCCCAAGTGTCCACTCATCGCCGATAGAGCCTCAATAGCCCGCCCCGCCCAGGAACGTGTGAATCCGCTACCCGTTTCGTCGGCACGTGCTCTGGCCTGCCGCAGATTGAGAGCCGCCGCACCGTGGCGCCAGAACGCGGTCATCTCGATGTAGATGGAGCGACTGCCGCGCGCTCTGCCATTTCCCCCTCCCGTGGCGCCCGTGCTGCCGCTGGAGGGACCGAGCTGAACAAGCGGGAGCCTCGCCGGTGGTTGTCGCCAGCGGCGGCAGTGGCCTTCCTCCTCCCTCTTCCCCCCTCTCCCCAGGCCATCCGTTTTTCTGATTTGCCGGCCCGCCCTGTCGCTGGAGCAGCAGGGAGGGAAATCCTGCGGGCGCCTGGACGCTCACCAGAAGGTGTGCTTAGGAAACAGAGAGGAAGAGGCGGAGGAGGAGGAACAGAAGGAATCGAAGGGGACAAGCATGGAGAGGATAGACAAAGGGAGGGATGGAGGAGGAGGAGGAGGAGGAGGAGAATGGACAGGAGGTGGCAGGGGGAAAAGGAAAAGGAGGAACAGGAGGACAGGATGAGGAGGAAGCGGACGGGGAGGAGGGTACACGGGAGGAGGAAGAAGAAGGGGGGGCGGATGACAAGCATGATGACAAGCAGCAGAAGTAGACGGTAGGGCCGGGCGGGGGCTACTTGGCAGGGGAAGGCGACGATTGTTGAATCAATGCTTGAGTCATTCGCGAAGTGGCGGCCCCCCTCCCCCCCCCCCCTGGTGGCGAAACACGTTTCCCCTACCATCCGGCGAAGCCCTGCAGCAAAGAGGGGGAGAAGAGGAGGCCGAGGGGGGCGGGGGTGGGACACGCAGCGGCCCCACGCGCCGCCGCTCCAGGAGCGGACTCGGGAGACACCTGCACCTAATTGCACTCGCTTTGGCAGCTCAGTCTGGGGGCCCCGGCCGGGCCACGAGGCGCGCCCGCGGGGCCGCGCGCCACGCGGCCTCGCCGCACCGCTGGCAGCAGCATGCCAGCGCGCGGCGGCAGTGCTTGCGCCCAGCCCGTGCGCGGCCTGCTCGCGAGATGCTGCTATCGCGAGGCATGTGTAGAAGGAGTCCCCCTTCTCGCTCTCCTTCCTCGCCCTCCTCCTCGTGCTCCCCTTCTCGCCCTCCCCCTCGTCCTTTCTCTCCTCGTCCTTCCCCTCCTTGCCCTCATGCTCGCTCTCCATACTCGCCCTTCTCCTCGTGCCCCCCTCCAAAGGAATCCGAGGGACTGCCTCAGGAATCGTAGGATCATCCCTTCTTCGTACTCCCTGAGGACTCCTCCTCCTCCTCCTCCTCCTCCTCCTCCTTCTCTTCCTCCTGATCCTCCTCCTCCTCCTCCTGCTCCTCCTCCTCCTCTTTTTTACGTTGGACCAACCTGAGCAAGAAGCTGTGGCGTGTGTCCTCCTCATCCTCGCGGGGTTAATTTCTGACAGTTGTTCGTTTGTGGGTTGTTGTTGCGTGGTTGCTTTTCTTGGTGGTTTTCTCCATCCTGTGTAATCTGCACGACAGAGGAATGTCATTAAGTTTTTTGTACATGGGTTACAAGATAGTTCGCTGCATCTCCAATCGAGTTGGCGCGTGGTCTTTGTCGCCGTCGTCGTCGCGATCATCGTCTGGTCGGTGTGTGCCGCGCTCAATGGTTTGCCCACTTCTGTTCGCATGTAGGTCGTTTTTGGGTGTTTATTTCTCCCAGCGGATGTTGTTTTCTGGTCAACATTGCACGACCGAGGAATATACAGCTTGTTTGCAACACGACAAAAAGATAAGTAGTCCTGCATGTTTAATCGATTCGGTGCCGTGTCCTCGCCGTCGTTGTCGTGATCGTCCTCGTCGTTGGCTTCATACGGGGAGGGACCCTAGGAATCCATAGGAATCCTACGGGAGTCCGTGAATATTGGGGATGATCGGTGTAGGAGTGCGGAATCCCTAGGATCCTCATGGAATCCTATCTTGCAGAATTTTACAAATCCTGAGGAGCCCGTAGAAACCCCAAGGGAGTGCTAAGGATCCTGGGGAGCCCGTAGGAACCCGAAGGAATCATACGAACCCTTGGGAAGCCATAGGAATCATAAGGTAGCTCTAGAACTCCTAGGGACCCCTAGGAACCCCAGCTGTGGCCGCCGCGGGAGAGAAATTCCTTTCCCTGTGCAGTTTTGGGTTCCATTCCGCCAGTAAGCCCGCGCCAACGAATAATCAGTTTCCAGTATGAGAAGGAATTGTATTTAACAGGTTTCGAGGTTACCCGCATCCGCCTTCTGTGTCCCCATCTTCCACCAGCGTCTCACCCTCCCTCTCATCCGTTCCGCCTTCCTCCAGATCCATGCTGGCTGATCGGACAATCTCGAGGAGTGCGTGTATGGAGGATGCGGCGCGGGATCCGACGGCATGCCACGCGCTCAGTTCAATGCAGCAAGTCTACCTGCACACCAATCGCTCGACTCGCCTACTACCTCCACCTCCTCTCCGTCGCGCCCCGCCGTGAAGAGTTCAAATGCTGCCGCTTCGCGTTCCCCTCCCTAAAGGCCAGTTGCGGCAAGTGGGGGAGGATTCCCCAGAGACGCTCGGCTCATCCCCCCTCTTTAGGACCGACCACAGCACGCACTGTTCCTTCCCAGCCACTGCTGGCCGTTGCAGCCGGCGTAACTGACACGACTCGGAAAGTGTTCACGGGTGGAAGGAGTTTGATGGATATCGGATAGTTTGTTTGTTCCGATGGCCATTTGCAAGAATGTGCAGACGCGTTCGGGAAGTCGCGCGGAGAAGGTTGCCCGTTCGATTTCAAGCAAGCATGTTGATCATTCTCCGTTGGTGGGAAATCAAGATCACTGAGAAGATGGGCCCAACATAGTATCTCCACGGGCATTGAAGAAGTCTGCGCAAACGCGCTCCCCATCATTGGGCCTCCTGGGCCCCAAGCGCTTCGGTTCTGAGACACAAGGGGCACGAAGCAGGGATGTCCCCGATCGGGCACAGTATTCGCGTTGGCCCTGGACTCCGTGATCCGCGACATCAAGTCCTCACTATGCCGTCTCGAAATTTGAATTGCGGCAATATCAGACAGAATGACACTACCTCGCGCAAGCATGCTCGCTACATTCCTTCGGCTTCTTCGCCAAATCGTGATTGCTGACCTTTGGCACCAGATTGGCAAGGTTGTAGCATGGTCTTGGTGCCTCAGCCTGTAAAATTGCAGAGGTTATGCATAATGTCCCGAGGCTTCTCGTGCAGTCGAACGCACTCAATTTTGGCGTTGTTGGGCACGACGCCGCTGAGTTGGCTCGGCGCGCTCGTGGGCCCAAGCTCCCCACTTGATCGCGCGGAGTACAGAGAAATGGACGGGGTTCGGCGCAGAGCAAAGCATCACATAATGTATACGCGCCCCCTGCGCTCAGCCATGCTGCCCACCGAGTTTGTCCTAAATTCAGGAGCTCGCGTGTCATCCGGAATCACCCCGCGCACCCCATGACTCTGTAAACCCTTGGTGTTTTTCTGACCATGGACATTCTCGCATGGTAAACATGTGGTGTGCCTTAGTACTGGATACCAAGCTGCTCTCAAGAGGGACGATCATCCGAGACCAGCTTTTCAGCAGATGAAGGGCTGGTTAGAATCACAGCTGGATTCCGGCGGTGCCGTTATCGTGGAAAGGCTAGTTCGTTTTTATTTTCATCATCCGATATCCTACAACATGCAGAAGCGTTTCTAGCCGCCCCTCGCAGGCCCCAACAGGCCCACACGATAGTCATCAAGCACAAAGTGCCCGTTGTACGTGCATTAGGATGTACTCGAGCTCGTGTTTTATATTGGTTGCCGCCGGTCGTTCAACGTCAACTAGACTTGGTCCACATATGGTGTTCCCTCGTCACTGACGTATTTCCTGCACTATTGCGAAGCAGCTGGGGTCATAACTACATCCAATGCGTGGCCACTAGTAGCAGATTCCGGCAGCTCATAGGACGCTGCCACTTCTGCTGTCAGAGTCTTGCTCGATCAGGACAATATCGGTATTGTTTGTCCCCCCCTCGCGCCTTCTTGCTGGCCCACTTTCCCTGTTTCCCTTCTCCACGGGCAGCAACCATAGTGCCATCATCTTGCCGTGGTGTTGGGACGTCTCGCCGCGATAATAGATGGTCGCGCATGCAGTCGAGGTTGACGTCTTTTATTCTGCCTGGAACGCCGCCCTTGCGCGCAGGGCTCGAGATGCCCGCGCAAGGCGATTGGTCTGGCTCGCGGACGTCTTCGCACCATTGCACGCTGAATTGCGGCGGTGCAGAGCCTGATGCGGGCAGGCGAGGGAGACAGTTGACCTGGTCGATGTGTGGGTACCCGCCCAAAACGGTCACCGAAGGGTTCCTGGTGACACTTTTTTGGGGAGAGTCTAGTTTTCGGGGCGAGCGGCACCTTACAGCTCCGTATCGCCGTTTTGGACGGCACGCATGCGCGCCCGCCACATGGTTCACGTGAGCCGGCCCATGCCCTTTTTCACAACATTGCGCGCCGAAGTGCAGAGGTGCAGTGCTTCACGCTGGCAGGCTGAGAAGATAGTTGACCTGCGGATCTTTCCTTATGCCGCCACCCCCCTCAGCGGCGTGGCGGCGTGGCGTTCCTCTTCTTCCTGCTTCTCCTTCTCCCCATCTTCCTCCTACTCCTTACGCTGGTCCGTGGGCGGCTTCTCGTTGTTACCTCACAGGCAGGCCTCCCTTTACCTGCTCATACATGCCTTCCAGCCGGCCTACTGTCCTCCCCCGCCACCTCTTCCTCCCATGCCGACGGTGCGAGGACGGGCGCGTGTACGCCGGGCCATTCGCTGGCGACCAGATGGTCAACGGGGGCGTCCCGCAGAGCGCCCAGCCTTCCAAGGGCGCGCTGAACATAGGGGCCGAGGCCCCAGCAGATGGCGACGACGTCGACGCCGACGGCGACGACATTGGGCATTGTCGCTCTCGCCGTCGTGCTCTCGTCTTTCTCCCCTCCTCCTTCTCGTCTGTTGTTCGCCCGGGAACAGCAAGAAGAGAGGATAGTTGGAGGAGGGAGTGGAAGACAAAGGGGAGGCGGAGGAGGACAATGATGGAGGAGGGGAGAGGGCGAAAGGTACGAAAATGATGAGGGGATGAAGAGAGGGAGTAGGAGGAGAAGGAGGAGGGGAACGAGAGGAGAATGACCAGCAGGAGAAGCAGAGAAGAGAGGGAGGACGGGGAAACATAATGGGAGCGCAGGGCGAGGCGGAGGAGGAGCAGCCTTAGGAAGCATCCTCCCCATTGTCCTCAAAGTTGCAACTCTCCCCCCTCTCCCTCCTCCTGTTTCCCTGTTTTCTTCGCAAGACGGAGAGACGGGGGAAAGGGGGAGGATGAGGAAAAGAAAGGGGGGCAGCAGAAGGGGCAGGATAAAGAGGGCGATTATGATGAGGAGGAGAGGAGGGGGAGGAGGAGGCGGAGGAGGAGGAGGAGGAGGAACGGCAATGAGGAGAGAAGGTGACGGGGAGGAGGGGAAGGCGGAACATGGGCAAGGAGGGGGAAGAGGGATGAGGAGCAGGAACAGGACCGGGCGCTGGCAACACGCAGTGCGCCCTGGAGCACGTCGCCACGCATGTCAGGCGCTCTTGCACGACCCGCGGGCGGCTTCCAGGCTCGTCCCTCGGCGGCGAGCCCTTTTTGGAACGCGCGGTCAAGTTCAGCGTGGCCGACATCGACCAGCTGGCGCAGGGCTGTGCGCCGACGGCTACGGTGGCGCGGTTCGTCGATGGCCGGGTGGCGAGCGCCTGGCAGTTTTGATCGGTTTCCACATTGGTTGTGAGCATTGTGTTTCGACAGTGTTGTAGAAGGGGGAGAAGAAAGAGAAGGAGGAGGAGGGGGAACGTGGGGGACGTGGAGGACTAGGGAGGAGGAGGGCGAAGATGACTTGTGTACACCCAAGACTCATCAACGGTGGTTGGGTAAACCTTCCTCGCAGGCTCCCTCTTCATGGGCCCCTACAAGGACTCATCTCTATTGAGGGCAAGGTCCCGTTAGCGATACAGCCGTTTGAAGATCCGGAAGCGCGCCAAAAGACCATGTTTGGAGATTTCAACGCCACGAATCAACTTGACAGTTGCGTCTTGACGGCGCAGAACCGCGCCAGAAACACCATTCTGTGGAGTTCAACCCCGACAATCCTGAACCGCCCCTTAGAGCAGTTTCTCATACGTTCACCATCGAACAGTGAAAAGCATGCAATTGTTGACGACGAATGCGCACGGCGCTGATGGCGAGAGCCACATTTTAGGAAGGAGCCGCCCTCATTCCGTGAAGCTCTTGCAATTTGTCAGAATGAATGCGCGCGGCGTTGTGGCGAGAGACACAGTTTGGAAGCGTGCCGCCCTCAACCCGTGAAGTTCCTGCAAAGTATTAAGACAACAGCGCGGCGCGTAGGCGATAACCACATTTGAAGACGGCCCGACCTCAATGTGCGAATTTGTTTTTCTTAAGAAAAAGTTCTAGTCGCATGACGAATGTGCGCGACACTGGTGCGACATCCACATGTTGAAAACGACCCGCCTTTGATCCGTGAAACGCCTGCATCTGTCGAAACGAATGCCCGCGGTGCTGGGCCGATCGCCAAATTTTGAAAACAACCGCCATCAATCCGCGAAACGCTTGCAAAATATTTGGACGAGCGTGCCCCGCGCGAGGGCGAGACCCATATGTTGAAAACCGGCCGCCCTGAATCCGTGAAGTTCTTACAATTTGTTCAAGCGAGTGTCAACGGCGCTGAGGTGGGAGCCAAATTTGGAAAATGACATGTTGTCAATACATGATAGGCTTGTTTTTGTCAGACGAAGGTGCGCGGTGGTAAGGCGTGAGCAACATCTGGAAAACCATCCGCCTTCGATGTGCGATAATGCTGTTAACTGATCATGCTTCAGGATCATGAATGATAAGGACGTTTCAGGCGAAACGCCCGGCCGGCCTTTCCGAGTGGTTTCGGGGTGCGGCTTGGAATTATTAATAGTTTCGTTCATTCCGGTGGCTCGTACTGTGCCATCGTTTTCGTGTGCGTGCGCGTTCGCAGTTTATGCGGCGTTGCTGGTCGGCGCTGCTACGATTATAGGTGAGAGTCCTCATAGATGTTTCTTGGTGTCTCTTTGCTGGGTTTTCGGGGGGGCTTTTGTGAGGTGGTTTTAGGGGGTTGTGGGGGCCTCCTGGGGGTTCGGGGCAGCCTGGACGCCTCCTGGGGCCGAGGGTTCAAATTGTTCTTGGAGTTTCTGAGGCTTCTTGCGGCCTTATGGGCGCGTCTCGGGAGCTTCGGGGGCTCCTCGGAGGCCAGGGGGGAGGTTTTGGGGGCGGTCTGGAGGCCGAAGGCCTATTGAAAGCTCTTCGGAGGCCTGGGGGCGGGCGCTTCGGGGGCGACTTTGAGGCCGAACGCTCGACATGTCCGTTAGGCTCCCCCTTCTCGAAGGGGGTTTCCTGAAGGCATCTTGGAGTTATCCAGCGCCGTTTTGGGACAAACGCGGGCCGTCATGGAGTCCCCGTGAGCCGTTTTCGGGTCCTGTTGGAGGCTTAATAGACCGTCCTGGAACGATATTAAGGGCTTCTTGGGCTGTCTTAGAGCGTCGGTGGTCGAAAAGGTGAGAACGTTGAAAACCTTCAAAAACCGATGGGAATCGTCTTGGAGGATCTTGGGCGCATTTTTGGTGCGTCCTGGAGGCGGTTGAAGCCGTCTAGAGACTATCTTGGGCATCGTGGAACGACTTCCCGTGATTCTGGGCCCTCTTGGAGCGCCTTGGGGGCCTTTTGAGACGCTCTTGAAGGCCTTAAAGGTAACTCCCAGGAGTTCCGGCATCCGTGGCGGGGGCGGCCCAGGGACCACACCGGACCTGCCCGGGGACCGCCCGGGATTTGCTTGGGGTACTTGTCGTCCAACGACCCCCAGGGGCAGCCACGCGCGCGCGAACTAGAAGTGTTCTGAAGCTGTCCCCAGAGATTTTACCACGCCTTTATTCCTGCTGGGCCTGCGAGCTTATAGGAAAAAGGAGTGGAGAAGAGGAGTGGAGGTGCCTGCCGCCGCGATCCAAGCGCTCCCACGGCCTGCACAAGGAAAAAGCCAGCGGGAGCTGGGGGAGGATGAAGGAGGAGGAGGAGGAGGAGGAGGAGAAGGAGAAGGAGGAGGAGTAAGAGGAACGGGCGGATGGGGAGAGGGAGTGTGCGAGGACGATGGGGATGAGGAGGGGCATGGGGAGGAGGGCAGGAAGAGGGGGAATAAGGAAGAGGGAGGAGGACGAGAACGAACGGAGGCGGAGGCGGAGAGGGGGAAGAGTGAAGATAAGGAGTAAGAAGAGAAGAAGGAGGAGGAGGAGGAGGAGGAGGTGGAGGTGGAGGAACAGGAAAAACGTCCGCTGGGCGCTTACAGGAAAGCCGACAAGCGAAAAGAGCACCAAGAGGAAAACTAAACGTATTGGCGATTAGGAGGACGGAAAGGCGGAGGATCGAGATGAGGCCAAGCGAGAAGAGGGTGGGCGAGGAAAGACATCAGGGGGCCAGGAGGGGGGGGGGAGTCAGGAGGGGACGGGGGCGAGGGAAAGAGAGGCGGATGGGCCAGGCAGAGCGGACAGAGCAACCACGGGCGAGCGGAACGGAAAGGGGACGGGGGCGAGGCGGCGCCACCCGGCGGGAAGAAAAGAAGCCAGGGAGATACGCGTCGTCGTTTCGGGAAACGCCAACGAGGGCCAACGCGCGTCGATTACCGACGGGTCCCGTTTCAATGCCACAATGCCGCGCTGCGTCGCCAAATAGGGCGGCACAGGCTTCTTGTTTCGGGGGCTTCCTTTCACGATCCACGGATCTGGTGCCCACGCGCCCGATCCGCGGATCCGCAATCCGTGTTAGCGTGTGCCCGGATCGTGGGCGTCCTCGTCCCCAGCGCCGCCGTCGGGAGGACAACCCGGTGCGGCGCTGCATAGACGTGTCCGACCTCGCGCCGTTTTGCTTGCCAGCCGACGTCGGCGAGCTGGACTTGAGCGTGGGGTCAGGCTACGACGAGGCCGACGAGGTGCTCCGAGAGGCCAGCCATGTGTCGTCGCCGTCGGCACAGGGGATTTGAATTCGAGGAGTCGTCAATATACGAGGCAGACCACGAACGACGTGGG
This sequence comes from Prorocentrum cordatum, assembly GCA_963575745.1. Lineage (NCBI taxonomy): Eukaryota > Dinophyceae > Prorocentrales > Prorocentraceae > Prorocentrum > Prorocentrum cordatum. Next base: position 250,992 of record CAUYUJ010016826.1, on the reverse strand, counting down.
ACAGATTCTGCAATTTGACACACACACACACACACCGTCCTCCCCCCCTTCCCTACCGCCCCCCCCCCTTTTTGCAAGGCGGCGCCGGGCCTTCGGCATCACAGGGCGCAGCGGCGTCTGATTCCCGCTCGCGTTTCCTCGCTCGTCCCCCCCTCCCTCAGTCAGTCGTCCCTCCCCTCGCTCCCGTCGCCTTGCCTCTCGTCCTTGCCCGTCGTGCGTCCCCCTCTCCCTTCGCGCGTCCTCCCCCGTATGCTTTTTCCGATGCCTGGCCAGTGATGCACCAGCACAAGAGATCATGCATGCGTAATTCATGTAGTTGTTGTACTCTGCGGGGGGGGGACTTGCCGTGCATTGTAATGATAAGAGGCGGAGAAGGAGAGAAGGGGGAGGATGAGGAAGAGGGTGGAAAGAGGGGGGTAAGAGCAGGAGGACCAGGACCAGGAGCAGAGACAGCGGGGATGAGGAGGACGGGCAGGAAGAAGAGGAGGAGAAGGGGGAGGAGAAGGAGGAGGAAGTGGGGAGAGAGGACAAGACATCCTATCCCTCCCTCCCATGCCTTCCCAATGCGCTGATGTTCTCTTTGTCCGCGGAGGCGTGTCATAGCCGACCTGAAACTCCAACAGACAGACCACATCGTGTTATGCGCAATCGGACAAAGGGAGCTGCGTGCATAGTGTGATTCCAGAAGGCTCGGGAGTCTCCTCACGTGCTCTCTGCCGCCGCCCGTTTTGGCTCTAATAATTTTGGGGCCCTTGGCTGACTGAGCTACGATCCGCTCTGCGAGCGTTTCAAAACGATTGATCCGCGATCTTTCCATATCACAGTGGTAGCTTGGAGCGGGACTCAGCTGCCGGCGCTGCGCGCCTCCATATTGTTAGCCACGACGACGCCGTCGTGCACCATCACGGAATCGACGCCCAGCGGCGTCCTGCGAGCCCTCATAGGCCTGAGCATAGCGCTCTTTTCCGCCAGCGTCAGCGAAGCCAGCACCAACGCCAGCGTCAGCGACGCCAGCACCAACGCCTACTACGCCTACATCCCTGCCAACTCCAACGCCAGCGTCAGCGACGCCAGCAACTACGCCTTCGACTCCTACTCCTTCAAGAACGCCAGAGTCAGCGACGCCAGCAACTACGCCTTCGACTCCTACTCGTTCAAGAACGCCAGCGTCAGCGACGCCAGCTACTCCATCTCCTTCCCGACCCTCAGCAGCGACGACAGCTACTTCTCCTACGCCTGTGTCAGCGACGCGGCCTACTTCTCCTACGACGGTGTCAGCGACGCCAGCTACTTCTCCTACGACGGTGTCAGCGACGCCAGCTACTCCCTCTACGCCAGTGTCAGCGACGCGGCCTACTTCATCTTCGACAAGATGGGGGATAGCTTCAACTATGCCAACAACGTCATCCCTACTTGGAATGGCGACCCAGCCGAATGGAGAGATTACAAGCAGGAGGTCAAACTTTGGAAGCTCAGCGAGAACCTCGCCGTGTCCCACAGTCTCGCGTCGAAGCTCGTGCTAAGGCTCAGCGGGACGGCACGGAGCGCAGCGCTCAGCAGGACGGAGGAACAGCTGCACCCGGCAGCCGCAGCGGACATCGAGGACGCCGACGATAAGAAGCGCAACAGGAATCAGGTCGGCATCGAGAACGTCTTGCAGCACTTGGAGGCCAGCTTAGGTCAGCAGAAGCCAGTGCAGAAGGGCGAGACGCTTGAGAAGTTTTTCGAGTCGACGCAGCATCACCGACGCAGAGGTGAACGCATGACGGATTGGCTCATCCGCTTCGAGACGGGACTACAGCAGCTACGCGAAAATGAGGTGGATCTCAACGCGCTGGACGACGTTGCAGGATGGTTCCTGCTGCGGAAGGCCGGGCTCACAGCGGAACGCCGTGAGCGCGTTGTGGGCAAACTACCCGACGAGCACTACGGCTACCAGCGCATCCGCGGACTGCTGGTCAGGATGTTCCCGGACATCCACACGTCGGAGCGCGACGCCCTGCCGCCAAGACCGCGGAACAACCAGTCGCGCCCACAAGGCGGCCGGCGCAACGCATCCTCCAGCCGTGGAGGGCGCTCTACCAACGTCGTCGACGAGCCAGACGACGAGAACGACGAAGATCAAGAGGAGGATGACGAGGACGAGGCCGACGTGCAGGACATTGTCCGTCAGGAGCTCGAAGCCTTCAGCGCCAAGCTCGAGTCATCCAACGTGGACATCTCCGAGCTGTTCGATGGTGACGACTCCGCCAAGGTCGAAGCTGCCGCGGCGGAGCTTGCCGCCATTCCCGAGGCCATGGCCGCCATTAGATCGGCTCGGGAGGCCCTGAAGGGCCGCGGCAAGTCGAACATGTCCGCGCCGACCCGCCGACCGACCAAGCTGCAGAGCCGGGTCGACCAGCGCCAGAAGAATTCGACGTGCTGGGACTGCGGCGAGGTCGGGCATTGGACGGGGGACAGCCAATGCCCCACGCCGGGCGCGCGCAAGTTCGCGCCCAAGGACGGCGAGCCCAAGGGCGGTGGACGCGGAGGCCGTGGAGGTCGTCCGCAGCGCCAGGCGCACATCCCCGAGCGCGACGACCACGTGGTCCAGTTCGCGGACGAGGAGCTCACCCTGCACCCGCAGGGCCCCGCGACGCCGCCCCCGGAGGCCTGCGTCTCGGAGCGGCTCATTCACCACCTGCCGAACGTGAACGTCGCGATCGGCAGCGATAAGCCCCAGGACGAAGGCATCGGCGTGGTCGACACCGCCTGCCTTTTCTGCGTCTCGGGCAAGAAGTGGTACGACAACTACAAGGGCATCCTCACGAGGATGGGCCTCGCCGACCAGATTCTCGAGGAGCCAGAGGACGAGGTCTACAGGTTCGGCAACGGAGGCGCCCTGCCCAGCAAGCTGCGCGTCACCGCGCCGCTTGTGCTGTGCGGCCAGGCCGGCCGCATCGTGTTCAGCGTCGTGGACAGCCCCACGCTCGGCCTGCTCATAGGCCGGGACTTCATCCAGCCTTCCAAGATCGACATCTCGCTCTGGAAGGGCCAGATCCGCATCGGAAACGCCACCCAGAAGCTCACCACGAGCGCCGCGGGCCACCCCGCGATCAAGCTGCAGCCAGAGGACTGGCGCGCCATCCGGGATGCCGGAAGGGAGCACAAGTCCGGTGTGAAACGACAGCTGGACAAGACCATGTACATCGAGGTCGAGAAGTCGATCGATCGCCGCGAGAGGAAGACGAGGACGGGCGACCCGCCGACGGTCAACAGCACTACCCGTCCTAGCGCGCTGATCGACACCATCAACAACCTCGTTACAAAGAAGGAGCTGAACGTCCCGAGGCGGCTCCAGTCTCGACGACTGAGGGGATCACGGCTGCTTTCGGCCGTCGCCTCAGCCTTGGTTTGCTGTTCTACCGCAGCACCAGCTCCTAGCCTCACGCTTGCCATGCTGCCGGAGGCTACCTACCCCACGACGTGCGCTACCGAGCCCCTTCAGGACTGCACCGCCTGCGGCGAGACGACCTTCGAGGCCTGCAGTCATCAGGGTTTCTGCTCGGACTGCGTCTTCGGCACGCCCGTGACCCTGAGTTACGACCAGGACGTCATCATCAGCGACTGTCACGGACCCGAGGCCAACATCGTGGAGGAGGAGCAGTTACGCGTGAGGACGCTCAAGAAGGGGACGAAGCCGCAGCTGATCGCGGGCAAACGGTCAGCCTTCGTCACCAGCAAGAGCGGCATCCAGCCGCACAGGATCGGCCAGGCTCTAACAGCCGACCTGGCCAAGTCCACGACCCGATCCAGCCCGACGCCCACACCAACCAGCACCGCGCTCTACGAGTGGCGCTGCAACTCGGACAGCAAGCTCAGCGCAACCTGGAGGAAGAAGGGAGGAGCTGCTGTCAGGTGTGGCCTTCCAGGTCTCGACCTCCCCAAGCAGTTCGTGGCCCAGAAGCTGGAGGGCCGGATCAGGAAGAACATTGCCTCAGGCAAGAGCGCACGAGTTCACGCGGCATTTCCCTGCCAGCCGTGGACTTCACTACAGCGACTCGTCGTCAAGATCGACCCGAGCAAGCTGCCCAAGCTGAAGAAGGATCGGGCGAAGTCGCAGCAGATTATCGGCCTGTTCCTGCAGTCGATGTCTCGGATGCGCAAGGAGTTCGGCGCTCAGCTCGCCGTCTCATTCGAGTGGCCGAGGTACTGCGACGGATGGGGCCCCACCAAGAACGCGACCGCCAAGAAGCTGAAGGAGCAGCATCCGCGCATCGTGGACTTCGATGGCTGCGCGTTCGACCTCAAGACGAAGAAGGGGATCCACATCAAGAAGCCGTGGCGGATCATCACCGACCACTTCGGGTTTGACGACTCGCTCAGGCGCTTCTGCAGCGGGGGGCATCCCCACGCGGAAGCCCGCGGTAAGGACGCCAAGCGCAGCGAGAACTACACGGACAAGCTCGCGAAGGTGCTCGCCGAGCAGCTGCGACGTCAGAACCGGCGACCTGCTCAAAAAGCTCACCCTACATCGACGACGAGAAGGGCAAGCAGAAGGACGGTTCCAGCCGCTGCAGCCGCGCAGGAGCCAGCGCTCACGGCCGCAGAGGAGCGGACACTTCGGTCCGCAGTCATGCAGCTCCACGTCAACACTGGGCACCCGTCCAACGATTCGCTTGCAAGAGCTATCCGCGTGACAGGCGGATCGCAGAGGTCCATCGAGATGGCCCTCAACCTCTTCTGCGAGGTTTGTGCAGCACACCAGCGACCACTACCTCACCTGCCAGGAAGGATCAGACTGGACAGGGACTTCAACGACTCCATCGGCGTGAACCTTTTCACCCTGGCCGACTACGCGGGCAACCAGCTGATTTTTCTGAATGTGGTCGACCTGGCCTTAGGTTTTACGATGTGCGGCACAGTCGCATCAAGGCATCCGCCAGTTGTTTTCGCTCGACTGCTGCAGATTTGGATCACGCCTTTCGGCGCTCCTCAGCGTGTCATCTTTGACGGAGGAGGTGAGTTCGAGCGCGAGCTCTCCAAGGAGCTCGAGGACATGGGCTGCCGCTTGATGACGACATCTGCGGCCACGCCGCAGCAGAATGCCACCGTGGAGCGACACGGAGGCCTGTGGAAGGTGCACGCGAGAAAGCTGATCGACCAGTTCAGCATCAGGTTCGACCAGACCGCGGTATCCAGTGGCTGATCGCCTCCGTGTGCTGGGCCATGAACAGCCAGGGCAACTCCACGGGCCACTCGCCGTCGCAGTGGGTGCTCGGGCGAGGCCTTCGCCTTCCATACTGCTTGCTGGACAACGCCGGAAGGCTGTCCCTGCACGAGCGCATCGTGTCCGATAAGCCGTTCTCGCAGAGGATCGCCACCATGAAGGCCGCGCAGATTTCCACGCAGCAGCTCAGGTTCAACCAGTCCCTCTCCAGGGCGCTGCTGGCCCGGTCCCGGGCAGATGGAGCTCAGCACGCCAGCGACGTCTACCAGACAGGCGACCGGGTGTACTACTGGAGGGGCAACGGCAAGCCCAAGCGCGAATGGGCTGTGCAGTGGCACGGGCCCGGCATCATCATCGGCCTCGAGGGCACCTCGAACGTCTGGGTCAGCCACCACTCCACTACCGTGAAAGTCAACCGTGGACACCTACGCCACGCCACGGCCACGGAGATCGCGCCGCGGGGCCAGGCGCTGAACGCGCTGAACAGCGACCAGCCGCCAGGCCCACCGCCAGGCGCCCCGCCAGGGACCTCAGGGCCCGCACCTCCTCCGGACTCTGGAGGCGGCGGTGGCACAGGCGGCGGCCCTCCGCCGCCCGGCCCAGGCGGAGGAGGAGGACCTGCTGGACCCGCGCCGCCAGACGCAGACGAGGACATGTTCCTCGACCTGACCGGACCGGCGCCGCAGAAGCGCCCCCGCAGTGAAGGCCAGCCTCCAGCACCACCCGCGCTACCAGCACCAGCACAGCAGCCAGCCATCGCGCAGCACAACTTCGGCAACATTGAGATGTCCGCAGCAAATCAGCGCATTCATCAGTACCATGAGTGGCTGGCCCGCCGTCAAGGTGACGGTGATTTCACTACCAGTGGAGGAGCTAGCGGCAGTGGAGGATCGGCCCCACCGCCCTCGGGAGGAGCCGCGCAGCAGCAGCCACCGCTGCCGCCGCCAGCGGAGCCGCAGCCGCCAGCGGAGCCGCAGCCGCCACCTGCGGCAGCCGACCCGCCGGCGCCAGACTCAGGCCCGCCCCTGCGGATGCCGCTGCTCCTGCCGTCGAAGAATTTCAACGTCCTGAACCCGCACCTCAGGGCCCAGTTGACGACGACGAGGACGACAAGCAGTCCGACAGTTCCGGATCGGACATGATTCGGGAGTGGGCTCAGACTGCGGAGGAGCAGGCGCGCCAGGAGACCATGGCTCGCCGCCCACTGGATACCGAGGACCAGCGCGGTACCAAGACGCAGCGCCAAGTTCGACAAGAGGACGCACCAGTGGCATTGCAGCGTGACCGCCAGCAAGAGCTCGACCCCCGCGAGCGCGCCGCAAAGCGCAAGGAGCTACTGAACGACCTGCCTCAGTGCTTCAAGAGGCCGAGGGACACGAACAAGGTCGACCTCTACCTGGACAACTACTTCCAGAAGCACGCGGACGAGCCCTACGCTAGTACACGACTCCGTGAGGCACTGCTCACGGGGAACGCCACCGCCATGGAGCTCAAGTACGACACGTTGAGCGCCACCGAGAAGAAGAACATGGACGCCGCCATGAAGACCGAGTGGTCCAAGTGGACGAAGTTCGGCGCCTACAAGAAGCTCCCGCCCAAGGAGCTGGAGGAGCTCCTGCGGCGCAACCCTGGCATTCGCCCTGTGGGCACGCGCTGGGTGCTGACCAGCAAGGGCCAGAACGTAATGAAGGCTCGCCTGGTCGCGCAGGGCTGCCAGGAGGACAAGTCGCAGATCAGGGCGGACGCACCTACAGGATCCAGGGACGCGCTGTACCTGACCCTCGCTGCCGCAGCCCAAAAGGGCTGGGATCTCTCGTCCTACGACGCGATGACGGCCTACCTGCAGCCGGGTAACATCGAGAGGCTGCTGCTCCTGCGCATGCCGGCCAAGAACCCGCCGCAGGGGATTCAGCCCGGCGAGATCGTCATGGCCACAGGCGCGATCTACAGGACGCGCGACGCCGGGAGGCAGCGGTACCTCTACGCGCAGAAGGTCTTCGCCGAGCACGGCCTCGTGGAGAGCAAGCTCGAGAAGGGCCTCTACTACTTCTACGACGAAGGTGGGCTCGCCGCTGTGGTCCACTCTCATGTGGGCGATTTCCTGATCGCCCAGCGCAGCAACTCCACGAAGTGGAAGGCTACCATCGCCTCGCTGGGGAAGAAGTTGCACCTCAAGCAGGTCGAAGGGGTCATCAAGTACTGCGGACGTACCATCACCAAGCTCGACGACGAGTTCCGCGTGACCCAGGCCACCGCTGCAGCGCAGGTGGACTTTGTCGACCTGAAGGCCACCAAGGGCCGAGGTGCCGAGGACCGGCTCACCGCCACCGAGGTGACGAGCTACCGCCACACGCTCGGGCAGCTGTTGTGGCTGGCGGTGCAGACCCGGGTAGACATAGCCTGCTCGGTGAGCTTCGCAGCTCGCCGCACCAACGTTGCCACCGTGGCCGACGCGAAGACGCTCAACAAGACGGTTGCCTACGCGCACTCCACCGCGAACTTCGCGATCGTGCTCAAGCGCAAGCTCGCCCACCTGGAGACGGCCATCACCGCGTGTTTCAGCGACGCCGCGTTCGCCAACGTGGACGGCGTCAAGAGCCAGTGGGGCATGGTGATGGGGCTCACCCACCGCCCGCGCGACGTCGTTGGTAGTCGCTACGACCTGTGTCTGCCAGTCGCCTGGCACTCCGGCACGGTCAAAAGGTCGGTGAAGTCGACCCTCGCCGCCGAGGGCTACGCCACCCTCGAAGGATCGGAGACCAACATTTGGTTCCGACAGCTGCTCACCGAGGCCTACAACCCCAAGACGGCGCTCAAGCAGATTGGCGTGCTCGCCGACAAGCGCCCGGGGGATATCTACAGCGACAGCAAGGGCCTCGTGTCACACATCCAGTCCGATGTGGGCCAGTCTACGGACAAGCGGTTCCGCATCGTCGCCTCCATGATCAAGGAGGCCGTGCATCCCAATAGCGCGCTCAAGCTCAGTTGGATCCCGACCTGGGCCATAGTCGCGGACGCCCTGACGAAGGCCATGGAGGCCGGCGTCCTGCTGTCGTTCTTCGGGGCCCGCAAGCACACCTACGGGACCCAGCAGCCGCGCGCCGCCATGCTCGCCTCGGTGCTGTTCACCTGCCTCGGCAAGGTCAAAGGACAGCCAACGCCTACGCCGACGACGCCGGACTTCAGCTACTACCTGTGCCTGCTGACGTTCGCGCTGTTCTACGGTATGGCCATCGGGTTCGGCATCTTCATGATGCTGTGGACGATCATGAGGCAGAACCACGCGATTGCCACCGAGCAGAGCGTCGCCGAGGCCAAGGCCATGGGCGAGCACCCTGGCTGGGACGGCCGCCTACTGGGCCGGCGCCGCAACATACCGACGATCCCTGAGGACCGCGACTACGACGGCGATGTCATCATGCAGCCCCCTGGAGGCGCAAGCAGTGCGAGTTCAGCGACATCGGCGTCTGGCGTGTCTTTCGGACACCATCCATCGCAGCCACCAATTCCAGCATTTCCAGCACTGCAGCAGCCGCCGATGCCGCCAACACCGCCACCTTCCAGTGCATCGCCATCACCGTGCACGGCAACATCGACCCCGGGATTGGGACGATCGAGGTCAGCAAGGGCCTCAAGCAGCTCAGGCAGCTCGGCACCTACATCGCCAAGCATCGTTTCCGTGACGAGCCCATCGAGTGCGATCAGCGCCAGTGGAGTCCAGTGGCACGGGTCGTCGCCTACGGTAGAGCCCAGCGACCTGCTTGATTGCATCAGCGACCGGCACGACTACGTGGTCGGCCACAACTCGCACAGCGTATACATCACCTGCAAGAGCTGCAAGAAGCACGCGTCTTGGCTGACCCGCTGCTATCGCAACAACAACCCGGATTTCACGATCCTCCCGCCGGGCGTGATGCGCGATCTCATGGGTCGATGGCGCAAGATCACAAGCCGAGAGGGCGGGCGAGGATCAGATCTGACGGACAACCCGATGAGGCCCAAGAAGGGCGACTGATCCCTGCTGCTGCCCAGACTGTCGCGTTTTTCATCACGACTTTGTTCGCGTAAGTCCGCATTGGCGTTTCAGATTTCACACCTGGTGGAAAGATTTACACGTAACTCCGCATTTCAGAAGCTTCAGCTCGGTGTGCACAGTTTTTTTTTGATGCGATGACGATCACACCCATTCAGATGGCTCTGTTGAGTTTTGCCGCCTAGCGATCGGACTCTAGCCATGCCTTGTTTTTGATTATAGCGCCGGCGGCGCTGAGAGCTGTGAATACCCTGCAGGTCGCGTGTAGCGCATCCGCTTATGTGCCCCGACGGGCTGCCTGCGATTGCAAGCCGTGTCGAGCCGTTTGCTCGCTTTCTGCCAGCGCGCCTGGCCTCCGCCTAATGAAGCTAGCGCCAGGCTGATGTGCCCGGCTGCTCACGGCGCATCGTGTGCGCCCGCCCGCTGTTTTTGAGCACCGTGCAGGAGGAGTGTGATTCCAGAAGGCTCGGGAGTCTCCTCACGTGCTCTCTGCCGCCGCCCGTTTTGGCTCTAATACTTTTAGGGCCCTTGGCTGATTGAGCTACGATCCGCTCTGCGAGCGTTTCCGGACGATAGATCCGCGATCTTTCCATATCACACATAGGAGGAGGCGGTGGCGGATGAGCGGGAGGAAAACGACGAGGACGAACAGCAGCAGCATGAATTCTAGACGCTTCGCTTATCCCCACCAGCCCATCCCGAAACGATGTCCAGGCGAGTTGAGGTGATCAGGGAAGTGCGGCAGCAAAGAGGAGGACGGCCGAACCGTGCAAAGGAGTGAGGAGGAGAAGGAGGAGGTGGATGGATGGATGAGGGAGTGGGAAGACGGAGGATGAATCGGATGAGGAGGAGGCGGAGGAGGAGGAGGAGGAGGAGGACGAGGAAGAGAAGGAGCAGGAGCAGGAAGGAGGAACAGGAGGAGGAGGAGGGCAAGCACAAGGGCCAGAGGTCTCTTGGATGCCTCTAGGAGCCTCTTGGAGTATCTCTTGGGCGATTATTGGGGGCCTCTTGGGACGTTTTGGGGGTCTTTTGGCGATCCTGGGGGGCTTTTCGGGGTCTTGGGTGCCTGGGGGGGGGGCCTCTTGGGGCCTCTGAGGGTCTTCTTGGGGGCCTTCTGGGGGCCTCTTGGGGGCCTCTTGGGGCCATCTTGGGGCCATCTTGGGACCTCTTGGGGCCTCCTGGGCGCTTCTTTGTGCCATCTTGGAGGAGATCTATCAAAGAAGAGCTGAGCTTTAATTAGCGCTGCCCCCCCAGGAGGCCCAAATGGGGCCAAAACCCTGCTAAAATCAATGATGTTGGCTTCCTCGCCGAGGCTGTTTTGGACGCTCTGACCGCTCCCCGCCCCTCCTGTACAGGTCAGTGGGGAGGGGGTAGGGGGAGGGGTAAACCCCTCCCCGAAGGGGAAGAGGGAGGGGTGGAAGAGGAAACGCCCTAAACCACCGACGCCCAGAGGGCTGGTGGGATTCGAGTGGAAGGATCGGGAGGAACAGGAAGACCACGGGAAGGCGGAGGAGGGGAAATGAGGGGGCCGATAACGATGAAGACTCGGATCCAGAAACGTGGCCCGCGCCGAGGCGAGACCGCCATTCTGAACGACGGGAACAAAGCACCGATCCGAAAATGCGAGCCAACGCTGCAGCGGGAGCACGATTCGGCAAAAACGAGACACTGGAATGAGATCAGCGCTGCATCGGGAGCATGGTTTGGAAGGGCCGGAAACGCGAAAATGAAGCCAACGTTGCAGCGGAAGCGCCACTCTAGAAGGATCGAAAGCATTCGGTTTGGAAAAAATGCAGATGATTGGCCAACTTTTGGGGGTCCTGTGTGCAGAAAACTATATGCCCAGGGGGGCGTCCTGCCCAGTCGGCGTCTTCGGGGGAAGGAGGAGAGTAGTATTCACAGTGTGTAAGTGTCCGGCAGAAGGAGTAGAGTAGTAGGGGGGCGATGGTAGGTAAGGGGGGGTGAGTGATTTCAGCTGAGCGCCGAGCAGGGCGCGACTCGAGAGTTGTCTCGACGCAGTATTATCATCTTCATCGTGCTCATCTTGATTTTCTTCCTGCGTCACTGCCCAGATCCTCGCGGGTATCGCCTTCCTGTCCTTTGGGGGGCGTCGCATAGCCCGTGATCCTCTTCATGTTTCGTCTCCCTGTCCCTGTTCCCCATCCCCCTCTCACTTTGCCTGTTTCTCCGATCCATCCTCTTCTTTCGTGTCGTCGTCCTCCTTGTCCTCTTCCTCGTCCTCCTCCTCCTCCTCCGCATCCTCCTCGTCCTCCTCCCCATCCTCATTATCATCTTCATCCCCCCACCATACGCCCCCTCCTTCGCCTTACCCTCCTCTTCTTCCTCCTCCCCACGAGGAAGGGGAGGAAGGAGAGAGGGGGGGGAAGATGAGGAGGTAGGCGAGGAGGATTTGACGGACGAGGGGAGGAAGACGAAGAGGGCTAAGGGGAAGGAGGACGACGAGAAGCAACAGGATAAGGAGAAGGACCAGGAGGAGGACGAGATGGATGACCATGGGATCATCAGGTCGCCAAGGGACAAGAGGTGCACCAGCAGGAAACTAAGTATCATCGCGATGCGACGGCTTAGCAGGAGGGGGATGAGAGAGTAACATTCGATTGCGCAAACGGCCTCTGATAGCTGGGAAAGGCGGGCCAGCCCTAGCTCCTTATGGGGCAGCGAAACGTGCGAGAGCTGTGCCGAAATGTGTGCGGGGGACGCATGTGGACGGTGGCGCTGGGGCCTTCGGTGGAGCTCCCAATGGGGCCACGAAACGTGTGAGGGGGGTGCCGAAATTGGTGTGGGGGACGCACGTGGGCGGTGGCATTAGGGCCGTTGGTGGAGCTCCTTCTGGGACGACGAAACGTGTGAGGGTGTGCTGAAAATTGTCTGGGTTACGCATGTGCCGCATGTGGACTGGCACTGGGGCCTTCGGTGGATCTCCAGCTCCTTATGGGGCCACGAAACGTGTGAGAGGTGTACCGAAAAGGATGCGGAGGACGCATGTGGACACTGGCGTTGGGGCCTTCGGTGGGGCTTCCTATGGGGCCACGAAGCGTGTGAGGGGTGTGCCGAAATGGGAGTGGGGGACGCATGTGGACGGTGGCACTGGGGCCTTCGGTGGAGCTCCTTATAGGACCACGAAACGTGCGAGTGGTGTGCCGAAATTGGTGTCGATGATGGTGACGAAAACGGCGATGATGGTGGCGATGATGATGATGATGATGATGATGATGATGATGATGATGATGATGATGATGATGATGATGATGATGATGATGATGATGATGATGTCGATGATGACGAGGAGGAAGGGGGCAGCGGGAGGAGGAGGAGTGAACGCGGGGACCGTCTCTTCAAAACGAGGACCCAGCACCACAGGATGTGTCGCCTCCTGAAGGCCTCGTGGGGCTTCTTGTGAAGTTGTTTTGGCAGTCTTGAGGCTCTCTTGGGCTGTCTTGAAGCCATGTTGGGCCACCTTGGAACGCTCTTGGGCGGTCGTGGGCTCTCTTGCAGCAGTTTTGGACCGTATTGGAGCCCTCTTGGACGTCTCTTGGGCCTTCTCATCGCCATTTGTCCCTTCCTTTGACGCGAGTGGTGCTCCCCGACGGGTCCAAACCGGCCGTGTGCAAAATCAGTGTTCCCCAGGGCCCTTGGGACCCCCTCCCCATTCATATATGTATACATATACATGAAGCACGAGTGGACGACAGACTTCTATACATATAAACGTACACACACATACACACATACATACATACACACATACATGCATACATACATACACACATACATGTGTGTGTGTGCATGCACACATGCATACATACATACACACCTACGTGTATCCAGGTATGCATGCATGGGTCCATACATTCATGCAGACGTACATACAAACACACCGAAATACTGAAATACAGACCTACATACATACATATATGCATGAATTAATGTATACAGACCTGCATGTATACACACATGCATGCATAATACCATACATACCTATATACATAGTTACGCTCATGCATTACTGCACTCGTTAATCCATATCTGCATTCATGCATACATGCATTCATTCATACATGCATATGTGTGCAGGGAGACAGATCGATATGCACGTATGCCGTTGCGTACGCAAGCCTGTGAGCATACCGATATGTGTATAGGCATGTCTATGTGAACGGATGCATGTATGTATGTTTGTATGCATGCATGTGTATGTGTAGGTGTATGTGTGTTTGTGGGGATGTATGTACGTACGTACGTATGTATGTATGTGTATATGTATGTATATGTATATGCATGTGTGCGCGTATGTATGCCTGTATACGTGTATGCATGTCTGTATGTATGTGTATGTGTAGCCACGCGGCGGGGCGGCGGGCGCGGGCGCTGTCCTCTCGGTCAGCGCGCCCTTCCTGGATCATTGGCACCGGCCCTCCGTGGACATTGGGAACCTACTCTGCGGGCCAAGCCGACATGCTCGACAACGCGGAGCCGATGGATCCAGGAAGGGCGCGCTGACCGAGAGGACAGCGCCCGCGCCCGCCTCCCCGCCGCGTGGCAACTGGACAGGGACGACATCGCCAAGGCGATCCAGCACACGTCGAGCTCAGCCCCCGGTCCTGATGGGATTCCTTTAAGCGTTTAGCGGGCGATCGAACATCTCGCAACAGAGGTGCTTTACAATGCCTTCCGTGCCCTCGGCACATCTGAGGGTCTTGCCCTCCTTAATAGCGAACACCCTGCTTTCAATGAAAGTTTAATTGCGTTTCTGCCTAAAAAGGCTGATTGCGTGGACGCCGCTGGGCGAGCTGTGTATACGCCAGAGAACACGCGCCCGCTCAACATCACGAACACGGAGAATCGAATATTGGCAAGCGCGGTGCGCTTGAAGCTGGAGCCGCATTTGGCGCCGGAGATTTCCGACATACAGCGCGGATTCGTGGGGGGACGCAGCATGTTATCGAACCTGGTCGATATGGACGAGAGCATGCAGATCGTGGCGCTATCGGCGGAAAGCGGCGCTGGGGTTCTGTTCGACTTCGCCGCTGCTTTCCCCAGCGTCAGCCGGGAGTTCATGCGCGAGCTCTTCGCCTCACTGGGATGGCCGGGATGGCTATTGCGGTTCGCCGAGGCCCTCTACCAGAACACCGTTTGCCACTTCTCTGTCGGCGGCGCGCGCTTCGACGGCGTCGTCATGGAATCGGGCATCCGGCAAGGATGCCCGCTTTCGCCGCTGCTTTTCGCAGTGGCCGCGGACCTATTGTTCCGGCGTCTCTCCCGCGCCGTGCCGGACGCTGTGGCGCGAGCGTATGCGGACGACCTCGCTTTGACTCTGTCGCAGGGTGTGGTCTCGGCGAGAATTTTGCAGCCATTGTTTGACGAATACGCCCAGGTCTCAGGATTGAGGCTGCACCATGGCAAATCGCAGTGGATGCCGCTGTCCCCCGTCGACTTGGAGGCAGAACGGGCTCGTCTGAGTGCCCATGCTCCCTCGTGGGGGGACTTCGCCGCCAGCTCGTCTGCCACTTATCTGGGTTTCGTGATCGGTCCGGGGCGCGGGTCGAAATCATGGCATAAGGCGTTCAAGAAATACCAGGAGAGAGCGCAGATTTGGGGGGCCATCGGAGGTGGAATGGGATTGTCCTTAGCTGCCTACAAGATGTACGTGTTACCTGTGATGTTCTTCCTGGCGCAATTGGACGAGGTCCCTGGAACTTGAGAGGCCCACGAGCGTCGTGCCTTAGCCCGGCTTCTCCCTGGACCCCGAGGATGGCTACCCCCCGATGTCCTCCGCGGCCTCGAGCAGCTCCACTGTTCCGCTGGCGTCCCAGATTTTCGCACGCTCGCCGACGCAGCCAAAAGTAGAGCCGTTAATTGGGGGGCCCTGGGCGGAGGGGGGCTCCGCGCGGCAGCCAGAGACCGTGCACTTCGCCAACTTCGTTGGGAGAGCGACTTGCAAGATTGTGGCTCTTGGGCAGCCCTGGTTGGACTCCAATGTCTTGTTCTCGCTGGAGCGTGCGGACGAGCGCGCCCAGCTCGCGGCGTCTGGCCTGATCTACGAGTCCACTGTCGCGCGACAGCAGTGGCAACGCGTTTGCGACAGCCACCTCGTCCCCGACTTCACCGAGGCAGCTCTGCGTCATCTTCGCCGTCGCCTTGAACGTTGGGCCATTGCCCTCTTGCCGCGTCGCCGGGTCGATCGCGCCGCGGAGGTTTTGCAGGAGGTCTGGCGGACGAGTCCGCCACGCATTCTGGCCGCATTGCTCCGCACGGTGTGCAACGGCTGGGCCACGGCACGGCGGATGCAGGAATCGCCGCCTTGTGTTCTGCGGTGCGGGAGGGGCCACGACAGCATAGAGCACTACGCGCATTGTCACGTTTTCAGGACGTTCATGAGCAGGAGACTGCGGCTCCCTGACATCGCTCCACCTGACAGGCCGCAGCATCTGTTATAGGGCTTGGAGCATCGACGGCGCGCGACCGCACTGTTCGCGCCATCGCGCTTTTCGCCTTGCACAGCACGCACTGCATGTTGAGGCACGGCACGCCCTCCGGTTCGGATGGCCGATTTGCCCCTTCAGCGAGCTCGCAAAGGCGTCCGCGAGCACGCAGGTGCCATGCGAATGCTCGCGGCCGCTTTGGCTGGCTTCCCGTAGGCTTCTCCTCTCCTCTCCTCCTCTGCCGCCGCTGCTGCCGCTGCCAACTTGCATGTTCGATTCCGCTCTGCCAGCGGCATTCCACGGCGCGCGTTTTGGGCGCCTCTGCACCTGCGTTCGGCGGTTGGGGCCCGAACCTGCGTTGCAAGCCCGCTGCTCTGAGGGCTCTGACTAGTTTGCCCGGTCCCGTCTTCTTCTCTGCTCGTCGTCGTCGTCGTCGTCCTCCTCCTGCCCCCGTCAGTGCATTGCGCGAGTACTCGTGGTCATTCGCGGTCCTCGACCTGGCTGCGCAGAGGTCAGAATCCCACCAGCCCTCTGGGCGCTGGTGGTCCAGGGCGTTTCCCTTTCCAACCTCTTGCCTTTCCCTGCTCGGGAGGTTTACCCCCCCCCCCCCCTTCCCCCTGCGTTTGGACGGGGGGGGGGGGGGGGGGGGGGGGGGGGCGCGGGCCCATAGCAGCGTCCAAGATGGCCCAAGATGGCTCCAAGAGGGCCTCCGAGAGCGCAAGATGGCCTCCAAGATGGCCCAAGATAGCGGTAGACTGGTCAAGAGGCCTCAAGACGGCCCCAAGACGGTCTTAAGCGCCCTCCGAGGCCTCCAAGGCCCCCTCCCCCTCCCCAAGAGGCCAACATCTTTCAAAAACCGGAGGGAAATCAATGCGTGTTGCCTTCTCGCTTTTTCGCCTCCGAAGGGCTCTCGAGGCTTCAAGATGGCCCCAAGATGGCCCAAGACAGCCCCAGGAAGGGGGCCAAGAGAGCCCCAAGACGGCCCCAAGAGCGCCCAATAGCGCCCCAAGAGCGGGCCAAGAGGGCCCCGATACAGCATTTTTGAGCTTCCGATGGGGGGGTGGAGAATTGAGGCCAAGAGGGCCCCAAGAAGGCATTTTTGAGCCTCCGAAGGGGGGTGAAGGGGAAGGGGGGGGGGGGGGGGGGGAGGGGGGGAGGGGGAGGGGGGGGGGGGGGGGGGAGTGGGGGGCGAGAATAGAGCCCCCCCCCCTTTCCCCTTTCTTTAGCCATAAGGACCGAGGCGGCCCCGAGAGGCCCCTCAGGCATCCCAAAGGAGCACCAAGAAGGCCCCCACCCCCCAAAAAAAGCCCTAAGAGGGCCCCAAGACGCCCCAAAAGAGCTCAAGAGAACCTCAGGAGAGCCTCAAGAAAGAGCACCAGGAGGCCCCAAGAGGGGCCCAGGAGAATCCCAAGAGAGCCCCAAGATGCTTCCAAGCTTCGGGACGCACACGAGCTTAAGACACAAATCAGCGCAACAGCCATTACGAGTCACCGAAACACCCCTCACCCCTCATCGAAGCGCTATCGTAGCTTACATTGCTTCCCATATGAAACTTCAATGCGGGAAGCTATTTGTGATCCTTGTTTTCTCGAAGACGGCTGCGCGACTGCATGCGTCCTGCCGCCCCTGATTCACCAAGTCCCCTGCTGGTCGTTTCTGGATGGGCTGGTGGGGATACTCGTTGGCTCGCGGCTCCTAGGCGGATGACAGGGAGCAAACGCAGCGCCCGGGGCGCGCGGCGATGTAAATTGGCCACTGAGGCGAACGCACGTGCAAGGGACAAAATGACCCTCATTAAGACGCAAGCTGCGTCGGCAGGAGACCGATCCAGACATCCCAACAGGCGGGGGCGCAGGCGCGGCGACTGGCGGTGGAACGGGGGCGAGATGTCGCCATTCCGGCGCCAAACTCCAGCCGAACCACATTCGGCGAGGCCAGGAGGCGGTTGGGGGGAAGAAGAGAGCAAAATGAAGGAGGGGAGGAGGAGAGAGCGACAGCGAGCGACTACCACGGGCTCACGGCAGCAACACGAGTAAACGATGGCGCGGCGAAAGAGGCCTGTCTCATCAAGGTTCACTGAATCTGAGGTGTAACTGTTCCTCGTCGAAGCGCCATCCAGTAGAGAAGACCACTGGTGTGGGTTCACGAGGCTGAGCCATCTCCAGCCAAAGCCAGCGCGTGCACATCGTATCCGACTCTCGCTGTTCGGGGGCAAAACGATGCAAGGTACTGATGGGGCTGGTTGCAGACTGCTCTGCCGGGGGAACGACCACGAACTGCAGAAGGCTGAACCACCCAATGCAGGGCCGCCCCCTGACGACGCCAATCGACGGGCGCCCCCGAAAGCATGGCTGACGGCCGCGCCCGATCCGCACCTCCAGCCGGTAGCCAGCGCGCGCGCACATTGTCTCCGACTCACGCAGTTCGGGGGCACGACGCAAGCACTGACGAAGGCTGGTGGCCGGGGCTGCTCTGAAGAGGCGACCACGCGCTGCAGAAGGCTGAACCAATCACAGCAGGGCCGCACACTTGCTAAGGTGTGGCTGATCCGCGTCGGAGCGCCATCCAGTAGAGAAGACCGCTGGCGTGCGTTCGCGAGGTTGCGCCGCCTCCAGCCGGTAGCCAGCGCATGCGCATCGTGTCCGACTCGCGCAGTTCGGGGGCACAACGATGCAAAGTACTGACGAGGCTGGTAGCCGGCGCTGCTATGGCTGCGCCGAGAAGTGCGACGCGCACTTGAACCGCAGAAAGTTGAACCACTCGATGCGGGGTCGCTCACTTGACCCGATACTTCCTGGGCAGGTGACAGGGCGGGCGCTAATCAGCGACCGATGCAATCCCCCCATCTGAACGGTGGGGGGCGCAGCCGAAAGCCGCAGAGACATTGCGAACGTTCCCAGCTGATCGGTGGGGGGCGCAGCCGAAAGCCGCATAGACATTGCGAATGAAGGAGGAGGAGGAGGAGGAGGAGGAGAAGGAGGAGGAGGGGGCGCCGCCAAAGCCAGGGACGCGCCCGATGCAATCACTGGCGACGGGGGGGGCGCAGCCGAAAGCCGCAGAGATGAGAGGAAGAGCGCGGCCGAAAGCTGCAGAACACGGATAACAATACACAGAGCGCGGTGCGGAGGGTGATGTCGTCCACCAACCGTTGTCGTTCACTGTATACCTCGTCCACGGACGTCTCTCGGTTCCCTGCGGGGGCCCCGTTCTCGGCCTCTGGGGGCCGGGTGGGACCTGCTGCAGGGGCTTCGCACACGCGGCCTGGCCCCGTGTGGGGAGAGGAGGGAGGCAAGAACGGAACTGTTGCTGATCCGCGTCGGAGCGCCATCCAGTAGAGAAGACCACTGGCGTGCGTTCGCGAGGTTGCGCCACCTCCAGCCGGTAGCCAGCGCATGCACATCGTATCCGACTCACGCAGTCCGGGGGCACAACGATGCAAAGTACTGACGAGGCTGGTAGCCGGGGCTGCTCAATGGCTGCGCCGAGAAGTGCGAAGCGAATTTGAACCGCAGAAGGCTGAACCACTCGATGCGGGGTCGCTCACTCGACCCGATAATTCCTGGGCAGATGTCAGGGCGGGCGCTCATCAGCGACCGATGCAATCCACCCAGCTGATCGGTGGGGGGCGCAGCCGAAAGCCGCAGAGACACTTTGAATGTTCCCAGCTGATCGGTGGGGGGCGCAGCCGAAAGCCGCAGAGACATTGAGAATGAAGGAAGAGGAGGAGGAGGAGGAGGAGGAGAAGGAGGAGGAGGAGGGGGCGCCGCCAAGGCCCGGGACGCGCCTGATGCAATCACTGGCGACGGGGGGGGGGGGGGGGCGCAGCCGAAAGCCGCAGAGACAATGCGAATCAGAAGAAGAGCGCGGCCGAAAGCCACAGAACGCGGATATCAATGCACAGAGCGCGGTGCGGAGGGTGATGTCGTCCACCAACCGCTGTCGTTCACTGTATACCTCGTCCACGGACGTCTCTCGGTTCCCTGCGGGGGCCCCGTTCTCGGCCTCTGGGGGCCGGGTGGGACCTGCTGCAGGGGCTTCGCACACACGGCCTGGCCCCTTGCGGGGAAAGGAGGGAGGCGAGAACGGAACTGTGAACAGGACGGGGATCCCGGCAGTGCGCCGGCACATGTGGACCCCGCTGGAGAGGGCGGCGCCACCGCCACCGCTGACTGACAGAAACGGGATGCAAGAGCACCAGAGCCACAGAGGGCGGCCCCGGGACCAGCGGCGGCCCCCCAGGGAGCCCAGCGCCAGGATGCAAGCCACAGGAGAGCCCGCGGGCCACGCAACCCGTTCCCACTGCAGCCACGCAACCCGTTCCGCCTCGGCTTCCTCCGGGGGGGGGCACAGCCGAAAGCCGCAGAACACAGGTGCACGGTGGGGGGTGGAAAGCTGCAGGGACATCCCGGCAGCGCGCCGGCGCACGTGGACCACGCTGGAGAGGGCGGTGCCACCGCCGCCGCTGACCGACAGAAACGGGATGCAAGAGCACCAGAGCCACAGAGGGCGGACCCGGGACCAGCGGCGGCCCCTCTGGGAGTCCGGCGCCAGGATGCAGGCCACAGGAGAACCCGCGGGACACGCAGTCCGTTCACGCTGCAGTCCGTTCTCAAGGGGATGCACGGCACGTCCGACAACAGCTCGACACAACCAAGAGAGAGAAAGAATGGGCCCCCAATCGCGCTGATGAGTACGGTGTACAACTCGTAGTCAACAGAGAAGGTGGACTGCGAAGCAGAATACCAGACTGTCCACGGCATAGCCACACCCGCAGCACGCAGACAGAGGAGAAAATTACTAAAGTCGACGGTATAGCCACACACGCAGCACGTAGACAACAGCCAAGAAGAAGAAGTAGAAGTTCTGCGCGCAACAGAAGTCGGGACACGTCGCACACAGACAGAATCCCCCCCGCAGGCCGCGTTTTGCAGGGCAGCGACGGGCCTGCTGCCAGAGACCGCCCTCCACGCACCAGATCCCCGCGTGAGCGATGCCACGAGGGGGGCAGCAAGGCTACTGCGGGGAGACGGCCCACCATTGTTTTTTGGCGCTTTGGGGGGCGCTGGTTGTCCGGGTGGCCCTTTGCCACGCGGTAATCACTGCTCACTCCGCCGCTCCGACCCAGGCGCAGCTGCCACGGCCGAGCCCAGCCGACGTCGAGGCCCAGCGCGTCGCTGACGACTGGTACGTCGCCCTTGTGGCTGCGGAAGGCTTCCAGGAAGAAGTGGCAGGTTTGCAGGTCGTGCCGAAGCGGGTCGAGCGCGCCCTTGCTGCCGGGCACGGACTGTCGCTTGGCGAAAGCGTGCCAGGTGCCAGCGAACATTGGCCCCAGTGTGACTTGGAGTAGTCTTATCGCGTCGCCGGGTGTCTCCCTGGGGAGGTCCCACGGGATGTTGTTGCTTCCTGTTGTGTACAGCTGTTGTCCCGTGTCGGGGCCCTTGGGCTCTGGCCATTGGCGCGGGTCGGGCCTTTGGTGCCGCCGTGCATCCTGGCCGCAGGTCTCCAACGTACAGGCGTCGTTGTCTTGGCTGGAGGGCTCGCGATCTGCTCGCGACAGCTCCGGCTGCACGCCTGGCGGGGCTTTGCGGGGAAATGCAGGCCGCATGGTTGGCCGCCAGGCGGGGGTCGGATCGCGTCCGGCGGCCAGGGCAGACGCAGTCTTGTGGCACTTGGGGAAGGGCCCCTTTTTCGCAGGCGCTCGCCTTCGGGCCTGTGCCCGCCGTCGCTCCCAGGTGCGTCCTCTCTGGACAGCGCGGGACTCTCTCTGGTCTCTGGGGCGCCGCCGGCTGTGCCAGGCGCGCGCACGCTCGGCGGCGCCGCTTCCACGGCCGGGGCGCGAGCAGCTTTTCCAGCGGCGCCCTGGACGCCCGGCGAGGGCGCCCGGGGTTCGCCGCCCGTAAGAGGCTCACTGACGGGGGAAGGGGGGCGAATAGGAGCGAAGAGGTTTCCCCCGACGAGCCAGCGGATGGCTTCGCCGCTGTCCTGCGTCTGGATGGTTGCTCCGTGGTCTCCCTGCTGGGTGCGTGGCGCTCCCAGAGGACTGCTGACGGACTGCTTGTTCTGAGGGGGATACTCCGCGGCTTCCGCAGCCTCCGCCGTCTCCGCCGTGACTTCCCACCCCTGTCCTTTGCCCTGCTGATGCTGCAGGGGGGGGGGGGGGGGGGGGGTAGTGTGAGCTGTGCACTGGTCACTGCAAGCTACCGCCTCTTGATTCCCCACTGGGACGTCATCGTCTGACAACGATGCGGGGGGTGGCATCGTGACATCTGCCTCATTTCCTCCGCCCTGCGGGGTGCTGTTGCTGCTGCTGCTGGCCTGCTGCTGCTGCTGCAGCTGCTGCTGGGTCCTGTTGCTGATGCTGCTGCCGCTGCGGCAGTTGCTGCAGCTGTTGCTGCTGCCCTGCTGCTGCTGCTGCTGCTGCCCAGCTGCTGCGGCTGCGGCAGCTGCAGCAGCCCTGTTGCTGCTGCTGCTGCTGCTCTGCTGGTGTCTGCAGCTCTCCTGAACCTCCTCGACGACGACCTCGTCCGCCTCATCAACCACCTCTCGGTTCCCCTCTGGGATGTCATCATCTGCCAACGGAGCGGGGGGTGGCACGTTACTGCTGATACAGCAACTATGTTCCGAGATGCCGTTATGGGTATCGAGATCTCTCGCGTCAGCGCCAGGCGCCACGATCTGTGCCCAGGCAGCGGCAGGAACCTTCGGGAGCACCACGAGCCCGCGCCGGCTGTCCGCGAACTCCACGTCAGCCGAAGGCGACTTGAGCATCTTGCCAGCGATGTCAGGCGCGATGTAGCCCATGGTCGCCAGCATGCTCACGCGGCCGTTCTTCAGCTCTGCCTGCCACTGGTGAGCGAGATTCTCCGCGCAGCCATCCGCTGTGCAGCTAGCAGGGCCCCAAAGGCCCGAGGGGTCCTGAACGCCCAGCTCGCTCTCGGACTTGACGGCGCGCAGCGGGGATCCAGCGTACAGCACCCCATCGCCTTGGGCGGAGCCAATCCGGTAGTCCTGGAGGAGCATGCCGAGGATCGCCGACCTGGCAAGGCGGCCGTTCGCAATGTCCGCCGCGGGGTCGCTGGACGTCAACACCGCGAAGGTGATGATGTTGGGCCCCAGCTGCGCAGCCAAAACCTCGCTCGGCAGCGCCACAGCCTGCTGCCACTGCTGCCGCCTGTTCTTCTCGCACGCGCTCTTCACAGCGCCGTTGGCGATGGTGGTGGGCTCCAGCTTCGCGGCCACCATCTCGCCCAGCAGCAGCACTGCCTGCTGCCACTGCCGACGCCTGCTCTTCTCGCATGCGCTGTTCACCGTGCCAGAGTTGATGAACCTGGGCTTCAGCTTCACGACCGGGGCCTCGATTAGCAGCGCCACAACCTGTTGCCGCTGCCAACGCCTGCTCATCTCGCACGCGCTGTTCACAGTGCCGTACGTGATGATGTTGGGCTCCAGCTTCACGACCAGGATCTCGCTCACCAGCGCCACGGCCAGCTGCCCGTGCCAACGCCTGCCCTTCTCGCACCAGCTGTTCAGGATGACGTAGGAGATGATGTTGGGCGCCAGCTTCAGCGGCCGCGGCGGCGGCGGCGGCAGCGGCGGCCGCGACACCAGCTGCAGCGGGAGCGGCGGCACCAGCGGCCGCGGCGGCCACGGCGGCGGCCGCCGCACCCGCGGCGGCCGCTGCCGCCGCGGCAGGCCCCAGAGCCGCGGCGCGCGCCACGGCGCCGGCGGCCGCGGCGGTCTCGCCGGCCGGCCGCCACAGCCGCGGCGGCCGCTGCGGCGGCGGCGGCCGCGGCGGCGGCGCCGCCGGCCACGCCGAGGCCAGGGGCCACGCCGGGCCGCGGCGGCGGCAGGCCGGCCGGGCCGGCCGCGGCGGCGGCGCGGCAGGCGGCGGCGTGCCGCTGCCGCCGCCGCCGCGCCGAGCGCGACTCCATGGCCGAGCGAGCGGGGGCGCGGAGGGGGGCGAACCCCTCGCACGCCCCCGCGGGCGGGGAGGCCGAGGACCGAAGGGCAGGCCCCCGGCCACGGCCGGCCAGCCGCTGAGGCCAGTTCGAGCCAGAGCGGCCTTGAGCCGAGGCTACGGGATGGTGGGGATACGCGAAGCGTTTAGATTTCACACCAGCATCGGTCCGGGTAATGCGTGGACGATCGTTGGGAAACGAGCCACGTTTTGTTGGGAGAGCGTTCTCCTAAGCAGTGGCGGAAAGCCTGCTCCAGGTGTTGGTTCCGTTTGTGCAGTCTTCCTCCCTCCCTCCCGCCTTCCCTCCCTCCTGCTGCTCCTCCTCCTCATGTCCCCTTCCTCTGTTGGCGGATTTATGATGTATGGCCATCTGGGCTTTAGGGGCTGTATAAATCTGCTCATCCGCCACGTCTTCCTGATTTCGTCGACGCGGATCGGCTCGCCTATTGCAGGTTGGCCGGCGCACCTTTTCAGGCTAGTGTTTCGTCGTTCCTTCTTCTCCTCGCCCTCGGCACCAACTCCGTGACATGTTGAATGGGTTTCAAGGCACTTGATCGCATTACATTGATAAACCTTCATTACCACCGGTCCGTGTTGGAAACAAATATGTATGTGTATTTGCATGTGCATGTGTATGTGTATGTGCATGTGCATGTGCATGTGTATATGTATGTGTATGTGTATGTGCATGTGCATGTGCATGTGCATGTGCATGTGTATGCGTCTATGTATGTATGTACGTAATTGGGTAGGTCGGTAGGCAGGTATGGACGGATGTATGTATGTACATGTATGTACGTGGAGCCGTGTTGGGGCGCGCTCCGGGGCATCTGAGGCTGTTGTGGGAGAGGTTCTTGAGAAATCCAAAACATTCTTTGGATAATCCCGGAGGACTCTTGGGGCGTGCGTCGTTGGGGTCTCTTGGGCAGTGTGGGCGCCCGACCTCATAAGCCGTGATGACGTGACTTTTGGCGACAAGGGGAAGCACAGATCACCGTCGAAAACCCATCGAAAGCACACAAATTGTGCCTCGTGGGGCCCTATTGGGCAACGTATGGGAATCGTCTGGAAGCGTTCTGAGGGTTTTGTGGTCCATCTGGGGGGCTGGCACGTGGGAG
Source organism: Prorocentrum cordatum (assembly GCA_963575745.1). NCBI lineage: Eukaryota > Dinophyceae > Prorocentrales > Prorocentraceae > Prorocentrum > Prorocentrum cordatum. Next base: position 226,232 of record CAUYUJ010016826.1, on the reverse strand, counting down.
CCAGCATGAGCCTGGGAGTGATTTACCAACGCTTCGTGGCCTTGTTCAGCTGTCCTGAAGGTCGTTTGGGTCGTCTTTGGTGCGTCGTGGGAAGTCTGGGCGCCCTCCTGGGGGCCTCGTGTTCGGTCTTAGGGTGAGCTTTTGTATTTCTGGGGCTGTCTGGGAGCGTCGGCAAGGTGAAGAGGGGAACGCATGGAAAAACTATCAGAAAGCGGTGTAACATAAACAATTGTTGGCTCTTGGGGCCCTCCTCGAGGGCGCCTTGGAACCCTTTTGGAGCGTGTTGGGGGCATTGTAGGCTGTCTTGAAGCTTTCGCGGAGCGCCATGGGATCGTTGTGAGCCCCCCCGGGGGCCGTGACGAGCGTGTGGGATTGATTTTGTAAGGAGTACGTTGCCTGTCTGGGCTTTCCTGGAGGTCTCTTGGGGCGTCTCTATGGCCTCTCGGGCAGTGTGGACGCCTTCGTGCGGGCCTCTGAAGCCGCCTCGGGACGAGCTTTTGTGCCTCTGGCGCTGTTGTGGAGCGGCGGCACGCTGGAAAGGCGGAACCCCAAGAAACCTTCGAAAACCCTTGGAAAACCAATGGATGTTGCCTCTTGCCGCCCTCTTGGGAGGCGTCTTGGAATCCTCTTTGAGCGTCTGGGTGGCGTTTGGGCCGTCTGGAAGCATTCGTGGAAGCCTTCGTGGAGCGCCATGGGAGCGTAATGGGCCATCTGGAGGCGATCATGTGCGTCTGCAGGTGAGTTTCTGTCCAATCGGGGGCGCAAAGGGGCTCTCTGCACCTCTGGCCCCCCCGTTCCTCCCATGCGCTCGCTGTCGAGGTCCCGGCCCTGGGCCCTCAGGCCTCGTAGACGGGTATATGTATGTATGTTATATATATATATATATATAAACATATATACATATAGTTATATGTATATATATATATATATATATATCGTTCATGCAAACATGCGCCTCGCGTGGAGAAGGGCTTGGGTAGGCCTCGGGTAAATTTTACCAGCGGCCATTGCCGTCCAAAACAAAGTATTCTGGCGAAGGTCCCAACCATATTCAGTTGTGGGTGCCGCAAGTGTGAATATCTGCTTCGGTGAAGCTCCCTATGGGCCACGAAGCGCTGCACTGGGCGGGGGGGAACGCTGTACTGTATGGGTGGTGTGCCGAATTGGGTTTCCGGGACGCATGCGGACGGTCCCACTGAGGGCTTCGGTGGAGCTCCCTATGGGGCCACGAAGCGCTCTACTGAGTGAGTGAAAATGCCAAATTGGGTTTTTTGGGACGCATGCGGACGGTCCCATTGGGGGCTTCGGAGGAGCCCCCTTATGGGGCCACGAAACGCTGCACTGCGCGGGTGAAAATGCCAAATTACATGTCCCGGGCGTATACGGACGGTGGCACTGGGGCCTTGGGTGGGGCCCCCTCATGGGGCCACGAAACGCTACATTGGGTGGGTGAAAATGCCAAATTGGGCTTTCGGGACGCATGCGGACGGGGGCACTAGGGCCTTCGGTGGAGCTCCCTATGGGGCCACGAAACGCTGTACTGGGTGTGCGGGACGCTTGCGGACGGTAGCACTGGGACCTTCGGTGCGGCTCCCTATGGGGCCACGAAACGCTGTATTGGAGGGAGGGCCACGACACGCTGTACTGGGTGTGCAGGACGCATGCGGACCGTAGCACTGGGACCGTAGGTGGGGCTCCCTAGTATGGGGCCACGAAACGTTGTATCGGGTGGATGAAACGCAGGAAGAAAGGGGAGGAGGGAGGAGGAGGGAGGAGTGGGAGGAGGAGAAGGAGGAGGAGGAGGAGGAGGAGAGGAGAGGAGAACTGGAAGAGGGAGGAGGGAGGAGGAGGGGGAAGAGGAGGAGAGGAACCCGGGGACCGTCTCTTCAAAACGAGGGCCCAACACCACAGGATGGTCGGGAAAATTATAATTGGCATGGAGGCGAGAGCGCGATTGTTCCCTACATTGAGGGAGGTCTCAGGCGAAACAGTTGCCAGACCAGCTGTCGCACCGCGCGGTTTGGGTTTCTTGTCCCTCGTTTGGGATTGTTCTGTTCTTTTCTGCCACCTACAATCTCTTCTTAGCGAAACAGTACAAGAAGCAACCAATCCTCGCCCGTTGCCCTTCTTTCCTCCTTGTCAGAATGCTACTTCTCCTGCCTCCTCTTCGTCCTCCTCCTCCTCCTCCTCGACGTCGTGATCATCATCAGCAGCATCATCAGCATCAGCATCAGCATCAGCATCGTCATCATCACCAGCACCATCACTAGCATCATTGTCCTCAGTGGCCGACATAGTATCGTCGCAATCCGCCTCCTCATCTTCATCATGCTACTTGCCTGTCTCCCCAGAATGGTCCACGTCCTTCTCGTGTTCGTCTGCGTCCTCGTCGTCCTCCGCCTCGTCCGTCTGCATTTCCGTTTCTTGTGTGTTCCGGTGCCCGCAGGTGTATAATCTTTTGCTCAGACGTCTGGGGCTACTCAAGGCGCTCTATCACGACTACCGCATGGTGCAGCAGAAGACTGGGGACGACCCTTTCGTCCTTCAGGCGCGCGCGTCGTTTTCATGCATAGTATCCCTCCACGTCTCTTCTCATCTTCATCCGCATCATTTCCATAATCCACCTGATGTTCCTCCTTGTCCTTCTCCTCACATCTCCTTATGAGTGCCATGTTCCATTCCTGCTCGGCTTCATCCTCCTCCTGCTCCCCCCCGTCCTCCATGTTCCTCAGCCACATTCGTGTGATCATTGTTTCCTTTCTCGTCCTCATCATCATTGCTCCCTGATTCTCCGCCGATGCATCCGCCTCGTTCTCCCCGTCGTCCTGTTGTTGCGGATGTTCTTTGCTTGACGGCACTGGTACTGTTTGGGATCAGCAGAAGAGCGTCGGTTGATTGTCCTCGTTTGGCAGCGTGTAGAGGGTTGCAGCCCCGTCCGCCTCATCAGAGTCCTCAGAGTCCTCCCTCCCCTCCTCGCCGATCATTCATCATCCGTCGTGAAAGCCTCCTCCTCCTCCTCGTCCTCCTGGCAGCGAGGCGAGCATCCCACAGGGTGGAGACCCGACTGCCCGCTCCAGATGGGGGTGGCACGCCTGGCAGGGTGGACATGTCGCGTGACCCGGAAGCAGGAGAAGAAGCAGAGGGAAGTCGCGGGCGTCGGAGGGGGATGAGGACCAAGGGGGGATATCATGGCTGGGGCCATGCAACCTCCACGGGGTCATGGCCCTTACTTATTATTATGCTTGCTATTCTCGCAACTACTCCTCACAGTGCTCTTCGTTCAACACGCCCCCTGGCGCCCCCCTCGTCCGCGCACATCCCTCGGGCCATGCTGCGTTGCGCTGGCCACCCGCTGCGGCGCACCCGACGGACAAGACGGCCAAAGAGGGCCCGAGAGGTCCCCTTTTTTCAACTTCGGCTCAGGCCTGGCCGCCGACTCGGATCAGCCCGGAGGGCCCGCCATGCCCCCGGGCCGCTTCCGCGACTTCCTCTGGGCGGCGGCAGACGGCTACGACACCCACGCCGCGCCGCCAGTCTCCAGAGGCTACAGCTCCAGGCTGCGAGGCCGGAAGAACGCCGTCCGCATCACGTTTCGAAGCTCCGCGCGGATGCCTTGGATCTGCGCTGGAGACCCTCGCTGGCGGCGCCTCTGGCGCCGCCTCTGGCGAGCTGCGCGCACCAGCAGCGTGGGCCAGGCGCCGATGCAAGGAATCCGCGAGCAGCTCCCAGAGCCCGTGCGTCTGCCGTGCTCCCTCTCTCCCTCCAAAGGCCGACCCTGGCGCTCGACAGCCTGGCGGCCCCGAGCGCGGCCAGCGCCCGGAGGGCCGCCGACTTCTTCGGCCCTGCGCGCCCCGTGGGCGGGCTGGGTCGGCGAGGGCCTTGCGCGTGGACGTCGCTGCACGCCGGCGTTCCCTCCAAGCGGGCCGCCAGGCTCGACCCCCAGCAGCAGGGCGAGGGGGCGAAGGACGCGCCCAAGCTGGAGGACTCGATGACAAGGGGGACAGGGGACAGGGGAGGCCCTCCCTGGCGTGTTTCGTCTTTTTTGGGCCAGGCTTCTCGTCGGACTTCTTGGATCGGCGCTGGAGCGCAGAGCGCGCCAGTGGCGGCGTCGGAGGCACCGCCAGGGGGTACCCAGCGCTGATCCAATGAAGCCACGCGGGCCCTCGAAAATGTATGTTTGCACAGTTTCAAGTTGCGCTAAGGCCAGGGAGCTCGCCGTGAATCTAAAGCCCGGGAAGACTGGGATTGGCCACAACATTGAGTGGACGGTTACGAAGGTGGAGAAAGGGAGCCAGGCCGAGAAAGCGGGGGTGCAGGTCGGAGATACCCCCGTGAGCATCAATGGCGACAAGTTTAACGAAGGGAGCTACGGTCGCGCGGCAACAGGCTCCCAGCCGTACACCCTCGTCGTTCGGAAGTTCTCGTGGACGAGCCGTGATGGAATGGCAAGAATTTTGGACTGGGTGGATAGCGTGGCATGCTCAGGGGCTCTGCTTGGCATGCTCTACGGAGCTGTTCGCCCGCGGGGGGCAGACGATCTAGACGGGTCGCAACACCCCAATCGGTTCTTGCCTGGCCCAGCGGCGTTGGGACTCGTTGGCCTGGCGACACTGTCCCGTTCGGCACGGCTGATATTGGTGAAGGATGAATTGACCACGGCTGTGAAGTTGGTGCGCGCTTCGGAGATGGTCTACTACATCGGGCTGGGCTGGGGAGCATACAAGGTGAAGGAATGCCCGCTGCTGCAGGAAGTCCAGACCGATCTCGCAGACAGTCGTGCTGCGACGGCACTTCTGATGATTGTATCGATTATGAAAGTTGTTGAACGGTCTGGTGATGTGGTTACTGGAACCAGCTTGCTCGAAAGCAGCGGGATTCTGGAATTCTTATTCATGTTCAAAGTCATCTTAGAGTCGTCCATCACCTGCGGCCTCACATGCGCACTCGCGAGCATCAGCGACGGGGTGCAGAAGCGCATGGCAGACCTCGTCGTGCCTGCTGGCGAAGAAAATTTCCGGGAGCGGATACACGAGCCAGTGGTAGCCTTCCTGGAAGAGAACCGCCCTGCACTTGCCCAGCTTGGTGCCCCACTGCTGCTGATCGCAGCTGGAGTGCCGCATCAGATCTTCTGGGTCTACGGGAACACCCGGACAGTAAAACTTCTTGTAGGCGTTCATGGCCTCCGCGGGTGGAAGGTGTGGAAGCATATGTTGAGGTTTGCGTCCAGCGGCTTGATCACTGTTGCCATCGCACAGGCCTTCGCTACTGCACCTTTTCGTATCTCGGCAGCAGTCAAAGATTTGCGCCGGGGTATCCATGACTTCCGTTGCCAGCAGCCCATGCTGCACACACAGATTTCGGCCATCCAGGCGGTGATGGACGAAACCGACTTCGGCATCGCTGTAGGCGACAGCCTTGTTATCACCGACTCGTTAATTGTCAAGACGGCCATCACTGTCGGGAGCATGTTTGGAATGATCATGTCTCTCGTGGATAACGTAATGGGCTACGAGAGCGCCACCAGGGACAGCATGACCTCACAGAGCGACCAGCTGAGTGCCATCGAGGGCAGGCTCGAAAAGCTTCCTGACCCCATGAGGCCAAAAGAGCTCCAAGCGCTTCGAGAGAGCATCGAGAGTTCCATGAGCAGAATCAAGGCGCTCTGCGGCTCGCAGGCGGCGGCCGGCGGGACGGTCTCCCACAAGCGCTGAGCATCGCAGGTGGTTGAACCGGTGGTTGTGTGCATTCTTCCGCGGAGGGAGAAAAAAAACATTAGCCTGCCGAAGGACCCAACCAATGCAATTGCGAGTGCCGCATTGTGGGTACCGCTTTCGGTGGAGCTCCCTATGGGGCCACGAAGCGCGAGGCTCCCACCACGCCCCGACACCCCCATCCACGGCAGCTCCGTTCTTGGGACCTCCCACCCCGCAATTTCTCGCCCGGAACCCACCGACGCCCCCCCCCGCGCTCCCACCGCGTCCCGACACCCCCATCCACGGCAGCTCCGTTCTTGGGACCCCCCACACCGCAATTTCTCGCCCGGAACCCACCGACGCCCCCCCCCACGCTCCCACCACGTCCCGACACCCCCATGCACGGCAGCTCCGTTCTTGGGACCTCCCACGCCGCAATTTCTCGCCCGGAACCCACCGACGCCCCCCCCCACGCTCCCACCACGTCCCTGCCACTGGAGCCTTCGGTGGAGCTCCCTATGGGGCCACGAAACGCTGTCCGTGGGTGGCGGTGACGCATGCGGACCCTGCCACTGGAGCCTTCGGTGGAGCTCCCTGTGGGGCCACGAAACGCTGTCCTGGGTGGCGGTGGCGCACGCGGACCCTGCCACTGGAGCCTTCGGTGGAGCTCCATATGGGGCCACGAAGCGCTGTCCTGGGTGGCGGTGGCGCATGCGGACCCTGCCACTGGAGCCTTCGGTGGGGCTCCCTATGGGGCCACGAACCGTGTGAGGGGTGTGCGGTAATGGGTGGCGGTGGCGCATGCGGACGCAGCCACTGGGGCCTTCGGTGGAGCTCCCTATGGTGCCACGAACCGTGTGAGGGGTGTGCGGTAATGGGTGGCGGTGACGCATGCGGACCTTGCCACTGGAGCCTTCGGTGGAGCTCCATATGGGGCCACGAGACGCTGTCCTGGGTGGCGGTGACGCATGCGGACCCTGCCACTGGAGCTTTCGGTGGAGTCCTGGTTGGCGGTGACGCATGCGGACCCTGCCACTGGAGCTTTCGATGGAGCTCCCTGTGGGGCCACGAAACGCTGCCTGCCACTGGAGCCTTCGGTGGAGTTCCCTACGGGGCCACGAAGCGCTGTCCTGGGTGGCGATGACGCATGCGGACCCTGCCACTGGAGCCTTCGGTGGGGCTCCCTATGGGGCCACGAACCGTGTGAGGGGTGTGCGGTAATGGGTTGCGGTGACGCATGCGGACGCAGCCATTGAAGCTTTCGGTGGAGCTCCCTATGGGGCCACGAACCGTGTGAGGGGTGTGCGGTAATGGGTGGCGGTGGCGCATGCGGACCTTGCCACTGGAGCCTTGAGTGGAGCTCCCTATGGGGCCACGAAACGCTGTCCTGGGTGGCGGCGACGCATGCGGACCCTGCCACTGGAGCCTTCGGTGGAGCTCCCTATGGGGCCACGACACGCTGTCCTGGGTGGCGGTGACGCATGCGGACCCTGCCACTGGAGCCTTCGGTGGAACTCCCTATGGGGCAACGAAACGTTGTCCTGGGTGGCGGTGGCGCATGCGGACGCAGCCACGGTGGCCTTCGGTGTAGCTCCCTATGGGGCCACGAATCGTGTGAGGGGTGTGCGGTAATGGGTTGCGGTGACGCATGCGGACCCTGCCACTGGAGCCTTCGGTGGAGCTCCTTATGGGGCCACGAAGCGTGTGAAGGGTGTGCCGAATTGGGTGGCGGTGACGCATGAGGACGCAGCCACTGGGGCCTTCGGTGGAGCTCCCTATGGGGCCACGAACCGTGTGAGGGGTGTGCCGTAATGGGTGGCGGTGACGCATGCGGACGCAGCTACTGCGGCCTTCGGTGGAGCTCCCCATGGGGCCACGAGCCGTGTGAGGGGTGTGCCGAACTGGTGTGAGGGGTGTGCCGAACTGATGATGATGGTGATGATGATGACGATGATGATGGTGACGGTGATGCTGATGATGGGGAGAGGGAGGGGGGGCAGCGGGAGGAGGAGGAGGAGGAGGAGGGACGCGCGGCGCTGTCTCTTCAAAACGGTGACCCAACAACACAGGTTGGCTGGGAATAAACATAACGCATTGGAGATCCGTGCGGGTTTCTTGGATCGGCGCTGGGCCCCCCTGGCAGCGCCTCTGGCACGCTCCGCACGCCAGAGACGGGCGGGCCAGCGCCGATCCACGAAATCCACGCGGGGCTCCGACGTCTACGTTTATGCAGTTGTTTCTTCCTCCATTCTTGCTGGTCAGCCAGCCCGTCAGCAAACATTGCCTTCAAGGTCAATATGCCCATTAGCGGAACAAAGCTGTGGTGCGCAAGAAACAGATCCACAGGTTCCGAAGGGATTTGAAGGATGTCCAAGGCAGGCCAACGACGGCCCATGATGGTTCCAATATGGAAACAGCAACAGGTTCCCAAGCAAGGGGCCCGAAGAGAAAGCCGAGAGGCCGTCAAGAGGCACGAAACTTGGATATCCCCCAAAGGTCTTGCACGGTGTTGCAGTCTCGGTCTTCAGAGTCTCCAAGACGCCCCAAGAGGCCCCCAGTAGCACCCCAAGATAGCCCAAAAGGCGCTCAAGGGAGCCCCAAGAGAGATTCAAGACGGCCCGAGAAATCCCAAGACAGCCAAAGAGGGCCCCCAGAAGGGCTCCAGACAGCTTAGAGAAGAGGGCCTCCAGATCGCCCCAACACAGCCCCAAGGGACCCCACGACAGCCTAGAGGAGTCCAAGCCGGCTCGATGGGCACTCCAAGATGGCCCAACAGGCCCCCAAGAAGGCCCAGCAGCGGCCATAAGACACCCGCAGGAGCGGCACATTCGTAATCCGTAAGGGCTTCGCCCCCTGCCGCCGGCCCCCTCTCTCGGAGAATGGGCCATGGAAGAGCTAAGTCATGAGGCCTTGGCGCTGTCGTGAAGCAGTATCGAAACTTCATGCGAAGCCGATTCGCAATCAGCAAAACCAACTGATCACAAGAGGGGTTACCACACCTGGCGATTGGTAAGACGTGTATGGTTTACGGGCTTGGTTACCACACCTTGCGATTAAAGGGCCGAGGGAGTTCTCGCAATTTGGGTTACCACGCCTTCCGATGGATGTGCGTGAAGGGTGGCACCAAATTTCAGAAATGTGGCAAATCCCCTGTGTTTTTGGACCCTGACCCCGCCGATCTGCGTAAGGGGTGGCACCGAAATTCAGAAATGTAGCAAATCCCTGTGTTTTTGGACCCTGACCCCGCGGATCTGCTTGAGGGGGCACCGAATTTCAGAAATGTAGCAAATCCCCTGTGTTTTTGGACCTTGACCCCGCGGATCTGCGTGAGGGGTGGGACCGAATTTCAGAAATGTGGCAAGTCCCCTGTGTTTTTGGACCCTGACCTCGCGGATCTGCGTGAGGGGTGGCACCGAAATTCAGAAATGTGGCAAATCACATATGTTTTTTAGACCCTGACCTCGCGGATCTGCGTGAGGGGTGGCACCGAATTTCAGAAATGTGGCAAATCCCATGTGTTTTTGGACCCTGACCCCGCGGATCTGCATGAGGGGTGGCGCCGAATTTCAAAAATTTTGCAAATCCCATGTGTTTTTGGACCCTGACCCCGCGGATCTGCGTGAGGGGTGGCACCGAATTTCAGAAATGTGACAAATCCCCTCTGTTTTTGCACCCTGACCCCGCGGATCTGCGTGAGGGGTGTCGATTTCGAGCCCCCCCAGCAATTCAGACAACGCGCCCAGGAGACGCTAAAATGCCACTTTGGGCCTCCCCCCCCTCGCGCGGTCAATCAATTAGTTACAGTAACCAGCAATAAGTCAACTAGTTACAGTAACCAGCAAGAAGCAGAACTGCAACACTGGAAACTACAAGCTACAACTGGCACAGGAAGCTGCGAACCTCGCTCCTACAGCCTGGTGGCCCCACAAGGGGGCCGGCGGATTCTGGATTCGACATACATGCATCGACCCAGGAGAGGAAATGGCCCCCGAAAACCATTGCCTGGAACCCCCAATGTGGGTAAGTTTCCCCTGAGGCGTCAGGCCTTTCCCCGGAGCATCGACGAGAGGCCCCTCAGAGGGCCCACGGATAGCTAGAACGCTTCCAGCACGGCTTGAAATGGCCAAAACAGTTCCAAATACAGGCCCAGGGGGCCCGTAGCGGGCCTTTGAGAGGCCCCCAAGAACATTACGATGCCTATAGGGAGTTGCCCGTGTCGGGAGAGCGTTGCATCATTTGGATACTTCGGGGAGCCTCAGAGAATTAGATACAGATTGGATGTTTCTCGGAGCGGCTTGGAATGTCTCTTGGGGGCCTCTTGGTGGCCTCTTGGGACGTGTTGCGGGTCTCAAGGGTTTTTTTGGGGGTGTCTGCGGGCGATGTGGGGGCTTCTAAGGGGCCTCTGAAGTCTTAGGAGTAGATTGGGGCCTTTGGGGGGCCCTCTTGGCAGCCTTGGAGCCTTCGTGGAACCACCTTGGAGGACATCGAGAAAAGAAGACGTGGGCCTCAATTAGCACTGGCCCTCGAGAGCCCCTAGAACCATCTCTTGGAGCTTGCTTGGGCCGCTCTTGGAGCGCTCGTGGGCGCTCTTGGGGCCGTCTTGGGGCCCGTTTGGGCCTTCTGGTTAGTACCAGAAGGCCTTCGGAAGGGAGCGGACGAGAAGGCCAAAATCACACACACACACACACACACACACACACACACCTTCGCTGTTAAAAGGCAAGGCCCCTTGGACCCGTCTTGGAGCGGTCTTGGGACCTCTTGAAGTACACTGGAAGCCACCCTGAGCGATCTCGCGCTTCCTTGAGCCGTTGGAGGCCATCTTGGGCTAGCTGGGGTCCTCTTGGAGCCATCTTGGGCTACCTTGGACTCTCCAATAGGTCGCGGGGCGCCCCATCCAGACACAGGGGGAGGGGGGAAGGGGGAGGGGTCGAGACACCCTCCCCGCCCGCAAGCTGTCTCGCTCACTCCCACCCGCCCTCCCAACACACGAATAGTTCCTGGGCGTCAGCATGTTCAGCGGCCGTCGATGGATGGGCAGCTACTGGGGAACAAAACGGACCCCATGTGCGCGACGGGGCGAGGTACGCCACGCGTGCCAGGCGTCCCAGGTGCGCCAGGCACCCCTGGGGCTCAAGCGTACCAGGCACGCCTCGCGCGCTAGATGCGCCACGTGCTCCACGTGCGCCATGTGTGCCGCATGGTCCAGCCGCGCCAGGTGCGCCACGTTTGGGGCACGAGCAGAATGTGCCAAGTGCGCCCGCGCACATGACAGCACACTGAAACATGTCGGCCCCCATTATCCTTGTCGAGAACCAGAGCGTGATCGGGGCGGGGAGTCCATCATGGTGTCTGGTGCGCTATCAATCAGCAGGCAATCTGCCCCCCCAGTCCTTGTCAAACACAAATGAACAGTGATCGTGGGGCGTCCGCGCATAATCCAGTTTTAGCCACAAAGTGCATGCTGTATTTATGTATGATAGGGATGGTGGCTTTGCGCAAAGCAGGCAATATGAGGACACCCCCGCCGTCCCGGTCAAACAAATGGCATGACGAAGGACCCAACAATCTACAGTTGCAAGTACCGCGACGAAGATGGGACGAAGGAGGGGGGCGCGCAAACTCCGAGTAGCGCACGCGGTATAACCTTCTGCTTGCACAGGCAGCGCGCCGCAACCAGAAAGAGGCGCAGCAAGAACGAGGCGCGATGGTGGAGCTCCATATGGGGCCACGAACCGTGTGATGGGTGTGCCGACATGGGCGCGGGACGCATGTGAACGCAGCAATTGGGGCCTTCGGTGGAGCTCCCTATGGGGCATCGAAACTTCTGAGGGGTGTGCCGAAATGGGTGGCGGTGACGCATGTGGTCGCAGCCACCGGGGCCTTCGGTGGAGCTCTCTATGGGGTCACGACGCCAAAGCTGCAGCAGGAGCACGATTTGGAAGAACCGAAACCGCGCATTGACGTCAGCGCTGCAGCGGGCACATGACTTGGAAGGACTGAAAACTGAGATATGGAGCCAACCCTGTAACAGGAGCGCCATTCTGAAAGGACTGAAAACTACCGGGATTGAACAACACATGCTAATTCTCATGTCGGCGGCATCCTGTGTGTACAATACGCGGAGGAGGCCAAGACACCTCATTAGCGTCTTCGTGGGAGAGGAGAGTCGTTTCATGGTGTGCAACTGTTGAGGAGGAGGAGCGGGAGGAGGAGGAGTAGGAGGAGCAGGAGGAGCAGGAGGAGGAAGAGAAAGATCACCAATAGCACCACGCAAGTGACCAATGCCGGTTAGGCGCAGGAGGTGAATTCTTGTGTCCCATTTTGGCGTTGGGGAGCCACGAAGCCAGCGCACGCGGGCGCCAATTTCAAGACACGGCGGGGCAGTCTTCGCGTATCTCGTGTCAGCGCATAGGTTTGCGCTAGAACCTGAGCTCGCGCGAAGCGCTCGCGTGGACTCAGAACGCACATCTATATATATATATATATATATATAGATACACATATACTACATATGTTCACAAATACGCCATGCAATGAAAATGGTGCGAACCAAACAGCAGACTACACGGTATAGTATTTAGAGAACGGGGTAGAGTGTACGACGGTGGAGTACAGTGTAGCGATCAAAGATGTCAACATTACATAGGTATAGTTTTTAAATAAAGGAGTAGGGTGTACGACTGCGGAGTACAGTGTAGCGATCAAAGAGGACAACGGAAGTTCGGCATCATGTGTCGCCCGCCGCCAGCACACGGCGTGTACATGTTGCACGCGGCAAAATGGGTTGTGTCTGTTGTGGCGCAGTTATCCTCGCTTTGTTTCTCCCACTGGTCCTCCGCTTTCCCTCCAACTTTCCGCCCCCATACCAACAGACTGTTCTAAGGAAGTGTTGCTTCAACAGGCGATCCACACTAGGGATTTTCTGCGACTGATGTTTAAATGATTTGCGCGTGCCTCTCCAGTGCGATATGTCACAGATTTGCTTGGTGTATTTGTTGAATTTGGTGATCTTCGTACACGAGGGGGCGGGGGGAGGGGCAGGCAGATGAAGAGGCAGGAGGACGACTGGGAAGACAGGAGGAAGAGCAGGCGCGATCGCTTCTTTTGCCACTGGTAAGTTGTTTTCCCCCCCCCCTCGACCCTCGAGGGCGAGGGACGACGTGTGGTAGGAGGGGCAGGCAGAGAGGGGAGGCAGGAGGAGGGAGAGCAGGAGGAAGAGGAGGCACGAGCCCCCTCAGTCGCCACAGGCCCGTCAGATGTGGGCGCTCGTGTGCGACATGGGACTCGTGGCGCCGGGGTGCAGCCTGAGCGTCCTGAACCGCGCGGTGTTCTGCGGCCCGCGGCACCACCTCGAGGCGGCCTTCGACGACATGGACGGGCGGCTGGGCGGGGGGCGGGGGATGAGAGAGGAGAGGGATGGCAGTGACAAAGGCAGAAAAGCATACAACGATAGAGGACGACAGCGATAGAGGGAGACAAGCATATAGTAGGCAGGTGTGAGATAGGGGAGCGGCGACAGATAATGGGTAGAGGGGAAATGAAGGATGATCAGGAGGAGGAGGAGGAGGAGGAAATGCAGACAGGAGGAGGAGGGAAGGAGGGATGGAGAAGGAGGAGGACGAAACGGAGGGAGGAGGAAGAGGGGGGGAGCAAGAGCAAGAGGTCAAGGAAGCGGAGGAAGAGAAGGAGGAGGAAGTGGGAAGGAGCAGGGTGAGGACGAGGGAGGGAGAATGAGTTGTAAGAGGATCAGCAGCGTGGGGAACAGGAGGAGGAGGAGGAGGAGCCGGGGGGGAGGAAGTAGTGCAAAGGAAAGGAAATTGATGAGCACGAGGAAGAGAGGGAAGGAGGAGGGATACGCCGAAAAGGAACAACGATGGCGGACCAAGGGGGCGAGCAGGATGAGGCCGGCAGCAGGAGTTGGACGTGAGAGCAGCAGAGCATGATAATCAGGAGGAGGAATGAGAAACGGACCAAAGGAATAAGTAGGACGTTACGGACAGTGGGGAGGAGGAGGACGACGACGACGACGAGAAGGAGGAAAAGGAGGAGGCGGAAGGGGAAGGACGAGCAGGATGATTACGAGGGGCAGGAGGTCAATCAAACCAGCAGGATTATGAGAAGAGATTGAGAGATCATAATAATGATGAGGTTGCTGAGGGGAAGGAAAACAGGAGGAGGAGGAGGAGAAGAGGAAGAGGACGAACGTGTAATAGGAATATAGGACGTGTAATAGGAATATCGGACTGTAATGGGGTCGCACTTTCGGTGGCACCTCTCCGACTCCAGCCCCTCTTTTGTTCCGACTCCGGCTCGCACCTCTTCGACTCCAGCCCCCTAGCCATTGTCATCTTCCCGGCTCTTTCCGACTCCAGCTCCGTTACCGTCTCCGACTCTTTCCGACTCCCGCTCTTACCGCTCCGACTCCGGCTGTTTCTGAGCGGCCAACCCTTATCGGCGCCCCGGCGCCCACCCGCCGCACCCCTCGTAGGTGCCTCGGCGCGGGCTCTGTCTGTCTGTCTGTCTGGGATCCGGCGTGGGAATCGGGGGGAGGATACCCATGCTTTTGATTATGTAGGTAAAGGGGAAGCCTGAGGAGGAGGCGGCGGAAGTGATGGAGAGCGACCAAGACGATAAGAATGGGGTGAGGGGGTGCGGAGAACGAAGGGCCGGAGGAGGATGGAAAAGGAGGAGGAGGAGGAGGATCCGAAAATGAGGAAGAGGGAGAGGGAGGGACATGCATACATATATATATATATATATAGAGAGAGAGAGGAGAGAGAGAAGTATGAAGAGAGAACAACAAAACAAACATGATGATGAGGAGGAGTGTCTCGTCCTCCAACTCCCCTTGTTCCCACCTCCTTCCTCTGTATCCACATCCTTCTCCTGGCTCTTGCCCCTCTTCCTTTCCCCCCCGCCCGTTCCCCTTCACAAGGCGACGCAGACGATGACAACGACAAACAGAACCAGCACGGCAGCGTCGACGATGACGACGTCCCTCCTGGGAGGAGGACGTGAAGCCGTTGGAGCCCGACTTCGAGGGCGAGCCCCTGACCCCCAGGGCGCCCAGCGTGGAGCCCGCTGACGCGGACGGCGAGGACACGCCCCCCCCCTCGACGACATCTGCGCCGCCGTCGCCGCTGCCGACACGAGCAGGGTTGGCCACGCGGGTTGGGCTGCAGCATGTAGGCTTCGAATTCTTCGCGGCAGTCACGAGCAGCGCGCGCGCCCATGAGACATGCCGACCTCCTCCTCCTCCTCCTCCTCCTCCTCCTCCCTCCTCCTCCTCCTCCTCCTCCTCCTCCTCCTCCTCCTCCTTCTTCTCTCCTCTCCTCTCCTCTCCTCTCCTCTCCTCTCCTCTCCTCTCCTCCTTCCTCTCCTCCTTCCCCTCCTCCTCCTCCTCCTCCTCCTCCTCCTCCTCCTCCTCCTCCTCCGTCTCCTCTTTGTCTGCGCATGCTCCTTCTCCCTGTCCTCCGCATCCTCCTTCTCCATCGGATCCTCCTCGTCCTCCTCCCTCTTCTTCTCAGAAGTCCCTCTGGGAGGAGGTCATCGTTCGGGGGAGGGGACGGTGGAAGGAGAAGAACGAGTGAACAGAACAGAAAGGAGGAGGCGAATGAGGAGGAAGAACAGGGAGGGGGAGAATGCCGACGAGCAGGGGGAGATCAGCAGCACGCAAGAAGATACAAAGCAGGAGGCCGAGGAGGAGCAACGATGCTTCTCCTCTACCGCTTCCCCTCCTTCCCTTTGGCCCTCATCATCAGATGTCTCCCTCATCTCTTTTCTCCTCCCTTCCCTTCCTAATTACCCGCCTCATTTCCATTGCACTCCTATTCAAACTCCTCGCCTGCCCACCAACCAACCCCACCCCACCAGTCCTTTCTCATCGCCTTGTCTCCCATTGCTCATTCGCTTCCTCCTGCCTCCCAGCTCTCGTTTCATTCCCTCACTCCTTAGCCCCTTCCGTTTACCCGCATCCTTATCATTATCTTCCCCTCTATTTTATTTCCCCCTTCATCTTCTCACCGATGTGTTCGCGTTGCCTGTTCATCCCTGTTTTTTTGTCTCGTGTTCCCTCGGCCCCTTCGAATCAACATGTCCCGTGCGCTCCACACCTCCCGCTCCGTTCCTCCATTTTCCCGTCCGCCCACCGGTCCCTCCCCCAGTTCCTTGTCGCTTCCCTTTCTTTTGTGTCCCTTCGTCCCGCCCCATCCATTCCCCGCTCCGTCATATCCCCTTCCTTCGTGAACCTTGATAGCGAATGCGGCGCTGCTCTCCACAGCTACACAATATGAGAACGAATCTCCCCTCTCCCCTGACAAAGTGTTGGTTTGGCGCAGCCTCTCCCGCATATGTTTTGTTTTACACATCGGAGTCCAGACTTCTGGCTTTCCTTATGAGCATGAATTTTTTCAATCGAAACACCCTCGGTCATTCAATACCATGTGCTCTCGCTACAGCCCTGGCCACGTTTCAGGATTGGCGCTTTGCCCCGTCTTTCGGGTTGGAGCTCTCACACAAGCAGGGCCACACTTCTAGATATGTTTCCTTCCTCGTCGTTGCCGTCCCCTTCCCTTGCCCTCATCCGCTTTCCCCTGGTCTGGTCCTCCTTCACTTCTTGCCTTCCCTTCTGCTGTTATGTTCCTCCTTTTCCTCCTGTTCATGCACGTGCTCATCTGCCCCCTCCAATGTACATGCGGGGCCATGGTCCAGAACATGGCGCCGACAGAGACTACGCGCTTGTTGCAAAGGCCAGCTACTTGTCCCAATACATATCTCGCATACGACTTGCAGTGAAGGATTTGGCCAAACACTCGTTGGCCCCCACCAAGATGTGCTATGAAAGCCTGTTGTTAACCGTGGCAGGAGCAGTGCTTGAACAACACGGTTACGCACGGCAGTTGCTTCTTTTTCCCTGGCAAACCGTCACGGCTACGATTTCGGATTGACGTTGATGGGGCAGGGCGAGATCAAACGAGAAAGTTCGCAAGGAATGCCCGCAACCCTCTGACTGGCCAGGTTGTCGCAGGGCTAGTTCGACACGCTATACCATCTGCCCTGCAGATAGGAGGTGCCACAACCTGCTTGATGCGCCTGCTTAGTTATGTGCTACAATGCACATTCCACTTGCCAGCTTGGCAATGGAGCGCCTAGCTCTGGTTCATTGCTTTGATTAGTCTGCGCTGTCAGCCAGCATACCTCCGTCATGTTCGGCGACCCTTTGGATTCGAAAGTAGTGGCTTAGAATGTGCAGCACGAATTCGCTTGGGGACGTCGGGTTACCCATCGCCATCTGGCTCCAGTGTGGTATGCAGCGATCAGGCGGCGCGCGACACACACACACACACACACACACACACACACACACACACACGCGCGCGCGCACACGCACACGCACACGCACACGCACACGCACACACACACACACACACACACACACGCCAACGTTGGGTTTGCAAGGGGGGAAGAGAGCGTTGGAGGAAGGCAGCGAGGGACGCGGAGGAGGAAGAGAAGGAAAGTGGTGGTTTCAGAGGTAGAGGCAGCAAGAGCGGCCGCAGAAGCAGGACGACGAAGTGGCAACGGCGACGACGACGACGACGACGACGACGACGACGTGCCCGTGCGCAACACGGCCACCGCCGCGCAGGGCGACGCCGAGGGCGGCGACGCTGAGGACGAGAGCGCCTACGACGACGGCGAGGGCAGCGAGAGCCAGAGCCAGGCAACCGCGGTGGTGCCGAGGAGCGGCGACGGCGACGGCGGTGGGCAGCGAGCGCCTGCGACGGTGGCCAGGTGGGAGGCGCAGGAGGCTACAGCAAGCGCGCCAGATAAGAAGCTGGCCTGCCAGCGGCTTCCCCACGGTGGTGTCTTACCTCCCGATGTGGCCGCTGAGCCCCGGGGCAGTGTGTTGAGCCCAAAATCGAGAAAGGATGCGCTCCTGGATCTGTGCATACAAGCGTTTCTGATCGTGCACGTCGAGCGTAGGGGACGCGGCAGGAAGGAGAGGGTGGCGGAGGAGGGCGTCGAAGGGTTTTCCATGGCTGTCTTGTGTCCGGTGGTTTTCGGTACGTTTGAGGCTGTTCGGAGCGCCTCAGATGGCTTCGGAAGAGGTTCCGAAGGGTTCAAGAGGGTTCCAGCAGAAGAGGGGGGAATGGGGGTGGAAGGGAGAGGAGAGACACGGGGTAGAGGGGGGGAAGTGGAGCGTGAGGATCAGGAGAAATTGGAAGAGCAAGGAGAAAGAGGAAGCAGGAGAGAAGCAGGAGAAGGAGGACGTAGAGCAGGAAGACGAGAGGGACAAGAAATGAAGAAAATGATGCGGATGAGCTTGAGGCTGAGGAATATGAGGAGGAGAAGGATCAGAAGGTAATTCGGGTCTACCTCCTCCTGCGCTTCGAGGACAACCGTTGGAAGCAATGAAGTTTCAACCCCCGTGGTTTATCACTAGCACACAGAGTTCCCGGGCGGGGGATATCAGAGTGATGTCCCGAGTGGCCGATGTTTTTTGGCGCGATTTGTAAACATGTATTGGCGTTCGGCTTGGTCCTAACGTAGCATAGGCATCAGAAGCATTCCCCCATGTACATCTCATGTCGAATATCTACATGTACACTATGACTCACCGCGGGATCACCAGGGCTTCCAACCATGAATAGCAAGGTGGTTCAAGCAAGGTGATTCAAGCAAGGTGGTTCAAGCAAGGGCGAAAGCAAGCTCGGATGACAAAACCAACACCTTGTAGATCTATCGTCGGCCGTCTTGGAGCGATCTGGAAAGTCTCAAGGCTCTCTTGGAAATGTCGGGTGCCTCTGAGGTCTCTCTTATGCCGCCTTTGCACTCGTGGATCGTCTTGGGATCCTCTGGGGCCGCTTCAACCCTTGAGGCCAGGGGGGTCTGCGAGGGACCGCCGGCAGAGTGGCGGGCCACTGGAGGGACTTCAAGGAGGCGTTGACCAGTCCATTGCGCAGCCTGCCAGTCACTTTGACAGAGTGGTCTCGCACGGCCCAACCTGCAGGTGGCAGCGGCCCGGCCTTGAAGGCTGAGCCACAAGGTGGCCAAACTCGGACCACCTGGGGCCGTTTTTGGCAATCTCGGGGGTTTGGGGGCCCTCTTGAAGCGATCTGCAGATTTCTCGGGAGTAACGTATGGGGCACGGAAGAGCACTGAACTGATCTTTTCCCAACCATCCTCTGTTGACTTGGGTCTCCGTTTTGAAGAGACAGCGCCCCGCGTTCCTCACTCCTCACTCCTCCTCCCCTCACTTCCTCCTTCCATCCCCGCCTCTGCCCTCCGCATGTCGATTTCGGATTCCGGCACGCCCCTCACACGTTTCGTGACCCCATGGGGACCCTGATGTCAGCGGGGTCAAGAGGAAGTTTGGCGTCTCTGCTCTACCTGCTGCGGGCGCGGTGGCTGTGGCTCAGGCGGCGGCGAAGAGGCTGGAGCGCGAGGAGGGCCGGAGGCGGCAGTGGGCCGAGACCGCCGCCTCCTCCGCTGGCGCCTGCTCGGCCGTCAGCTCCCCCCCGGGACGCCTCTGTCAGGCGACGGACCCTGCCCTAGCTTGGGGGCGTGGAGCCGTGAGAAGGGTTGGCAGGCCTCGGAGGCCGCAGTAGCGACTGACTGGCTCCAGGGCATTGGCGCCGAAGGCTTCACGGACAACCGCGACCCGGAGACGGTCAACAGCTACAGGATCTGCAGGCGGTGCTGGTGCTATGCCAGGGTGCAACGTTGCAAGCACAGGCAGCTCGGGGGGACGTGCCAGCTTGTGGCTGGGCCTTCTCTGCACGCCCGCATGCGGAAAGTCAAGAACATCAAGGGTGGGCTGGAACCGAAGTCCAGCAAGCCGCTGAAACACCGCGTCGCACATGCATGACGAGGCGTGCTTCTCAGCGGTGGTGTTCGTGCGCGGCAGCCCCTCTCGGCCACTTTAGCGAGGGAGGGAGCTGGCTGCGTCTTGTCGCGGCCGCGGCAGCCCCACAGGGGCACTTTGTGCGCACGGCACCTGCGGAACTCAGTGCGGCTGCCGCCTTGGGCGGTCGTGCGGGGGCTCCCCAAGGCCCCAGTGGCAAGGTCCGCATGCGGTTCCCCGCCCACCGCATGTCCATGTCGGCACACCACTCACACGCTCCGTGGCCCCATACGGAGCTCTACCGAAGGCCCCGGTGGCAGGGGTCGCATGCGGCTCCCAGACCATCGCTTATCTACTTCGGCACACCATTCACACGCTTCGTGGCTCCAGATGTGGCTCCACCGAAGGCCCCTGTGACAGGATTAGCACGCGGCTCCCCGCCCATCGCATCTCCATGTCGACACACCCCTCACACGCTCCGTGGCCTCATAAGGCGCCCAACCGAAGACCCCAATGACAAGGTTCGCATGCGGTTCCCCGCCGCACGCCCATTGCGGCACACCCCTTACACGCTCCGTGGCCCCATACGGAGCTCTACCGAAGGCCCTGGTGGCAAGCTTCGCATGCGGTTCCTCGCCCGCCGAATGTCCATGTCGGCACACCGCTCACACGCTCCGTGGCCCCGTACGGAGCCCCACCGAAGGCCCAAGTGGCAGGGTTCGCATGCGGATTCGCGCCCACCGCATGCCCATGTCGGAACACCCTTCACACGACACGTGGCCCCATACGGAGCTCTACCGAAGGCCCCAGTGGCAGGGTTCGCACGCGGCCCCCGCCCACCACATGTCCACTTCGGCACACCATTCACACTCTTCGTGGCCCCATCGGGGGTTCCACCGAGGACGAGATTCACAACTGCGTGATGGAAAAGACTGGGGGCTGCCCAGCCACAAGATAAACAAACGAGTCTGGCTGCTTAGAGGCCTGGTGCAGCAATCGCGGCCTAAGATGGGCTCACGTTGGAACGTAGCCGAAGAGGTAAGAAAGGGCACCCCTCAGAAGTTGCTCTGCCTCAGGAACTTGAAGTACACGTAGCAGAGTTGCTCGAAGTATGCAGCCACCCATCTGGAATACCTGAGTACATATGGAAACGGCAATGTCGGGACTGCCGCATGAACGGAAGAGGGGCAGGCTACTTCTTCCGTCCCGGGTAAGGCTGAGGCCGGCCATATTTGGGTCCAGCATCGCCCTCAACACGTCCAAAAGAAAAGGCTTCCCTGACGAAGCTCCCTGTTGGTGTGCACTAGATCGTGCAGGATCTTTGGCACGTGCAGGTGGCCCTGATGGTTCTCGCCCCAGTGTGTGGCAAGAACTGGCGCCAATTGCACTCCCAGCAATAGACTCGGGGAGCTGGTGCCGGGAATTGAGGGTACCTTCAGACTGCGAGGGCGAATCAGCGCCTGAACGTAGAGCAAGTGCTGGAGCGGGCTCTGCAGCAAGACTTCCCCCGAGGTCTGCGCTTGGGCCGGCTGCACCTGCTGGAGGTGGAATGGCTTCAACGAGAGGCTGAAGGCCATCAGGAAGAATAGGAGAGGCTGGACCATCTTGAGCCACCTGCTTGGCTGTCCTGCGCTTCTCCTTCTTGCGGAGTCGTTGGGCACGGCGTGCAGCACGAAGTTTCTCCAACAATTGCACAGGATCGTCGGAGTCTTCAGCTTCGCCCTGTGCATCCTGAGCGCGCTCCTTGTGCATGGTCGCTGGCGCGGAGGGCCGAGCAGTCGCAGACATCACAGCGCCGGCAACCGCCGCAGCCACAGCAGCAACAGTGCGCCTCGGGGCGCCCTCCAGGATCGCCGCCTGCACAGCCGCCGCCACAAGGGAGGGGCCATCAGCAGCGTTGGCGCTCATCTATACCTAGCAAGGGGGGTAGCTAGGCAATTGCAATCGCTTGAGCCAAAATGGATTCACAACTGCGTTACTCACAACTGCATCTCGCTGGGTCCTTCGCCAGGATAATGTTTCTCTGATCGTGGTCCGCACGCGGACCAGTGTTTTGTCGAGTGGCAGGTGCACGCCATAGCTCCGAGGGTTCAAAGCTGGATCGGCTGGCCCCTGTGGGGAACCACAGGCATAGCCCTCTGTTCGCTTTCGCCCCCGCCACATATCGAACGGGTGTAGGGCCCCCTTGTGGGGGGCCCGTGGCGCTACGCTCTGAGAGCGCGCCCACCCTACAGCCATGGCGGCGTGCGTCGAAGACTGCATTTACACCGAGGCAGACTTTCTCGACCCAAGGGATTCGAAGTCCGCGCAGCGGCAGTCCGACAGCAAGGTGGGGGAGCTCATCCTCACCAAGGACAACTCTGACGCTGGTACAGGTCAGGGATATTCTCTTTATAAGATTGACTTGGAACGTCCGTCAAATTTTGAGGGGGAGATTTTGGAGGTCACTCATCTCGGATCTTCTGATGAATATTACAGGTGGTACGTCAGGGACGCCCTCAAGAAGGAGAGGCCCATCTGGCTCCACTGATGCTCGCAGGGATCTGCGAGGACGTGCTGTGCAGCGATGCCCGCCTCCAGGGACAAGAAGAAGGCGGAGGTCATCCACGTCGACTTGTGGCGCAAGGTGCTCGCCCGGGAGGCTCGTGAGCTCCCGTGGGTGCCCCCCCAGAAGCCCCCCGAAGAAAAAGGTCCTTCCCGAGCCGCCCAAAAAGGGACGCCCCCCTCCCGATCAAGAGCGGGAGGAGGAAGAGGAGGAGGAAGAGGAGCAGCATCAGGAGCAGGAGCACGAGGACGAGATTCACAACTGCGCGATGGAAAGGACTGGGGGCTGCCCAGCCACAAGAAAAACAAACGAGTCTGGCTGCTTAGAGGCCTGGTGCAGCAATCGCGGCCTAAGATGGGCCCACGTTGGAACGTAGCCGAAGTGGTAAGAAAGGGCACCCCTCAGAAGTTGCTCTGCCTCAGGAACTTGAAGTACACGTAGCAGAGTTGCTCGAAGTATGCAGCCACCCAACACGGAATACCTGAGTACATATGGAAACGGCAATGTCGGGATTGCCGCATGAACGGAAGAGGGGCAGGCTACTTCTTCCGTCCCGGGTAAGGCTGAGGCCGGCCATATTTGGGTCCAGCATCGCCCTCAACACGTCCAAAGGAAGGTTTCCCTGACGAAGCCCCCTGTTGGTGTGCACTAGATCGTGCAGGATCTTCGGCACGCGCAGGTGGCCCTGATGGTTCTCGCCCCAGTGCGTGGCAAGAACTGGCGCCAATTGCACTCCCAGCAGTAGACTCGGGGAGCTGGTGCCGGGAATTGAGGGTACCTTCAGACTGCGAGGGCGAATCAGCGCCTGAACGTAGAGCAAGTGCTGGAGCGGGCTCTGCAGCAAGACTTCCCCCGAGGTCTGCGCTTGGGCCGGCTGCACCTGCTGGAGGTGGAATGGCTTCAACGAGAGGCTGAAGGCCATCAGGAAGAATAGGAGAGGCTGGACCATCTTGAGCCACCTGCTTGGCTGTCCTGCGCTTCTCCTTCTTGCGGAGTCGTTGGGCGCGGCGCACAGCGCGAAGTTTCTCCGACAATTGCACAGGATCGTCGGAGTCTTCAGCTTTGCCCTGTGCATCCTGAGCGCGCTCCTTGCGCATAGTCGCTGGCACGGAGGGCCGAGCAGTCGCAGACATCACAGCGCCGGCAACCGCCGCAGCCACAGCAGCAACAGTGCGCCTCGGGGCGCCCTCCCAGATCGCCGCCTGCACAGCCGCCGCCACAAGGGAGGGGCCATCAGCAGCGTTGGCGCTCATCTATACCTAGCAAGGGGGGTGGCACTTGCAATCGCTTGAGCCAAAATGGATTCACAACTGCGTTACTCACAACTGCATCTCGCTGGGTCCTTCGCCAGGATAATGTTTCTCTGATCGTGGTCCGCACGCGGACCAGAGTTTTGTCGAGTGGCAGGTGCACGCCATAGCTCCGAGGGCTCAAAGCTGGATCGGCTGGCCCCTGTGGGGAACCACCGGCATAGCCCTCTGTTCGCTTTCGCCCCCGCCACATATCGAACGGGTGTAGGGCCCCCCTGTGGGGGGCCCGTGGCGCTACGCTCTGAGAGCGCGCCCACCCTACAGCCATGGCGGCGCGCGTCGAAGACTGCATTTACACCGAGGCGGACTTTCTCGACCCAAGGGATTCGAAGTCCGCGCACTGGCAGTCCGACAGCAAGGTGGGGGAGCTCATCCTCACCAAGGACTACTCTGACGCTGGTACAGGTCAGGGATATTCTCTTTATAAGATTGACTTGGAACGTCAGTCAAATTTTTGGGGGAAGATTTTGGAGGTTACTCATCTCGGATCTTATGATGAATATTACAGGTGGTACGTCAGGGACGCCCTCAAGAAGGAGAGGCCCATCTGGCTCCACTTATGCTCGCAGGGATATGCGAGGACGTGCTGTGCAGCGATGCCCGCCTCCAAGGACAAGAAGAAGGCGGAGATCATCCACGTCGACTTGTGGCGCAAGGTGCTCGCCCGGGAGGCTCGCGAGCTCCCGTGGGCGCCCCCCAGAAGCCTCCCGAAGAAAAAGGTTCTTCCAGAGCCGCCCAAAAAGGGACGCCCCCCTCCCGATCAAGAGCGGGAGGAGGAAGAGGAGGAGGAAGAGGAACAGCATCAGGAGCAGGAGCACGAGGACGGCATCGACCCCTACGATCCGCTCGGCCTCAGGGCAGGAAAGGGCCGCGGCGGTGGCGGCAGCCGGAGAGGCGACGAAAAGAGGGACAACAGGCCCGAGCCGCCGCCTCGGACGGGCAAAGGTGGTACTCTCATGGAGGACCTCGCGGAGATCGAGAAGGCGGCCCCCGCCGACGCGCAGATGCCCGACCTCAAGCGCAAGCTGGCTGGCCTCAAGGAGCGCTATGCTGGTGGCCGCCCTGAGGGCACGGCCAGCGGCAGTGGCGCTCGTGACCAAGTTCCGGGCACTGGGGCCACCAAGAGGCAGAAGCTCTCCGACGTCCTCGCCGAGAGGGCCATCGCTACGAGTGCGCGCGCTGAGAAGCCGGCTGGGACCAGGGACCCCAAGGACAAAGAGTCGATCACGATCGACGGACTTGCTCGCATCATCCGGCGTCGTGTGACTGCGGACTCTGACGAGTCGGGGGAAGACGAGGGAGGACCAGGGAACGGCAGGTCAAGGCACGTCGACATCCTCAAGACGCGGCGGAAGTCTCCCGGCCAGCTCAGCGAGGACATGCTGCAGCGGATGGCGAGGCTCCTTGGCACCCTGGCGGCCTCCGATTTCAGCGACGCCGCATGCCGGGCGATTGCCCAGGCTTACGTGCACCACATCATGTTCAACGAGTTCCCCCGGCAGAAGATTGGCCTGCGCGACTCCCGGGAGATCGAGACCCTGGCGCTCGCGGCCGATCTCCTCCTCCGGGGGGAGCAGGCGGGGGCCCTGGACGTCGTCATGAAGAGGCTCAAGGCCCTCGAGCGCTCCCTCGTCGACGAGAATTGGACCGTCGCCAGGTGGTACGAGCTCATACCGACGGGGGAGGCGCAGCTCACCAGCCGCGCGGAAGCGACGGCAGCGCTCAAGCTCGAGGAGTCCGAGAGGAAGCTCAAGGGGCCCAGGACCGTCGGGATCAAGCCCTGATCCAGGACTGCATTGGAGCAGTCAGGGCCTGCCGATCCGACGCCTGCGTCGGCGGCCATTTCGAATACTACACCGCTGATTTTTTCTACGTCGGCCGGGGCTGCCGCGGCACAGCCGTTGGAGAGTCGCCACTCTGTTGGTGTTGGAAGCAACTTGCAGCACCGGGGGTCGGGGACGAGCGGCAAGGGTTACGGCGGGGCGGCCGGCCAGCAGCCCAAACCCTGGAGGGGCCGCAACCGGAATCGCCTGGGCAGGTGGTAGGCGCTGATGCGGCACTCGCCGGCTGCATCCAGATTTTTGCACAACCCATGGTGAGTGAAGCTTGGGCTCGCTGTGTGCGGGGCCGTTCGTTGATTTGCGATTGCGGCCTGGAGCGGTGACTTGTGGGTCCGCTTGAGGTCCTCCTGTCGCGTCACAGCGTCGAGCCCCCTACCGGATGGGACAGGCTGAGGCATTGGTTGGAGCACGAACTGGAGGAGCTGCCCGAGCCGCTTACCTTCAGTTCCCTGGGCGTGATTTTGGGTAGTACGATATGGCAGCGTGCTGGGGGTCTGTCTGAGATGGACGCCCTAGCTCACGCTGTCGAGATTACACTCTCCTTCATACCCGCAGGGGAGCGCAGTTGGCCAGCGATGGCACTTTGACCCAGGATGTGCTACCAGTGCCTGTCGGTCTCTTGAGGGGTGAGCCCGCTCTTGCACGACTTCTACCGGGACCTCCCGGTTCGTATACAGCGGCATTACAGCCAAGCCGCATTTCATCGAAGAGCATCGAAGTATGATTTCCATTGCGCAGCGTCGCATTGAACGTCTTGGCAGCCAGCCCGAGGGTATCCCATGGAATTCCATCGAGCGTAAGCTTGGCATGGATCACATTACCTATGAAGGCTCTGGCGGGCGGCCTCACCCATTCAGCTTGGTGCAAATCGCGGAAGGGCTGCCTCCAGCTGGGGCCGTCGGCCGCGTGCCCTTAGATAAGGTAGTTCCCCCGGAGGTCGCCCAGTGGCTGCGGGAGCCGAGCCGCGTCCTGAAGAGTTCCGAGGAGTGGCCTCGGCACCCGCCGCGAGCCCGGGTCAACGCGACCTACGACGACTGGTGCGAAATCGTCTCGGAGCTGCATCGCCGCGGAGGTGTCCGGGCGATTCCGGAGTCACTGATCTTCGCGCCTCAAGGCGAGTTGTGCCTCAACGGAGCGTTCGGGGTCGTGCGACCCAAGGACGCACTTACGCCTAGAGGGCCCGGCCTCCGGCCCATCGTCAACCTGACCCCCACGAACAGCTACATACAGGAGCATTTGGGGGAGGTGAGCGACCTGCCCATGATCGGCCAGTGGACGTCGGTTGTCCTCCTGGAGGGGCAAGTTCTGTGGATCAATTCGGATGACCAGAGGGGTTCCTTCCACTTGTTCAGGGTTCCCGACGCTTGGCACGGCTTCTTCGCCTTCGAGAAGCAGGTTCCCGGCACGCGCGTCGGAATTGGAACTTCGGAGCCCACGTACGTGGCCATCACTGTGTGCCCGATGGGATGGCTCTTGGCTGTTAAGGCTATGCAGGCTGCAGGGCGTCATTTAGCTGTGGAGCCTGCCCCTGAGGGTGCGGGGCTAACCACCGCAGAGCATCGAGGGAACCAGGCGATGCCCCTCCGACCATCCTCGAAAACACAGTCGTGGTTTCACGTCTACCTCGACAACTGGGACCAGTTCACGATCGGCAAGAGGGAGGAGCTCGACGCCAGGCGGGGGCACCCGTCCGCTGAGCAGCTGCGCCTCCGAGGCGCTTGGGCTGCCCGCGGCATCTTGCGGTCAGAGGGCAAGGAGATCGTCAGTGAGCCGATCGCTCCGTCTCTCGGTACCTTGTGGGACGGAGGGAGGGGCATGCAGGGGCCAGAGCCGAAGCGAATCTGTTTCGTTTTGTACCTCATATTGTACACGGTCTCTCGGCCGCGAGTTACCCAGTTGCTTCTCTCGGAGGCTTTGGGGCACATCTGCCATGTATGCTGTTGGCAGCGGCCGCTCTTCAGCGCGCTCGGGGCTGCGCTCCACGCGGCCCAGCGCGCACCGCCGCTCCCGCTCGCCGAGGAGGTCATCGACGAGCTGCTGACCGTGGCCTGCATGCTGCCGAGCTGCGTCGTGGACCTGCGCGCGGCGATTGACCCGAAGCCGGTCGTCTTTGATGCGAGCGAGTATGGAGGCGGAGCTTGCGAGGCCTGCGGGCTCACGCCTGTTGGCGCGCAGATTGCAGACCTCTGCCTTCGCGAGGTCGGTTTGGGTGCCGCGGGGGGCCCCCGACGACTGCAACCGGTGCATCAGGGCCGTTATCTCCTCATCGCTGTTCGGGGCTCTTCGGCAGCAGCGCGCGCGGCCTGCGACCTCGCAGGGCTCGACGTTGCTGCGTACATCGTGGTCTCGGAGGACGCTGCAGCTCGGCGCGCGGCGCGCTCGAATGCCGAGGTCGACGAAGAGTGGACGTGGGCGCGCGAATGCACCCAGGCGACCCTCGACAGAGTTGTGGCCAGGTACGCCGGGCTGCACATCCTCGTTTTGTTCAAAATCAAGAGATGCAGCCAAGGAGCTCATGTTCCTGGGATCTCTGCTTTGGGGACTTTCTGGAGGCGTCTCTGCAGCCGCGTTGCCCAGGTGGGCTGCGTCGTCGAGGCTTGCTCGGCACTCGAGGCCATTGCCGTGGATACGATCTCGGCCCACCTGGGCGTCAAGCCGCTGCTGCTGGACGCGAGGAAGCTCACGCTTGTCGCCCGGTCTTCGCTGTTCTGGTGCGTGGGTTTCGACCCTCGGTGCATGAGCTCTCTGGAGGTCGTTGGCTCGGCGGGGGCCGGTTCAGCGCAGGTCACCGCCGTCGTGTGCCACGACCGCGCCATCGCAGGCCTGCTGAATCCGGGCGCCCTGAGGGCGGACGGACGCGCAGCACCATTTGTCCCTGGTGGTCGCTCCCGCCGGCTGCCCAGCCCTGCCACCGTCGCAGTCCACAACTTCTCCGAGGAGATGGTGTTGGAGGGCGGATCTAGACGCGCACTCGTGCCAGACGAGGTGGAGCGACTGCTCGGCTTCTGCACTGGCCACACGTGCGAAGCCTTGGGGAAAGGGAGCAAATCGGCGGTCGAGAAGCTACTGCGTGGTGCTCGACGTACGCTCCTAGACGGCGCCACCAGCCCGCTCGTTCTCAGCCTGCTGCTGCAGGGCCTCGCGTGCAGGAACGCTGCAAACGTCCCTCTTGGACCCTCGGACGTGAGGAAGCGCTGGGAGGATGCAGAGCGTCTCAAAGCACAGCTCGACTCGGCGTTTGCAGATATAGCGAATCCTCCGGACTGCACGCCGCGCCCGAGCGTGATGGAGGAGCTGCCAGCAGGCTGGTCGGCCGACCACGCCTTAGTCTACGAGTTTTTCAGGAATTGCGATGTCCGCGGCACTGATGTGCGCCTCAACCCACTCATGTTTTATCGCGCACATGCCTGGCCGCGCCAGCCCATCAATACCCTCGCATGGAAATGGAGGACAATACAACGCTACCGCTACAAGAGAGATTCACACATCAATGAACTTGAGCTGCGCACCTTTCTTAACTATTTGCGCCTGCGTGCCCGCCGGTGTGCTCGGCACAGAGCCCGATTCCTTAGCATCTCGGACTCGCAGGTCACTGTCTCTGTTCAGGCCAAGGGCCAAGGGCCGCTCGTCCAGCATTCGTCTGAATGCCGTTCTTCGCCGGATCGCGGGCGTCAGCATCGCTTGTGATATGCGGGCAGCGGCGGGGTGGACTAAGTCCGAGTGGAACCCCGCTGATGCGCCCTCCCGCTACTATTAGGGCTAAGGCGCGCGGTGCAATCATCGCCCGCAGCACCCGGGAGGAACGACGAGCAGAGAGACAGGGCAGCAAGTTGGTGCGCAGAAGTGAACGACTTGAGAAGCGGTATGATAAAGCGTTGGAAAGATTTGTCATGTATCTACAGTTGGTTGGAATCGATATTCCTGCGTCCCCCTATGCCATCGACGACACCATCGTTAAGTATATTACTTTCCTTTGGGAGGACGGCGATACCATTGGCACATTGGCACAGTCGGGGACACGATCAGCGGCATGCAGGCCCGCATTCCGGCCCTCCGGAAACACCTCCCGGGCAGCTGGCTCATGCTCAAAGCATGGAAGAACAAGGAGCTGCAGGTCCAGGCGCCTCCGCTACCCCCAGTTCTCGCGTGGGGCCTTGTGGGCCTCGCGCTGGAGGCGGGGTTTCCAGGGGTCGCCTGCGTTTTCGCCGTGGCTTGGCACTGCATGCTCCGGACTTCTGAAGCGTTCAGCCTGCAGGCCTCGAACATCACGCTCGGGCACACCACGTCCGTCGTCGCATTGGCGGTCACGAAAAAGGGGCTCCGGGACGCAGTCACTATTTTCGACCCGTGTGTCAGCGCTTTACTCGCTCAGCGTATGGAGCGGCTTCTACCCGGTGATCGCTTATCGGAGGTACCTGACAATAAGATCAGACAGCTTTTGAATTCATTTCTCAAGGACCTCGATGCTCATCAACACGGCTTCCGCCCTTACAGTTTCAGACGTGGCGGGGCCACTCACCATTTTCGCTCGTTCGGGTCAATGGACCGAACATGTGAGCGCGGCCGCTGGGAGAGCAGCCGAACATCGCGTATCTACATCACCGACGGCGCTGCCCAGCTCTCGGACATGCGTCTCAGCATTCAGTGCAAGACCATGTGCCTTGAACTCGCACGACGACTTTCTCGACGTCTTTCGGTGAGTGTGCCTCGATCCTAGGCCAGGCATCGGCCACGCGGCCGGGACAACATAAATTTGGAACTTCACGAGCGGATTCCATACAGTATGGCATCCCTGCCTCAAAGCTTGTCCTGCGAACGTGGCCGAAACTCCGCCGCAGCTAGGCGGCCGAAGCCTATTTTCAGGCACGCAATTTTCCGGAGAAGGTGAATGTTCCCACAATGCCATAGCATATCTCTTTCTTGCGCTTCGCTGACCTGCGGCCCAGGGTGGGGGGCAACGGAGAGGGCCCCCAGGTCTGTGCCTGGAGGGGCGCCGGTCTACGTAGACCAATCCCTCTTCTCTTCGATGGCGCCGTGCGCCGTGAGGACTTTCAGGACCCTGCGGAGAGTAAAAAGTACACCGCAGAAGAGACAAAATGTTGTTTGCCTTCGCGGAGGCGTCCACGGGCACTCCCGGGTCATCTGGGGCCATCTTCGGCCGTCGTGGGCTCTGAATACGTTCTTCGGGGCTTTCTGGCGCCGTCTCCCAGGCCTCTTCGGTCATCCTGTCCGCGCGGTGGTGTCTTGTGGAACTCCTGGGCAACCCAGGGCGGCCAGGAATTTCATAATTGCCCTTCGCGTCTTTATGTTACGTCCTGGGCCCATGAGTAGACAGCAAGAGAGAGATTGGATTGGACAGGCAAAAGACAAAGAGCAGCATCAAGAACACAAGACAGCACTCTGACAGCAGACTTCACAGCCTGCCCTCAGCCCCAAGGGGCCGGTGATCTTATCTTAATAAGTCGCATGTCTGTCCCCCCCATAAGGGCGTTACCAAAGGTGCCCTTGCCCCAGAAGACGGACCCAGCGTTTCCAGGGACGCCTCTGGTCCCCAGAGCACCACTCACACAGGTCCGAATCCCCAAAATTGCTCGAAAGTACAGTGAACACCTTTGGCAAGAGACACTTTAGGCAAACCCCCGATCCCTCTTTTCACTTACCCTTTTTCGCCGTGTGGAGTGCCCCCCAAGTGGCCCGAAATCTGCGGAAACCATTGTTTTTTCTATCCCACGCGATTTCTCCTCCCGAGTCCCATCCCCCCCCCAAAAAAAAACATGCCGTTTAGGAAAGAAGGGAAATTCGGGGATGCACTTCCAGGGGAGGATATTGGGACGCACCCCGATCGAGGATGCCCCCCCCTCCCGTGCATCCCCGAGTTTGGCACAACGCGTTTGTCTCACATCGAACGTCCTACAAATCCGGGGGTTCGGGTCGCCACGCCCCCCGTGTGCGTGGTAACATTGGCAAGCACAATGCGGCACGGGAAACGACGCGGCACAACATGCGATATCAAGCACGTAGAAAAAGGGCGTGGGTGAAGGAGCACTTGTTGAGCCTTGCGTGATGTACTTGTTGTATGTGAGTTCTGCTTGCGCCCCCACGTGTGTTAGTTAATGCAGCGACAACCAAATGCCCCTTCCACTGTGAGGGGCTGCGTGCCCCATACGCCTGCCCTATTGGAGGACCGCCCTTCTGAGCCAGAGTGCGCGGTTGTCTTGTCTCGTCTTGTCTGGTCAGTCCGTCCCGCGACCTATACTACAGGACCCGCCTCCCTCGCGCTGACCCCTCAGAGCCCGCCTCGTGCGTGGACCCTTCGCGCGTCGCCGCGCCTGCCCCTCGCGCGCCCGCGCCGGAGGCCAGCATGAAGTCCTCCAGGCTCTTGGGCAGGGTTTCCTCCAAGCGCCTCCCTTCTGTTCGTCCCTCCTCCTTCACCTTCGGTCCTCCTCATCCCCCTCTCCCCCTCCTTCTCCGCCTTGTTCTCCCCCTCCTCCAACTACGCCTCCTCTCTCCTCCTGGTCCGTCCGCCCTCCTCTTACTCATCCCCTTCCCTTTTCCTGCCTGCACGTGCTCGTCAGATTGTTCCGTTCCCTGTTCCCCCTCCTCCCCCTCCAGCAGGGGGCAGGACGGCAGGACGTTGGAGAGAGAAGGAGGAGGGAAGAGGAGGAGGAGGAGGAGGAGGAGGAGGAGGAAGAGGGAGGAAGAGGGAGGAGGGAGGAGGGGGAGAAGGAGGAGGAGGAGGAAGAAGAAGAAGAATAGGAGGAGGAGGAGGAGGAGGAGGAGGAGCAGGAGGAGTAGGAGGAGGAAGAAAAGGGGAGGAGGGCGACGAGGGAGGACGCTGAGCGCCGCGAGGCCGAGGAAGCAGAGGCGGGGGCGGGCTGCGGCCGGAGGCGCTGGGGAGGCGGCTGGCCAGCAGGCCACCCGGGGCGGCTGCGGCTCGCCAACGGTGGCCTGGCGGCGGCGCGCCGGCGCCGGCCAGGCGGTAGGGCCGCGGCGGCGGCGGCACGGAGGCAGCCGGCGCGGAGGCAGCGGCGCCGGGCGGAGCCGCCCGGCCAAGCCAGCCGCGGGGCCCCGGGCGGCGGGCGGCGCGCGGGCGCGGCGCGGCCAGGGGCGTGGGCGCGGCGCAACCCGACCGCCCGGGGGCTTGCCTCGGACTCGGGAGCTTCTGGGGCCGCGCGGAGGAAGAGAAAAAGGAGGAGGAGGAGGAGGAGGAGGAGGAGGAGGAGGAGGACGAGGACGAGGAGGAGGAGGAGGAGGAGGAGGAGGATCGAAGGAGGAGAAGGAGGAGAAGGAGGAGGAGGAGGACGACACGGCACGGCGTGGGCGGAGTTCCCGCCGGCGGCCATCCTCACCAGACTGCGCGCGGGCTTGGACATCGAGGCAGGGGTGGCGGTCGCCGCGAACCTCGCGCGGGAGGCCCACGCCGCGGCGGCAGCCGGTGCGGGCACGGCGTGAGCCGAGGCCGCTGGCGCCGCCTACCCGCAGCACCGCCACAGCCGGCGCCCCGCCGCCGCCATTGGGCGCCGCGGCCGGGGCCGTCCCGCCGCCGCCGCCAGCTGGCCCGCGCGCTGAGCCTGCGCGCCCGCCCGGGGTCCCGGGGAAAGTATCCTCCGTGAGCGGGTCCATTCCGGCATCGAGGCAAAGTCGCACCCTCGCGGGCGACCCCTCGGCTCGGGCTGAGTCGCTGGCAGAGCCACGGAGGCCTTATAAAATCAATTATTTGCCTGTGTTCGCCTGCCTGCTGGCGTGCACCCAGCAGCTCGGCACGCTGGGCCGCGTCAAAGGAAAAAGGAAGAGGAGGAGGAGGAGGAGGAGGAGGAGGAGGAGGAGGTAGATGAGGATGATGAGGAAGAGGAGGAGAGGGGGTGGAGAATGAGGGGGTCCTTTGGGGACTTGTGCTTTGAAAAGTGTGGACTTCCCGTATCCCCGCCAGCCAATGCAAAATCAGTGGGCAACAATCTCCAGGAATTGCCGGACTTTCTCTGGAAAGTCCAGGGCGCGTGGTCGACCTGATTTGCAATTGGCATTCTGGTGCCGCCTGCACGGCCGTGGCGTGCTGGCAGATGTCCGGCTGCCGGGGACACCGGGGCATTCCCATCTCGGCAGCCGTTTCTGGCCCGCGATCCCGAGTTTGCCCGTGGCGCCCGATCGGCGATAGATGGTATAGTCATTGGCGTGCGATAATTTCCCAGTCTACCTCCACGAATCGGTAGTTCGAGTACCTTGGGCGGGGCACTTGCTGGAAACCGCGCGTGCAGGTTTCCCTCTTCTCCTCCTTCTCCTCCTCCTCCTCCTCCGCCTCCTCCTCCTCCTCCTCCTCCTCCTCCTCCTCCTCCTCCTCCTCTCCTTCCTCCTCTTCTCCTCCTTCTCCTCCTCCTCTCCTCCTTCCTCCTCCTCCTCCGCTCCTCCTCCTCCTCCTCCTCCTCCTCCTCCTCCTCCTCCTCCTCCTCCATCCTCCTCCCTCCTCCTCCTCCTCCTCCTCCTCCTCCTGCTTTTCCTCCTCCTCCTCCTCCTCCTCCTCCTCCTCCTCCTCCTCCGCCTCTCGTTGTTTTTCCTTCCTCTCCACCTTTGCCTGTTCCCCGTCGTGGCACGTCTGGAATCCGGTGTACATTCGGACCTTGCGTCTGGTATTGTATTGTACTGGGTTGCTGCTCCTTGCCTGCTGTTGTGCGATGCTGAAATTATATGAACGGTCGTCCGCGTCATGGGGGGAGGTTGTTTTACAACGTTTTCATATGTGTGTCCTCTATCCTCCCTCTCCGCCGGAGTCTTGGTGTCAGTTTGTTGGTCGCTCTGCCTGCTCCCACCTGCGCCCGTTCAGATTTGCCACTGAGTCCTCCCATTGCGAAGCGATGTTTTGATACGACTTCCGATGCACGTGTCTCGTTGTGCTCGCTCGTTCGTGTTTCGCGCGTATGGGATAGCCCCCTGGGGGGCAGCGCATTTCTCGATAGTTTGTTCCTAGTTGTTCTCGTTGGACCAAGATGCATATGGTGCAATGTAGGTTGTGAAAGATATGGTGTGCAATCTATGTTGTGCAATATGCGTGGTGCAATCTATGTGGAGCAATCGATGTTGCGCAAGTAGTGCAATATACGTGGTCCTCTGGGGCCGTTTGGGGGGACTCTTGGAGCGTCTTGCAGGCCTCTTGGGGCCAGTTTGCGGCCCTCTTGGGCCGACTTGGGGCTCTCGTGGGGGCCTCCAGGGTCTTCTTGGGGCCATCTTGGAGGCTGCTTGGACCGTCATTGGCCTCCGAGAGACGAAAAGGACGAGAACGCTAACATCCTTCACAAAATGTATGGTAATTAATATGTTTGGCATCTGAGGTGCTCTTGGGGGCCGCCTTGGAGCCCTCTGGAGCCGTCTTGGGAGCCTCTTGGATCCTTTTGGGGCCATCTTGGGTCGTATTGAGGCCATCATGGGCCGTCTGGAGGCCCTCTTGAACCCCCAAGAGGCCCAAGAGGCCGCCTCCATAGATTTCCACAAATGTTTTTGCAAGTTTTTGGGCCCCAAAAGGGGGAAGGCATCCTGGTCGGCGGAAGTGGCGTGGCCTCGGGTGTTGTTAGGAGGGGTGCATCAAAAAGGAAAATAATACAAGGATGCAACATGTAGCAGTTATGCAATAATGACAGTTGCTGGATACATTGCGTTACAGCATCCGCGGAAAACGCTGCCGCTCAGCACGCCACCTCCAGGCGTGGATCTATAGGCTTACGCCACATGTGCCGGCCTTTTTGTATCTTGTGTTTTGTTCGGGCGATCTCTTCACGGGTGAGGGCCACGCTGACGCTTGCCAAGTTTTTGTTTGGAGGCCGTGATCGTAGGGGGGTCCTGCTGGGCGTCGCGGCGTTGGGTCGGATTCGTGTTGTCGGGCGTCGATGTTACCGAGCGGCTTCAGCGTAAGCTGCCGCGCGCGGCGTGCAGCATGGGGTTCCCGGGACAGGGCCACATCAGCAGCGCGCAGGAGACGGAACATTTGACAATGGGAGGGCGAAAACAGTTTGCGCAAATTGCAAGGAAATGATGCTCACGGCGTGCAGCTGGCAGGCAGACACGAGCGGGAGGAGGCTCCGGAGGCCCACGTTTGCTGGGGGGCGCATGCCATGTGTTCGTGAAGGATGGCGCCCTGAAGTGCAAGTCATGCGGGTGATGCCCGCGCGGGGGTTTTCTGGGACGTGCATTTGCCGACGCCGTCACGCGGGGCGAAGGCGAGCACTCATCGGGGGGAGGAGGGCGAAGACCAGCAAGAGGAGGCAGAGAAAAAAAGGAGACAGTGCCTGGGCTGAGGGCCAACTCCTCCTGGATGCATGTGAGGGTTAATTGGGATGCCTCTCAGGGGCCTCTTGTAGACCTCTTGGGGGGCATCTGGGTCCTTTCGTTGGGCCCTCGTGGAGCCTTGTGGGCCTTTTCGGGGGCTCTTGGGGGCCACGCGGGGCTTATCGGGGACGCTTCGCAACCTCTGGGGCACATTTGGGGCCGTCTCGGGGTGAAAGCTCGACATGCCAGTTCGTGCTCCCCCTGAGGATCTCTGGGTCTGTTTTGAGGGCCCCTGGGGCCGTCTTCGGACCCTCTGGAGACGTCACGGAACCCTCTAGGGAGCCTCATAGGGTGTCTTGGCACGGTATTTGAAGCCCCCTTAGGTTGTCTTGGACGCTGTTAAGACAGACGAACGAAACGAGTATGCTCAACACGTGCGATTCCCCGAAGGAATGCGCGGATTTCGCCTCTTGGTGCCTCCTCGGCGGTCCTCTGGGAGCACTCTTGAGCCGCCTTCGGGGCCACACGGGCCGTCGGAAGACCATCTTTGTCGACCGTCGTGGGGTTACCTTGGGCCGTGTCGACGCTCTCTTGGGTTGTCTTGGTGGTCTGTTTGGATTCTCTTGGGCCGTCCTGGAGCCAGCCCGGAGGATGGGCTTTCCCGTGGGACTATCTTCGGGCCGTTTTGGCTCTCTTGGAGATTTAAGGAGCCGTCTTGGAGCTTCAAAGGAGCCCCGGCTGAGCTGGACCTCCCCGGGTGAGCCCAGTCCTCCAGAGGGTTGGCCTGTGCCGGCGGCCCTTTGCACGGGGAGCCCGTGCACATGGGCGCGAACCCCCGGTGAACCCGCCCTACCCCTCCAGCTGGCCCGATCTGGAAGCCGATTGCATCGGGCGCACATGTAAATGAGCGCGGAACCCTTGTGAGTTTGCCCCAGGGGGGGGGGCCAGTTTCGGCAGCCGTTTGCATGAGGTGCCCATGCAAATGGGCGCGCGCCGTTGGGGTCCCTGGTTGGGGGGGGTGACCCGCTCGGCTGGCAATTTCCATGGAGCGTCTGTGCAAATCGGTGCCAACATGCGCCGGCCATGCTCACTACGGGTTTGCCCGTTCCGTCGGCCATTCTGCGGGGCGCCCATGCAAATGTTTCTTGGCCCAGGAGGTGGAAGCGAATTTAAAGTTTGGGCCTCCAGGGGGGATTACGCGGGGGGGGCTTATGCCCCACACCTGGAGACCCACAAGGGGGCGGCGGATTCCCAGTAGAAGGGTTACAGTTAAAATCTTGTTGTGGGATTTTACATTGCGTTTCTTCTTCATTGAGGATTTACACCTTGATGTCTTTCTGAGGATTATAGGGAATCTGTTCTGCGGCAGCACAGTACTAGGATTTCTATCGGCGAATCGGTTTCTATCGTGCGCGTTACACCTAAAATCCTTCCCACGCGGAATTATCGTAGGATTCCCGTTGTTTGCACATCGACTCCCGTTCCATTGGGAAGAATGTCTAACTTATCTGTTGCAGTGATGCAAAGTGACTCATTTTGCAAATCGTTCCAAACTCAGAATGTCGCATTGAAGGCTGACACCAAAATTAGCCTGACGACGGACCCAACCAATGCAACTGCGAGTGCCGCATTGTGGGTACCGCTTTCGATGGAGCTCCCTATGGGGCCACTAAGCGTGCGAGGGGTGCGCCGAAATCGGTGGCGCGGACGCATTCGGACCTGCCACTGGAGCCTTCGGTGGAGCTCCCTATGGGCCCACGAAACGCTGTCCTGGGTGGCGGAGGCGCATGCGGACCCTCCCAATGGGGCCTTCGGCGGAACTCCTTATGGGGCCACGAAACGCTGTCCTGGGTGGCGGTGACGCATGCGAACGCAGCCACTGGAGCCTTCGGTGGAGGTCCCTATGGGGCCACGAAACG
Source organism: Prorocentrum cordatum (assembly GCA_963575745.1). Lineage (NCBI taxonomy): Eukaryota > Dinophyceae > Prorocentrales > Prorocentraceae > Prorocentrum > Prorocentrum cordatum. The sequence goes on along the minus strand of CAUYUJ010016826.1, from coordinate 188,824 downwards.
CTGTCCTGGGTGGCGGTAACGCATGCGGACACTGCCACTGGAGCCTTCGGTGGAGCTCCCTATGGGCCCACGAAACGCTGTCCTGGGTGGAGGTGACGCATGCGGATCCACTGGAGCCTTCGGTGGAGCGCCCTATGGGGCCACGAAACGCTGTCCTGGGTGTCGGTGGCGCATGCGATCGCTGCCACTGGAGCCTTCGGTGGAGCTCCCTATGGGGCCACGAACCGTGTGAGGGGTGTGCCGTAATGGGTGGCGGTGACGCATGCGGACGCAGCCACTGGGGCCTTCGTTGGAGCTCCCTATGGGGCCACGAACCGTGTGAGGGGTATGCCGTAATGGGTGGCGGTGGCGCATGAGGACGCAAACATTGGGGCGTTCGGTGGAGCTCCCTATGGGGCCACGAACCGTGTGAAGGGTGTGCCGAATTGGGTGGCGGTGACGCATGAGGACGCAGCCACTGGGGCATTCGGTGCAGTTCCCTATGGGGCCACGAACCGTGTGAGGGGTGTGCCGAACTGATGATGATGGTGATGATGATGACGATGATGATGGTGACGGTGATGCTGATGATGGGGAAAGGGAGGGGGGGGCAGCGGGAGGGGGTGGAGGAGGAGTAGGAGGGACGCGCTGCGCTGTCTCTTCAAAACGAAGACCCAACAACACAGGCTGGTTGGGAAAAACACGCACCACGCAACACACCGCCAATCAACAAGCCAGATCATGATAACAAGTGATCGTTTTCTGATGCATTGGTTTGCCCATCAGCGCGGGTCCTCGCTCCCCCGCCGGAGTAGATAGGTGCTGCTTTGTGCGCCTGTCTCAAGCAGGTGGAGCCTCCCCGACAGGACGCATTGTTGCAAACAGTCGCGTTCAGCAGAGGTCCAGAGCCAGACCCCCCCTCCCCCCCCCCTTCCGCCCAATGTCGAAACGCCGAGAAAGAGAACGTTCACCAAAATTCCAGAGGCTCAATCCGTAGCCATTTTGGCTCAAGTCATTTTGGCTAAAGCCAAGGGGCTTAAGCATCCTTGGCTTAAGCCGTGTTAGTTTTCGGATTAGGCCCCCTCATTTGAACGGTCAGCGGACGAGGGATATGACGGACGTGGGCGCGCCAGAGCTCGAAAGGACGGCTCTCACGCACGATGGCGGGAATGTGCGTTTCAGGTGGAGCATCGTGGGCGCAACGCTGGGGGTGGTTGTGGCATGTGTGATGGCAGGCGCCGCTGTCGGCGCGCATGCGATCTTTTCACCGCGGGCGTGGCAGGGAATGAGATCCCCGTCGGGCCCACAGGGCCCAATGTCAGAAGGGTCGTCGGAACCCCTCAGAGAGCGCCACCCAAACCTGGTGCCCGCGAGAGCACCGCCACGTCGAGGATCGCACCGAAGGGTCGGGAGAGCGCAATCGAGATGGCCATGGAATCGCAAACTGTATGCAAAGCACCGAGGAAGTCATGCAGCAACCAATGCCGCTGCGCAAACGTTCTTGCAATCCCCCCTGCCCCCGAAAGTCGCAAACATCTCAGTGGAACGACCGCTTGTGTTTATCCATCAGAGGAAGGCAGGCGGCATATCTCTGAGATCCATTCTGTTCAGTCAAGCGAAACGCTTGCACTTACCGTTCAACATCAAGTGCTTTAGTGAACCCTGTGAATCTTACAGTTATGGGACCTCTAAGGTAGCCGTGTATGGCGGGCATGTGGATTGGTTCGAGTTGTCTCGCACTTTTGCCAGGCAAGGCCAGTTCACTTCGAAAGATGTTTGGAAGGACGGTGTGCAACAGTTTTCGTGTATCACGAATTTCAGGGATCCTTTGTCGCGCATTCAGTCTTGTTATTACTATCGGTTCAAGAAATTCGGTGCCCCAGATTGCCTTGCCGCTGTGAAGCCCGAAGATATGAAACAGTTATTTCGTCAGGGCCGTTCGGAGTATGGGCTGGGCTGTCTGAACGAGCCGTTTCGCATGTTGAGCGGCTTGGTCGATGAGGCTTTGTTTAATGATGACACCGATGACCAAGAGTGGGATTACGTCTTCAATTCAACATTGGCGAACCTTGCCCACTGCGTCCCAATCATACTTGAGAACTATTCTACGCTGGATGTTGCTGTCTCATGGTTCCCACAACTCAAACACATCGCAGACCTTCGCACAGTTCGCAAAAATCGCGGCGGAGAAAAGTGTGAGCTCTCTCAGCGCCACCTGGACGTGCTGGAAGACCTGACGAGGCACGAGCGCAACCTCTACGACCTGGCCGTGCAGAGGGCCGACAAGTTCTTCTCGAGCATGCCTCCACCACGAGGATGAGGCGGAGGGGGTGGAGGGGGAGGGGGGAGGGGGAAGGGGCGGAGGAGGTGGCCCGAGAAGCCCGCGCGGACGCTAGCGCAGGGGGATGCGGCGGTGCAGCGGCACCGTCGACCTCGCCGCTTCCCAGGCCCTTTGCGTCCTTGGGAGCAGGCGTCACAGCGCAAGCCGTGCCTGCAAAGAAAAAATACCCTGGCGACGTACCCAACCCCTGCGCAAAAGCGGTGCGCAAATAGTTTAGGATACTTTATAAGGGGGCGATGACGGAGCGAGGGTTACATATGTCTGCAGACGGAATTCGGGAGACTCGCAGGACACTGGCTACAGGAAAAGGGCTTGTCTGAAAGCGTATGGTAGATGCTGATGATAAACCAGTTTATCTCATCCACGGCCCCGCGCGGGCCACGAGCTATCTGCGGGGGCGCCAGGCGCCCAGTACAACAAGCTCTAAAGGCCGGCCTTGCGGGCCGAGACGGGCAGCGGGCAGCGAGCAGCGGGCGAGAGGGCAGAGGCAGGTGCACTCAGAGGGGGAAGTAGACGAGGTACTGGTAAGAGAGGGTCAGGGCTAGGCGGGCTCCAGAGGGGTCCTCGGGTACACCTCCAGGGAATCTCCGACTCATTATTTTCTTTTGTAGCTCTGACTATCTCAGTCATCCTGCAAGTCTTCTTCTCGAACTCCTGCGGCCGAACGTTCACGTCGTAGTCGATCAGCTTCAGCTCGATCGGGTTTAGCAACTGACTTCCGTGCGGCCCTCTGTGATCTCTTCTTCTCCTTTATCTTCACTGCAGCCTGATCCTGCTGGATCGTGATCTGATTCGTCCTCAAGTAATGTCGGAAATAGTCCAGATCAACTCCCTCTTTCGTAAGAATATCCGCCAGATTCTGTAGTCCATCCACCCAACGTAGTGTCGTGTTTGGTTGCCTCAAAGCCTCCTTCAATAACGCTCCTTCTATTGCCATCCGCTTGTCTCGGCTAAGGCCTGATCCTTCTTTCGTCAAATAATCATGCACCGACTTGGCATCAGTCAAGAAAACTCTGCTTCTTCTCGCAACGATCTTCTGCCAATCCTTCAAATCGATCTTCGGATTGAACACCTCCTCAAGTAAAACACACAGCCATTCACCAGCCTCCAGTGAATCTGCAAGATGTGAGGCTTCAGCTGCAAGTGTGCTCCGGCAAACTCTCTGTGTCGACTTAGAACAGTAATCCATCATAGTTGCGGTCACCAGCTTCCCCGACAACACGTCGTGGTCCACTATGAAGAGAAAATGACCACCGATGCTCTTGTATCTCGCGATCTCGTCACTCTCGGGGTTGCCGTTCGCGTGTCCTGAATCACATTCAATCAAGACCGTAGCTCGACTGAGGTCGATACCCTTCGGAAACTTCTGCATGTAGTCGGCGCCCCTCTTGCCGTCGTTGATGGCCCTGTTGACCTTCACCAGGTCGGCGATGCACGGCGCTACCATGGCTCGTTGAGCTTGTCCCGCTTGAAAGGCTAGATCTGCTCGAAGCTGCCTCGACAACCAAGATATCTCTCCCGTAGCCTTCCGTAGCCGTGTCACTTCGTCGTCGGTCAGCGGGCTCGTCAGCTCCTTCTTCCGTTCTCGAGGGATCGGAACCGTCTTCATGTTCAGCGAGTAGCCCTTCATCGTTACTCCAACATCGCCGTTCGGTAAACGTTGTATCTCACGTCCTCTGAAAACAAAATCCTCTTTGAGCCATTTCGAGAAATTCAGCTTCTGTCTCGTGCATCTGAAGGCCGTATCCTCGTATTTCTTTAAAACTCCAGCCAGCAAATCATCCACGTGAGTGCATAGAATACCAATCAGAGCGCCTGCTCTGTCGCGTAAGTAAAATAAAGCTGGTTCCAAAACAGACTGAACCCATCCGTCCTTCTCCAATACTTCGCAGAAAGCCAACCAAAATAAACGAGCAGCCTCAGCAAACCCATATATCGCCTTCTTGGCCCTCAACAGTTGTCTCGGATGTAGTCCCTTTAAACCTCCACGCGGCTGGCTGATGTAGATCTCGCGTCCTATACCTCGACCTGAGAAATAGGCGTTCTTGATGTCTCCGCAGCTCATCACCATACCCATACTGGCGATCACGAGCAGCACCATTGCCTCCGCCAACTTCGATGCTGTTGGCGCATCTCTCCGATACTCGCCGAGGCTCTTGTCCTTGAAGCCCTGGACCACCATCCTCGACTTCGCCTCGAACTCGGCGTCCAGAACGCCCTCACTCTTATTGGTTCTCACCCACTTGGCCGGTATGATCAGGTCGCGCTTGGTCTCCCAGATCTGCTCACTCTCGCCGAGGCTCAGCGTGTCGCAAGCATCCAGATCTTGCCAGGCCTTCCACTCCTTCTCATCCGAACCTCCAGGTCCGATAAATAACTGTCGCTTTGCCTCGTCGAGCTCCTTCAAGTGTAACTCTTTTCTCCCCTTCTTCGCCACTGTCGAGCCAGCCTCATAGGAGTACTCGAACTCGTTACGCTCGACGCCAAAGACGAAAACCTCCTTGCTGACCTCGTGCTCGGCGTAGAAGGACTGGTTGACGTCATATGCCAGGTAGGCCTCGTCGATCATAGAGTCCATATCCTCGTAGACCTGAAAGGCGTCGTCCGTCTTGATCGACTCGGGGACGTCATCCAGCAACTTCTGTCTCTTCGCCTCCCGCTCTGCAGCTTCCTCCGCTGGCCGACTCTCCTTATCTCTACTGGCAGATCCTTCCGCCGGGCGAGGCGGGAACGATGCTGCAGGAGTATGGAAATCATCAAGATCAGGATCCCACTCGTCGCCCATCGGTACTTGGTTGGATCGTACAGCCTCGTTGACAAAGTCCTTCACCGCGTCCTCCATCGGGTCCTCCGCTTGTGTCGCTCCTCGTGGCTCGACTGGCGGCGGTGGTCCCTGCTGCATCATCGGGGGTTCCTCCTGGTAGGGGTCCTCCGTTACCTCCTCCGTGGGCGGCTCCTCTTCTTGGACCAGTGGCTCGGCAGGTGCTTCACGCTCTGCCGGCTGCGGCACCTCTGGGGGCGGTGCCTCTGGCGGTGGCTGAGCCGCCGCTGGTTCTGGTCGAACTGGTCCTCCATCTTCCCGAAACTCTGGGGGAAAAGGCCGTCGTCGTAGATCGATAAATCCACTGCCTCCAGCCGTCCCGGTGGTGTCTATCAAGTCTGCCTCCTGCGCCGTCACCAGCCAGGCTCGGACCTCCTCGTCGGACGCCCTGGCAAGGTGCTCAGGAGCGCAGGCGATCGTGATCCCGCGGTGCACGATCCAGATCGTGTGCTTGCCCTCGTGACCTATCACGCGTGCGACTCCTCTCCAGTTGATAACGCTCTCGGGCCGCTTGCCCTGCTCCTTCTGGTCGTAGTAGAAAACCCAGTCGCCCACGTTGAAAGGTCCGCGTTCTGGCCGAACTTGTCGAAGCTCAGCCCTCTTGATCGCGTCCTCGTTCGCGATCTTCGCGTGGGCCTCCCGCGCCGCCTGTCGCAGCGCGCACTTCCTGGCAAACTTCGATGTCGGGGTAGCCGATGCCGCAATGGCACCGATCCTCTCAACCTCGCCGTCATCCATGAGGTCCGCCGGGAGGCGAATATCTCTTCCCAGCACCCACTGCGCCGGTGAGAATCCAGACCTCCTGCTCAGCGAGTTCTTCGCCTGGTTGATCTCCATCACGGCCTTCAGGACGTCCTCGCGTCCAGCGACCTGCTTCGCCCAGACGACTCTCCTCCACATGGCTTGCCAGAGATCTCCATGACGCTCGACCTTGGCGATATGCCATGCTGCCGCCTTGGCGGCCGAATCGAATCTGCACCCACGACTCGACATATGCTCAGAAAAACTACCCAGGAAGCCCTTGGCCCTGTCGACGATGACTCCAACTTCAGGCTCACCAGCCCAAGATGCCCAGCACAACTCGTAAGTCTCCAGCACCGTGGTCGAGCCCGTCATCTTGTGAACTTCGCCGAGTAAAGCAACCACCTGAAACGAGCATCCCAAGCACACGATATTCAGAAACTGCCACTCTGCTTGGTCTGCGTCCTTCTCGGCGAAGGTGTCGAAGCCCACGACAACGTTGAACTCGTCGACGCTCGGCAACTTGCTCGGCTTTGCCAGCAGCGGTCGCCTCGTGCGTTCACAGTGCTCGCAGGAGAAAAGCCTGCACGCCTTGATCGCGGCCTCCGAGGCTCTCGAAATCCTCAAGGCCCTTAGCATCTCGATCTTCGGCGCGTGACCCAGGTTCTCGTGCAAGCGTCGGATCGCCACCTTCAGGTCCCGTGGTAGCTGACCCCATCGTTGCTTCCTCATAGTCTCCTTATCTTGCTCGCCGTCCTCTGCCTCGCCGATCTGCGCGCCGTACACCATGATGAGTAGGTCGGCCCCGGCGATCTTCATCACCCGCTGCTGCGGTGACAGGTTGGTCCAATCCTCCCAGCCGAGCTCGGACCACACGCCACGCTCGGACCGAGCGTAGGCAGTACGCAGAGGTGCCTGAGAAGCATGCAAGTGAGGCACCGCTGCGAGCAGAGAACGTGGATTCCGTCGTACCATAATCAGCTTCACGCTGGCGGACGCCTCCTCAAGCTTGGCAATCTCGGCGGCCCTCTTGTCCACCGAAGGCCACAGCAAGGTGAGGGGCGTGAGGAAGCCGACGAAACTACTGAAAATCTCCATCACCTTGTCGACTTTCTCCTTGGCCATGCTGAGCCAGCCGCCCTTGCGTGTAACTCTCCGTCTGAGTCCGCCTGTCCCTCCGAGTAGCTTTGCTCCTCGTCGAGCCTTCTTTGAAGGCGGCTCGGTGACCACCCCATCGTCCACAGGAAAGCTCGACTCCATGTGCCCGTTGGCGAGTGCGGCGGCGCTGTCGATCTCCATCTGCTGCTTCACTCCTTCGCAGATCGCCGTCGCCATCCTCGGAGGGTAGGCCGCTGCCTGAGCTGCTCTCTTCCCGGCGGAGTTGTTGCCCTCCACCATCTCGTGAGCAGTCTTGCACTTACAGGGGATAGCCAGCTTGTTGAGAACGCACTGGCTGTTCGTGAGGTAGCCGGTCAGCTTCTGGATGGGCTTGCCGTTGTCGATGTCCTTCTTGCCGAAACCACACTGAGCTCCACAGGCGAACCAGACATTCGGCAGCCCGTAGATATCGGCCAAGATGTTCTTGTACTTCCAGGAAGCTGCTGACCATGGCTGTTCTGCTAGAAAATATCGTTGCCTTTCGTAACGGTGTAAGCAGATGCGCTTCACCAACTTGAGCACTCGAACTCCGTAAGTCCTTCGCAGAGTCTCCCAATCCACCGTCGGGCTCATGTTCGTCATAACTGACCATATGCGGCAGTCGAAGGCGGTGATCGTGAGGTACGGATCATGCTCGTCGAGGATCTCGAAGAGCAGGTCCTCGCCTTCCTTGGTCATCAGGTCGTAGTCGTCTAGCTTATCCAACGGTTGCGAGTTCGTCCAACCAAAAACTCCTGATGCCACTCGTGTAACGATAAAGCTGCCGCCCCAGGGCTCGAAGATCATCGTCTTCTTGAACCCTGATGTGGCCATCCTCTCTGCGAGCGTGTACTCCTTCTTGAGCGTAGCCCAAGTCCGCTTCTCCTCAGCCGCTATCCTTGAAGCTGTAGTTGACAACTCCTGTGCTCTTCGAGTGGTGAGCTCGCCTCTCGTATCTGACTTGCGCACACCTCTCGCTGCCAGGGATATCTCCAACTTCTGGCCAGTCCCGTCGTTCGAGCTCGCGTCCTGACGACGGATTGCATCTATCTTGACAGTGTCGCAAGTCTCCTCATCGTCGCAATCGTCATTCTCCAGATAGGCATAGCCACCCCTGACCACGTCCATGCACGTCGCGAGGTGCACGATCGCGTCGCCCCGGGATGACTTGAGCTCCATGCGCTGTAGTACCGAATCCTGGTCATCTCCAAACTGCGATACATCGATACCCAGGTGTGTCGTATTCTTCATCTTGATCAGAGGTACTGTGATTCCCAATGCCGAAAGCTCCAATTTCTTTGACTTCATGTGAATGTGGCCGTCTAGCATGTCCAGGGCAGGTATGGAGATCAACAGTGGAGTCGTCCCTGTCGGGATCTCGGTCGAATGCGCCTCTCCTCTGAATCCTCCAATGCCAATCGGGATCACGTAGACGTCACCCTGCTGCTTGGAGCCGTTCGCGAAGGTGAACTTCCGCTGGATGTCCGTCTTCCTGCAGGTAAGGTCGGGGGGTAAGTGCTTCTCAAACCTCTCCCTCCAGCTCTTGCTGTGCATACAAAGGGTACAGGCGGTGTCCACGAGGGCCACCACGTCGTAATTAATTGTGCTGCAGTCAGTGCGCCCCACGGCGAAGGCGAACTGTGAGTGTCCCAGCCTGCTACCGCTAACCTGGCCCCTGGCATTGAACGGGGCGAGGCTCTGCGGGTCGAGCTGCACGGCGGCGAGCTCGTCGGGCGATGCCAAAATGGCTGCCCACGTCCTTGACCTAAGAGGCTCCTCAAGACGGCTTATGCGTCCTTGACTGAGGGACGTCGAGCCCCCTCCACGGTCTTGCCCTTGCTTAGCGTCGAAACGAACGGCCCGAAGGACCGCCGTCGCGTAGCATCTGCTGACCAGTCGTCCAGTTGATCGTGCCCTTGCACCGCATGATGGTGTTGAAGTTCAGGCATCCGTAGAACTTGTTGCCGTCCAGGTTGTTGCTCTTCACTTGCATGCCCTGGCGGCGGCACTTCGGACAGGTCAGCTGCTCGATGAACGTGTTGTCGTCGTTCACAAACTCCCAGGATGTGGACGCCCTTGATGACGTAGCTGCTGCCTTTGGCCTTGCGCCCAGTGACTTGGCGCCAATCTCCGTCTGCTGCTTCGAGATGTTCGGCTTGGTCAGCGGGACCTCTACGACCTTCTCCAGATCCTGGCGCTGCTTCGCCTGCTGGTAGGCCTTCATCTCGGCGTAGAGCGGGCAAAGCTTGTCTCCTCCATGATGTCCGTACTTGCCGCAGTCCGCGCACTTGATGTTCTCGCCCGGTGCTCTCGTCGAAGTCCCGTCCGAGAACGCTGCTGCGGTCCTCGAAACACTGCACCCCTTCTTGACCTGCGCCTTGCCCGAGTAGTGTCCCTCGTGCCTCTCGATCAGGATCTCCTTCTTGCCGTTGGTCTGGAGCCCGAGCTCGCTGAGGTGACTCTTGAGCTCGTACTGCTTCCAGGCCCTGAAATCTGGCGTGGTCGGGATGTCCTTCGGTGCTGCCGACGGCCTTGGGGCCGCCTCTCCACTGCTTGCCGCTCCTGCCGACTTCTTCCTGTCCTTGTCGTAGTCCCTGCTGTGGTGGCTGTCGTCCTCGCGCTCGTTGTCTATCTCCTCCTCCGAGTCCGTGTAGAACGAGTCCTGCCCCTCGACCGTCCCGTCGGGGTCGCACGAAACGTCGTCGCCGCGCGCCATGAAGGAGGTCGCCTCTTCCATCAGCTCATCATCGTCTGTGGTGCCATCGAGCGTGAAGTACGACTTGCCTCCGCGCCCAGGCTTAGCCTTGGGCTTGCCGCTCCCGCGGCCTCCGCCTCGTCCTCCACCGAACTTCTTGTCGCCTTGCTTACCTGTCTTCGGGCACACGGCATCTCCTGCCCAGTGTCCGATGCGACCGCACGCTCCGCAGCGCGTGCGCTTCTTTTCCTCCTTGATCTGCTCCTGACGCTCCTCGAAGGTCACCTCGCCCTTGAAGAATCCGCGCTGCTTCTGCGTGTCCTTCAGCTTCTTCCTTGCCGCGTCGTAGGCGCTGTAGGCCTCGAACACGTCGTCGTCGTTGCTGGCTCCGGCGTCGCTCGCAAACTCATGGTCGTCATCTGCCGCGTTGGCGCCCTCTTCGAACTCCTCATCCGTAATGTCGTCCTCGTCGCCGCTGTTGTTGTCCTCGACCTGATTCGCCTTGCCTCCGCGCCGGTTCTGCCACTTCTGCTTGTGTGTGTTGGCCGGCGCGCTCCGTCTCTCCTTCTCGTGCAGGTCGTGGAAGTTGACCCTCAACGTATGCTGGAACATCTCCAGGTTGTACTCCGAGTTGCTGTTGAGAACGATGTTGCGCTTCTGCTCGTCCGTGAGGTTCGCGCCGTCCAGCAGAAAGTATGCCATCAAATCGTCCGAAAGCGTGGTGTTCTCGTCGCGCTCCTGCAAGTCCTCCCACAGCTTCTCTTTGTTCGAGAGGTACTCGCCCATATCAGTGCCTCGCTTCCGGAAACTCCGCTTGAAGAAATTATCGAACGCCATGCCCTTCTTGACGATGGCCTCCTTGTCGAGCGTCGCCAGTGCCTCGAAGATCCGTCTCTCACCGCCGTCCGCACGTACTTCTGCGGTCTCCTGTGCGAGGTGCTCTGCTCGTCGCCATGCTCGTCCATGTAGTCCGTCGAGCAACTTCACCCTGAATCTGCGTTTCTTCTTCTCGAGGCTTTGCGCGATTGCTTCTTCGTCATCTCCACTACCTTCCAATCGCGCCAGCGCCAGGGTGACTCTCTTCTTATACTCCTTGAGCAAGTCAGGATTTTGGCCGGTGTAGTGAGGCAGCCCATCTCTATCCACAACTATCTCATCATCACGGTAGTACGATCGTCCAGCTCCTTGATCGTTCATCTCGCTGCTCTTGCTATTCTTGGGCTCTACGTTGGTCCTGGTGAACGTTCGGCCACGTCCACAATCTCGGAACCACCAGCTCCGCAATACCAGTCTGAAAGCGTATGGTAGATGCTGATGATAAACCAGTTTATCTCATCCACGGCCCCGCGCGGGCCACGAGCTATCTGCGGGGGCGCCAGGCGCCCAGTACAACAAGCTCTAAAGGCCGGCCTTGCGGGCCGAGACGGGCAGCGGGCAGCGAGCAGCGGGCGAGAGGGCAGAGGCAGGTGCACTCAGAGGGGGAAGTAGACGAGGTACTGGTAAGAGAGGGTCAGGGCTAGGCGGGCTCCAGAGGGGTCCTCGGGTACACCTCCAGGGAATCTCAGAGCTTGATAAAGCTGATGATTTACAATTCCTGAGCACTCCTAGCCACTTCGAAAACGGGGATCACAGCAGGCCTCGAAAGTGGCGACAGGTTCACAGATCGCAGCCCCGCAGGGACGGCGAGGTCTCATTTGAATCTGCCCGTGGCCCTCACTGTGCTGGGCCCCCCAGCAGGCCTCGAAAATGGCGGCAGTTTCGCAGATCGCAGCCCCCCAGGGATGGCGAGGTCTAATTTGAATCCGCGCGTGGCCCTCACTGTGCTGGGCCCCCCAGCAGGCCTCGAAAATGGCGACAGTTTCGCAGATCGCAGCCCCCCAGGGATGGCGAGGTCTAATTTGAATCTGCGCGTGGCCCTCACTGTGCTGGGCCCCCCAGCAGGCCTCGAAAATGGCGACAGTTTCGCAGATCGCAGCCCCCCAGGGATGGCGAGGTCTAATTTGAATCCGCGCGTGGCCCTCACTGTGCTGGGCCCCCCAGCAGGCCTCGAAAATGGCGACAGTTTCGCAGATCGCAGCCCCCCAGGGATGGCGAGGTCTAATTTGAATCCGCGCGTGGCCCTCACTGTGCTGGGCCCCCCAGCAGGCCTCGAAAGTGGCGACAGTTTCACAGATCGCAGCCCCCCAGGGATGGCGAGGTCTAATTTGAATCTGCCCGTGGCCCTCACTGTGCTGGGCCCCCCAGCAGGCCTCGAAAGTGGCGACAGTTTCACAGATCGCAGCCCCCCAGGGATGGCGAGGTCTAATTTGAATCTGCCGCAATTACCCTTTATGCCGGACCCCCCAGCAGGCCTCGAAAGTGGCGACAGTTTCAGATCGCAGCCCCCCAGAGATGGCGAGGTCTGCTTTGAATCTGCCGCGATTACCCTCTATGCCGGACCCCCCAGCAGGCCTCGAAAGTGGCGACAGTTTCACAGATCGCAGCCCCAGGGATGGCGAGGTCTAATTTGAATCTGCCGCGATTACCCTCTATGCCGGACCCCCCAGCAGGCCTCGAAAGTGGCGACAGTTTCACAGATCGCATCCCCCCAGGGATGGCGAGGTCTAATTTGAATCTGCCGCGATTGCCCTCTATGCTGGACCCCCCAGCAGGCCTCGAAAGTGGCGACAGTTTCACAGATCGCAGCCCCCCAAGGAGGGCGAGGTTTAATTTGGATCTGCCGCGATTACCCTCTATGCTGGACCCCCCAGCAGGCCTCGAAAGTGGCGACAGTTTCACAGATCGCAGCCCCCCCCCCCAGGGATGGCGAGGTCTAATTTGAATCTGCCGCGATTACCCTCTACGCTGAGCCCCCCAGCAGGCCTCGAAAGTGGCGACAGTTTCACAGATCGCAGCCCCCCAGGAATGGCGAGGTCTAATTTGGGTCCGCGCGTCGCCCTCACTGTGCTGGGCCCCCCAGCAGGCCTCGAAAGTGGCGACAGTTTCACAGATCGCAGCCCCCCGCAGGCAAGACAGAAAGAGGCAGGAAAGAGGCGGGAGGCGGGAGGAGGAAGGACGCGACCACACTGCTCTATTCAAAACGAATACCCAACCAAGGAGGGTTGGGAAAAAATCCAGAGGCTCAAGATGATTAGTCGCGCCCGTTGGAGCACCGCTTGGGGCCTGTTGGGCCATCTTGGTGCCGTCGTGAGGCTCCAGAAACCCATTGGAAGCCAAAGCACGAGGCAATAAAAATTACCCTGGCGACGTACCCAACCCCTGCGCAAAAGCGGTGCGCAAATAGTTTAGGATACTTTACAAGGGGGCGATGACGGAGCGAGGGTTACATATGTCTGCAGACGGAATTCGGGAGACTCGCAGGACACTGGCTACAGGAAAAGGGCTTGATAAAGCTGATGATTTACAATTCCTGAGCACTCCTAGCCACTTCGAAAACGGGGATCACAGCAGGCCTCGAAAGTGGCGACAGGTTCACAGATCGCAGCCCCGCAGGGACGGCGAGGTCTCATTTGAATCTGCCCGTGGCCCTCACTGTGCTGGGCCCCCCAGCAGGCCTCGAAAATGGCGGCAGTTTCGCAGATCGCAGCCCCCCAGGGATGGCGAGGTCTAATTTGAATCCGCGCGTGGCCCTCACTGTGCTGGGCCCCCCAGCAGGCCTCGAAAGTGGCGACAGTTTCACAGATCGCAGCCCCCCAGGGAGGGCGAGGTCTAATTTGGATCTGCCGCGATTACCCTCTATGCTGGACCCCCCAGCAGGCCTCGAAAGTGGCGACAGTTTCACAGATCGCAGCCCCCCCCCCCAGGGATGGCGAGGTCTAATTTGAATCTGCCGCGATTACCCTCTATGCTGAGCCCCCCAGCAGGCCTCGAAAGTGGCGACAGTTTCACAGATCGCAGCCCCCCAGGAATGGCGAGGTCTAATTTGGATCTGCCGCGATTACCCTCTATGCTGGACCCCCCAGCAGGCCTCGAAACTGGCGACAGCAAGACAGAAAGAGGCAGGAAAGAGGCGGGAGGCGGGAGGAGGAAGGACGCGACCACACTGCTCTATTCAAAACGAATACCCAACCAAGGAGGGTTGGGAATAATGATACGAGAAAGAAGGACAAAGAATGATCACCCCCCGCCAACAGGTTGTCAAGGGCCAGCTCCTACAACCGCCGCAGCGTGCTCCGTGACGACAGCTCGGGTTCCTCCTCAGTCTGGTCCGAGCAGGACAACGGCCCCGCAGACCAGCGGCAAGGGATTAGCCAGAGCAGAAGAGGGATCAGGCGGGGTTGGGACGAGGATAAATCCGTTCCAGAGCGTTCGTGAACGCTCTCAGAGCGTTCCGGAACGCTCTGAGAAGGCCACGGCGCCCGATCCATCTTCCAAAACCGCCGGATCTCAGAGATTCTCAATTTATCTTCACCCGATGGTATCCTCGGCCTAGCTTCGTCTGAAGGGGGGATGGGGGGTGGAGGAAGAGTAGGGAAGAACGAGAGGAGGGGGGTGGGGTGAAGGAGAGAAGGATCAGAAGGAGGAGCAAGATGAGCAGCGGGAGGGCGGGGGGGACAAAGGAGGAGGAAGAGATGTTGCAGTAGGGCGGTGGGGAGGAGGAGGAGGAGGAGGAGGAGGAGGAAGACGCAGAGGAGTAGGAAGAAATGGAGATGGAGTGATTGTGATGTCGTTGTAAGAATCGACGTAGCAAGGATGAAGATGACGATGACAACGACGAAGAGGTGGAGTCACATAAAATGAAGTACGGACGATGAGGACGATGATGATGTTGATGGTGGTGGTGATGGTGAGGATGAACGGAGGAGGAAGAGGACCAGGAGCAGGAGCAGGAGTGAGAGGAGGAACAGGAGTACGACGACGATGGCGGTGACGATTAGGTGCTAGGGAAGGAGGAGCCTTGTGTTCTAGCTAGCGTTCCCGAGTGCCCGAGTGCGCACACGTATTACTCCACGTAGTTGCACACGCATGGGTTGCCAAACACAGCGTGTCTGATTGGTTCTGCCATGCTTTCACCGATGTGCGACTCCCATTGACTACAGTGTTACCGCATGGTTTCACAAGGAAGCGGGTCATTTTGAGCGTAGCGCTCCATGGATTTAAACCTCTGGCTGGACTCGTCAGCGCGTCGGAGGGTAAACGTTTAGTGCAGTGCGTAGGTTATGGTGATTGTGTTGGTGCGTGCCTCGATTCGCTATCACATCTGCCTTTCCTGAACATCGTTGTCCTTGCCTGGCAGTCGGGCATACTCGACCCTCACTTGGTTCGACAGTTCTTGCTCCCTTGGCTCAAACGGCGAACGGGAGCGATTCGTGTTTGCGCCGCCGTCAAATGAGCACCGCCGATTGGAGTCATTAGCACGTCGATGAAGAAACGTGCGTGCTTAAGTGTGACAGTGCGATGGCTAGGACGCCGACCGCTTTATCCATGGTTGTTTCAACTGTCCCGAAGGCACGCCACAAAGTGTCACCACCAATTGATCATCTCGCAACTGGAAGAGCACTCCAGCGCGACGCTGCAGAAAAGGGAAGGCGAACGTGAAGGAGGCGGCAGCAGTCCCCGACATGGTCCCTGACATTGCGCTTACACTGGTCGCAGTGGGCCTGCTCCTCTTCCCCTTTCTCCTTCCTCTCTCCCTTTCCTCCTCCCGTATCACCTCCCGCCCCCTCCCGCTCGTCCTCCCCCTCCTCTTCCCGCTCCCCGATTTGCCTCCCCCCCCCCGAGCCTCCTCGACCTCCCCGGATGTGAACCGGAGCAGGCCAGATCTCCCGTTGTCCGCCGCCCCCATTGCGGGGCCATCAGGCTGCGAAGATTTGGCTTGCAGCTCCCTGTACCAGTTGCAGCTTCCAGTTTCCACTGCTACAGCCCTGCTTTCGGTTTCCTTGCTGTTAATTGTTGCTGAGCGCGCGAGGGGAGGGAGCCGAAAAGCATCCTGGCTAGCGACCCCGAATCGCATTGTTTGAAGTCCTGGGGGGTAGTGGGACAAGTAAAAGATACATGAGATTCGCGCCCCCGAGGCCCTAACCCGTAGTAGATTACGCCATCTTCGCGTCCCCGAGGCCATAAACCGTCGTACATTATACAATATTCGCGCCCCCGAAACCATAATCCGTAGTAAATTACGCAACCTCTGCGCCCCCGAAGCCATAAATTTGCGTAAATTACCTAATACTGGCGCCCCCGAAGCCATAAAGTTTTGTAAATTCAAAGTGTTCGCGCCCCCGAAGCCACTTACATTCGAAAATGATGCAAACTACACAACGTTCGCGTCCCCGAGGCCATAAAGCTTCGTAAGTTACATAGTAGTTGTGCCCCCGAGGCCATAAACCAATATTTGCGTCCCCGAGGCCACAAACCTGTTCAAATTACAGAATACTCGCGTCCCCAAAGCGATAAACCATCGTAATGTACTTAATATTCGCGCCACGGAAGCCATAAACCCTCGTAAGTTAATATTGGCCCTCGCGTGAAGTCCCGACATTGCTTCACGTCAGCGTCCAGACATCCCAACACAGCTCTGGCAAGTCCCATTCTAAGAGAGGGGGGCCGGCGGCATGGGGGCGGATAATGTTAAAGGAAATGTCAATCGCATGTTCTATTTTGAGAATGCGTAAGTGACGAGAACGCTTGACTGGTAATAACGTTTGAATGGTTCGAGCGTTTAAGACGAATGGTCGAGGCACGAAGCCGAGAGCCACAGCTTCAGAACCAGCCGCCTTCACCCGCTAAAAGTTAGACCGTTTAAGACACATGTGCGTGCTGCGGCGAGATCAACATTGTGAACATTCCACCCCTCAATCCGCGCAGCTGTTGAAAACTTGTATGACGAATGCGCGCGGAGCTACGGCGAGGGCTGCACTTTGAAAAACAAGCCAAAACAAGTCCATCCGTGTTGCTATTGAAAACGTGTGCGGCGACTGTGTGCGGCGCCCGGGGGAGAGACACATTTTGAAAACGGACCCCTCCATCTGAGTTGCTGATGGACATTGCAATCCTTGGGGCAACTAGCGGGGATGGCGTCTCAGGCGAAAAGCCAGGCCCGCAGGGGTTACCTGCACATCAGGCGCATCAGATTGCAAATCTGTCGTCCAACACGTGCCCCACGGAAATGGTTAATTCCCCAATGACCTCAGGGATCCACAGAAGCTTGGGGGCACCTCAGGAAAATCAAAGACCAATGTCGAGTGCGCAACTAGATCGCAAGCTTGATTATCAGATGAGCCTACTGTATAAAAAGCATGGGTGGCGAAGGAGAAGGACGACGACGACGACGACGACGACGACGACGAAGCCGACGACGACGACAGCCACGAGACGTGCCGAGGAGCACTCGCCCAAGACCGCGCCCTCGGGCGGCCTCGCCCCCGCGGAGTCGCAACGCCTGGAGGCCTTAGGCAGCATCGCCGAGGAGCCCGCCCCCGCTAGGCGCCAGGCGTCGTTGGGAGGTCGCCGGCGCGGTCCATCCGACTTCGTCCGTGGTGGTGGTGGTGGTGGTGGCGGTGGTGGTGGTGGTGGTGGTGGTGGTGGTGGCGGTGGTGGTGGTGGTGGTGGTGGTGGTGGTGGTGGTGGTGGTGGTGGTGGAGGTGGTGGTGGTGGTGGTGGTGGTGGTGGTGGTGATGGTCGTCGTCGTCGTTGTTGTCATCGTCGCTCGTCATCGGTGGAGGAGGAGGAGGAGGAGGAGGAGGGCGACGAGGAGGAGGGGGAAGAGGAGGAGGAGAAGGAGGAGGAGGAGGAGGAGGGGTGGGAGGAGGAGGAGGAGGAGGAGGCAGAAGAGGCGGGGGGGCGGAGAATGAGGGGGGGAAGAAGAGCAGGAGAAGGAGGAAGAGGAGGAGGAGGAGGCGCGATTGGCATCCACAAGCTGAAGCACAGAGGGCACAGAGCGGAGAAAGCGTTAGTACCATGCAAGAAGATGAAGACCATCGAGGCGGAGATAGAGACAGGTGATGGTGAGGATACAATACGAGAGGGACATGGAGGCAGCTACAGCGACGACATCCCGATCCCTACGGTACCAGCACTGCCGCCGTGGACCGAAAGTTGATGGGGGATCCCTGACATGAACAAATCTGGGCAGCAGCACGTGGTCTACGCCACGACGGCCAACAGGACGGCAACAGACGACGTCAGCATGCTAGAAATGGAGATGGAGAGAGAGACCAGGGTGCACAGCTGGACTGCGGCAACATTGTCATCGCCTGTGTCCACTTGGGCTCCGATGACGTCGAGGGGTGGTGCCGCGCGATCGACAGCGGCACCGTCGCGCGGTCATCGTGTTGCCGCCTAGGAGCATGCACACCGCGGACGGCAGGGAGGCTGCAGGACCGAAGGGATGCTGGAAGGTCAAAGCCGAAGATGAGGAGGCGGATCCTGGAGGAGAACTGCGCCACGAGGGACGGCATCCAGCTGGCGGGCCACGCGGCGCTCCAGGGCGTCCCCGCCACGCTGGAGGTGAGGCCCGCGGCAGGGCGGCTCGGCGAAGTCATCGAGTTTCGGGATCTGGCGTCATGCCAGATGCTGGAGCTCAGGGAACATGAGCGGGGCCCGGCAAGCACGGTGGAGCACACACCTCTGGCATCCAACATGCAAGGAGCAGACGAGCTTCACCAGAACGGCTTACCTCGGCGGAGCAACTGGACCGAGGCCGCGGAGCAACTGAAACCAAGCGGCGGAGCAACTGACACCAAGCGGAGGAGCGGCGGAGCAACTGAGCCAGTTGTTGGCCCAGTTGCTCCGCCCGCCCATCTCAGTTGCTCCGCCCGCCCCCCGTCCCCCCTGCGCCTCTGGGGCAGTCTCAGTTGCACCTCGGGTGGTTGCAGTTGCCGCAACAGAACCCAAGCGGCGAAGGGCGTGGAGGAGGGGGAGGAGGCGGAGGAGCGGAACGGGAGAGGAGGAGGAGGAGGAGGAGGAGGAGGTGGAGGAGGGCTATCGGAAGCGAGCGGGCGAGAACGCAAATAACATTGATTTTCGATGGGTGTTTGAAAGTTTTTGGCTTCTTGAGCCTCCTTAGGAAGCTTTTTTGGACTCCTGCAGCCGTCTCGGGGCGGTCTTGGGCCCTGTTGGAGCGTCTTCGAGGCCATCTTGAGGAATCTTGCGCCATCTTGGGCGAAACAATACCCTCTGGGACCTCGCGGGGCGCCTCTTGGGCCCGTCTTGGGGTGCCTCTGGGCCCCTCCGAGGGCCCTGGGAAGGGTGCAAGAGGGCCCCTAGAGGGCTCCCAGAGGCCCCCAAGGGGGCTCCAAGAGGCCCCGAAGAGGGCCCAGGAGTACATTATAAAACAAGCTGTTTTTATAAGCTGGCCTGGTGCCCTCTTGGGCCCGTCTTGGGGCGCCTTTGAGCCCCCCCGAACGCCCTGGGAAGAGTCCAAGAGGGCCCCTACAGGGCTCCCAGAGGCTCCCAAGAGGGCTCCAAGAGGCCCCCGAAAGGGTCCAGGAGTACATTATAAAACAGGCTGTTTTTATAAGCTGTCCTGGGGCCCTCTTGGGCCCGTCTTGGGGCGCCTTTGGGCCCCTCCGAACGCTCTGGGAAGGGTCCAAGAGGGCCCCTACAGGGCTGCAGGAGGCCCCCAAGAAGGCTCCAAGAAGCCCCCAAGAAGGCCCCGGAGTACCTTACAAAACAAGCTGTTTTTATAAGCTGCCCTGGGGCCCTCTTAGGCCCGTCTTGGGGCGCCTCTGGGCTTCTCGGAAGGATATGGGAAGGGTCCAAGAGGTCCCCTAACGGGCGGGTCGGGTCGGGCCGGGCGGGACATTAAAGTATGATGCATCATCGAGTTGGCACGCGAGTACCCTAACGGGCGGGTCGGGTCGGGTCGGGCGGACCCTAACGGGCGGGTCGGGTCGGGTCGGGCGGGACATAAAAGTATGGTGCGTCGCCGAGTTGGCACGCGAGTGCCCTAACGGGCGGGTCGGGTCGGGTCGGGCGGGCGGACCCTAACGGGCGGGTCGGGTCGGGTCGGGCGGGACATCAAAGTATGGTGCATCATCGAGTTGGCACGCGAGTACCCTGACGGGCAGGTCGGGTCGGGTCGGGCGGGACATTAAAGCATGGTTCATCTCCGAGTTGGCACGCGAGTGCCCTAACGGGCGGGACGGGTCGGGTCGGGCGGGCGGACCCGGCCTCGGGAGGCCGTTTTCGGGCTCCGGGACTGAGGCGACAAATTCCGTTTTGGGGGTGCTGGAATCGCCACGAACGGCCGCCGGAGAGCCGACGGCGTGTCGCTGGGGAGGCGACGGCGGCGGCGGCGGCCCGCCGCGGTCCGTGTCGCTGGGGAGGCGACGGCGGCGGCGGCGGCAGTGGCGACGACGACGACGACGACGATGATCAAGACGACGACGACGACGACGACGACGATCAAGACGACGACGGCGACTACGAGGGAGATAATGATGAGCGCGTTTTTCCCGGCCGTAAGCATCCTTACGGCTTGAAGAAAAAAGAAAAACGACGACGACGACCACTACGACGACCACGACGACGACCACGACGACGACGACGACGATCACGACGACGACGACGACGACGGCGACGGCGTCGACGACAACGACGACGACGACGACGACGACGACGACGACGACGACGACGACGACGACGACGACGGCGGCGGTGACGGCGACGGACAACTGGTGCGTTTGGACCCCGGGAGGGATCTGGGTACCCGTCTTTGGGCCCCTCCGAGGTCTCTAGGAAGGGTCCAAGAGGGCCCCTAGAGGGCTCTCAAAGGCCCCCAGAGGGGGCCCCAAGAGGCCCCCAAGAAGGCTCAGGAGTACGTTATTAAACAAGCTGTTTTTATAAGCTGTCCTGGGGCCCTCTTGGGCCCGTCTTGGAACGCCTCTGGGCCCCTCCGAGGGCCCTGGGAAGGGTCCAAGAGGGCCCCTAGAGGGCTCCCAGAGGCCCCCAGAGGGGGCTCCAAGAGGACCCGAAGAGGGCCCAGGAGTACGTTATAAAACAAGCTATTTTTATAAGCTGTCCTGGGGCTCACTTGGGCCCGTGTTGGGGCGCCTGTGGGCCCCTCCGAGGGCCCTGGGAAGAGTCCAATAGGGCCCCTAGAGGGCTCCCAGAGGCCCCCAGGGGGGCTCCAAGAGGCCCCGAAGAGGGCCCATGAGTACGTTATAAAACAAGGTGTTTTTATAAGCTGGCCTGGTGCCCTGTTGGGCCCGTCTTGGGGCGCCTTTGAGCCCCCCCCCCGAACCCTCTGGGAAGGGTCCAAGAGGGCCCCTAGAGAGCTCCCAGAGGCCCCCAAGGAGGCTCCGAGAGGCCCCCAAGAGGGCCCATGAGTACGTTATAAAACAATCTGTTTTTATAAGCTGCCCTGGTGCCCTCTTGGGCCTGTCTTGGGGCGCCTTTGGGCCCCTCCGAACGCCTTGGGCAGGCTCCGAACGTCTTGGGCCTGTCTTGGGGCCGCCTTGGGCCCGTCGGAAGGCTCTGGGCCCCCCGCCCTCCGTCGAGGCCCCCCGCGGCACGCGCGGCCCCGGGTGCAGCTGGGACCGGAGCGTTGCTCCCTGCAAGGGTCCAGGAGGGCCTCTCTCGGGCCCTTCGCGGAAGCCCTCTTGGCGCATGGGGCAGCCTGGGGCAGTCTGGGTCAGTCTGGGTCAGTTGGGTCAGTTGGGTCAGTTGCTGGCCCAGTTGCTCCGCCCACCCGTTTCAGTTGCTCCGCCCGCCCCCCGGCCCCCTTGGCAGTCTGGGGCAGTCTGGAACAGTCTGGGGCAGTCTGGGGCCTGTCTGGGGCAGTCTGGAGCAGTCTGGGGCAGTCTGAGGCAGTCTGGGGCAGTCTGGGGCAGTCTGGGCCAGTTGGGGCACTCTGGGGCAGCCTGGGGCAGTCTGGGGCAGTGTGGGGCAGTCTAGGGCAGTCTGGGGCAGTCTGGGACAGTTGGGTCAGTTGGGTCAGTTGGGTCAATTGGGTCAGTTGGGTCAGTTGGGTCAGTTGCTGGCCCAGTTGCTCCGCCCACCCGTCTCAGTTGCTCCGCCCGCAGTCTGGGGCAGTCCGGGGCAGCCTGGGACAGTTGGGGCGGTCTGGGGCAGTGTGGAGCAGTCTGGGTCAGTTGGGTCAGTTGCTGGCCCAGTTGCTCCGCCCACCCGTGTCAGTTGCTCCGCCCGCCCCCGGCCCCCTCGGCAGTCTGGGACAGTCTGGGGCAGTCTGGGACAGTCTGGGGCGCGCTCAGGCAGTCTGGGGCAGTCTGGGGCAGTCTGAGGCAGTCTGGGGCAGTGTGGGGCAGTTGGGGCACTCTGGGGCAGTCTGGGCCAGTCTGGGGCAGTCTGGGGCAGTCTGGGACAGTGGGGCAGTTGGGGCGGTCTGGGGAGTGTGGGGCAGTCTGGGTCAGTTGGGTCAATTGGGTCAGTTGCTGGCCCAGTTGCTCCGCCCACCCGTCTCAGTTGCTCCGCCCGCCCCCCGGCCCCCTAGGCGCCACTGGGGGCGGTCTCAGTTGCAACTGGGGTGGTTTCAGTTGCTCCGCCAATTGCTTCCCACCAGAACAGGCACGATATAGCAGTAGTGATTTTTTAGTGAGACTCTAAGAGGGGAAGTTTTCGTGGTCCGAGAATCCCGTCGCGAAACGACTCGCTGGGGACGTCCGGGCTGATTTCTGGCCCCCGTGGACCCGTACCGTACACTCCCAGAGCGTAGGCGGTTGCCTCCAGTCGGATGACGTAGCATTCCGCGAAGCGAGAGCTATGGCAGGCGGAGTCGGCGGTGGTCCTGGTCACACCGCCGACTCCGAGCGCCGACGCGCACCCCTTGCCTCGGGGGGGGGGGGGGCATTCTCCCTCCTTCCTTCGAGCGAGCGCACCTCTCTCGTCCGCCCGAGTCGCCGAGCGAATGTTTCTGTGCAGCTGTTGCTTGCCACTGCCGCCGTCGGCTTGGCCGCCACCCGCCGCCGCACGCCGCTCTGGGCGCCGACTACAGTGCTCGACAACTGGTGCGGCTGTGGGTGCCTTCCCGAACCGCTCGACAGCCGCCCGCAACGTTGGAACGACAATGGGGAGGAGGAGGGACGACGAAGAGGGAAGATGTAAGAGGGGAGAGGGGGAGGAGCAGAAGAGGGTGAGGAGGAGGAGGGAAGGAGGAGGAAGAGGAGGAGGAGGAGGAAGCGGGAGGAGTGAGGTAAGAGGAGTTAGAAGGGAGCAGATAGCAACGAGCATGAAGGATGCCGATGATGAGGAGGGTGGGGAGGAGGAGGACGCAACACGCAGTAGGCACCGGGGAGGGATGAGAGAGAGGAGGGATGAGGGAGGATGGAGGGGACGCAGGAAGAAGAAACTATGAGAGGGAAGATCGGGAAGAGGCAGACGACAAGGAGCATTGCGCGGCCTTTCACATCCTGGCAGTATTAATGATATGCGGTACACACATCATCCGCAGCACCATCCTCGTATGTGTCCTGTGGCCCATCTCTCATCCTGCTCATCATCCCTGTCACCGAATTAACTGCTTCTGCAAAGGCTTACACATTTGTTTCTTAAATCTGCCCTGGGCTTCCTTTTACCGTTTTTAGCTCGGCACGTTGGGCAATCATGTTTGTTAGCGTTTTGGCTCCAACGGCAAAACGGAAAACGCTACATTAGCCGCACGAAGAACCCAACCACATGCAGCTGCGAGTACCGCGAGGGAGATGAGACGAAGGAGAGGGGCGCGCAAACTCCGACTAGCGACTAGCTCTCGTAGGCAGCGCGTCGCAGCAAGACCGAAGCGCGGGGCAGTGCGGGCAGGAGGCCTTCGGTGGAGAGTCGTATGGGGCCACGAACCGCTTGATGGGGTGTGCCGAAATGGGCGGCGAGGACGGGGCCTTCGGTGGAGCTCCCTATTGGGCCACGAACCGCGTGATGGGGTGTGCCGTAATGGGTGGCGGGTACGCATGTCAAGTGTGCCATTGGGGTCTTCTCTGGAGCTCCCTATAGGGCCACGAAACGTGTGAGGGATGTGCCGACATGTGTGGCGGGGACGCATGTCAATTGTGCCATTGGGGCGATTGGTGGAGCTCCCTATGGGGCAACGAACCGCGTGAGGGGTGTGCCGAAATGGGTGGCGGGGACTCATGTAAACTATACCACTGGGGCCGTCGGTGGAGCCCCCTATGGGGGCCACGAACCGTGCGAGGGGTGTGCCGAAATGGGTGGCGGGAACGCATGTAAAGTGTGCCACTGGGGCCTTCGGTGGAACTCCCTATGGGCCCCTCCCCGGGACCCCCCCCAGGAGGCCACCCGCGCCCCCCCCCCCCCCCCCCGGCGGGGAAGGGATCAAAGGGAAGGGGTGTTCCTTTCGACTCAACTAGAACGTTGCTGAGACTCGACAGCCTCTTCCACACGCCGACAGGGTCGGAGGGTTTTTCTGTCTCTCCCTCTCTTTCTCTCTCCTTGTTTCTCTTCCTCGCTCTTTCCTTTTCTCTCTCTCCCTTTTTTTGTTTCTCTCTCTCTCTCTCTCTTACTTCTCCATAGATGTTTACACCCTGGACCAATTCACACACACACACACGCGCGCGCGCGCGCACACACACAAGCACGCTGTCGCGGGATCGCCGATGGTGCGCAATCAGCATGTCTATTTCTATAACGACGGGACGCCCAGAAAGTTGAGCAACGACATTGTGTGCCTGTAGAAACCAGGTTGGGGCGCCCACGGAAGAGCGAATTTGGCCGACCGTCGAGCAGCCAAGAACAGGCGCATGCAGGACAGGAAGGCGCGGTAACCAAAACGTTGATGCCAGGCCAGGGGGCGAGGAGCGGAGGGGAGCGAACGACCGCCGGCAATCCGAAAAGGCGCCGCGGACAACCGCCCCACCTTCCCCGCGCTTCCCCACCACCACACCAAATTGTTCCTCTACCCTTCAACCCTTCGCCCTTGCCCTGCTGTCCATCCCCCTCCCTTTTCCCTCGTCCCCCATCCCCGATGCTGTCTCCTCCTCGTTGTTTGGCTCACGAGTGAAGTTCCCGCGCCGTCCGAACAGTTCCATACGCCCGACACGTGCGGACTCATTTGGGAGACTCTCGCCAAAGCCACCTAGCCGCCCCCCATGCTATAACATGTTTCTCCTCCCATTCCACCCACCGACTTCTCCATTCCAAGCCATACCCCCTTCTCAATCCTCCTCCTCGTCTTCCTGTGTTGCGTCATGCTCTTCCCTCCCCCTCCCGCATAGTCCGTCTCTCCTCGGATTCGGCGTTACTGAGGCTGCCGAAGGGTCGTTCTATCCACATAGGAAGTGGGTGGATTGATCCGCCTCACGAAAATGTGCTGCACCACACGAGCCTCAATGTGTGAGTTTGCAGTTCCCGTGGGTGTTATGCCAGGGCTCAGCTTCGGGCCCATGTGGGCTAGCAGCATCTGACTTATCAAGTTGGAGGCTCGATCACGGACCCCAGGCGACGTGTTGCACCTACCAGACCAGCGCATCTTGAAAGAATTCACCAGAACCTCTGACCCACATATTGACACGCAGACTAATACAGTCTGAGCAGTGGCCTGGTGGTGGTTGGGTAATGTCACTTCGGGTCGCGATAGCTCCGTTCCATCTCATTCGCTCCTCCCCTCCTCACTCCTCCACGTCGTCGTCATCCGCTTTTTCCTCCCCATGTTTCTTCCTCCTCTTCTTAGCGCTCTCTGACCCTTCCTCTTCGTCCTCCACCCCAATCTGCACATCCTCTCCCCTCCCTTATCATATCCCTCCCTCTCATCCATCTGCCTCCTATATCTTAATTATCCTCCTCCTCCAGCATATTGTAAAGGCCTTACGGCCGGTGCCGCCGACCCTGAAGGTTTTGGCCGTCGATGGCGACAGGATGTGTGATCACAGGAAGGAGCGAAAGGACAACGTGACAGGGTAGGCGGAGGAAGTGCGTGAAGAGGAGGAGGAGGAGGAGGAGGAGGTCCCGGGACCTCTCCCGGGACCCCTCCCGGGACCTCCGCAGGACCCCTCCCGGATGTCCCCCGAGACCACCCCAAGGTGGCAAAAGACGCCCAGGAGGAGGAGGTCCGGGGTACCCCCCCGGGACCTCCCCAAGGTGGCAAAAGACGCCCAGGAGGAGGCCCAGGAGGAGGAGGTCCCGGGTACCCCCCGGGACCACCACCCCAAGGTGGCAAAAGACGTCCAGGAGAAGGAGGAGGGAGGTGGTATTCTGACCCGGGACCACCCCCGGCACCCCCCCCAACATATTTCTGTTCCTCCTCCTCCTCCTCCTCCTCCTCCTCCTCCTCCTTCATCCTGCCCCTCCTCCTCCTCCTCCTCCTCCTCCTCCTCCTCCTCCTCCTCCTCCTGATCATTCCTCCTGATCATTCCTCCTCATCCTCCCCATTGTCATTCGCATCCGCATCGTCAACGTCATCCTCTTTCTCCTCCAGGGGCTACATTAGGCTCGCGAGCTCGACGCTGATGCACGTAGTCCAGCGCTTTCTTATGCCTGGCCGCCCGCTGGTTGAGGAGCCTGGCATCGTGCACGTGGCGCCGCGCAGCTAGGCCGAAGGCCTTCAGGAAGGCCCTCATCGTGTCCACGAGGAGGCCCGACATGGGCTCACGGGCGCTCGCCTCGCTGCTGGCCTCGGGCACAGCGGCTCGGGCGAGGCTCGGGCACGAGTTGGAGGCACAGCCGCCCAAGCTCGGCACGTGCCAGGAGTGGGCTCTTGGCAGGCCTGCGCGAGCTGGCCTCCTCTTGCGGCGCAGCCTTGGCACGACCCTTAGATCTTGGCGTCGCAATGTGTTCACAACGGGCGCTTCTCTTTCGGGTCCCAAGACCCTCAAAGGTTGATCCAGATGGACAAGTGCCACAGAACGATGGGGTCCGGGGCTGCGGTTGTGATGTTTTACGATGTTGCAGTCTTGCTGCAACGTCGGAACTCGGGGGATGACATACCTGCGCGCGGTCCAGGCGCCAAGGACCAACGTGGGGTCTGCGCGCGGGGGCGCACCCGCCCCGATGCAGACCGCCGATGGGGACTGGGGTGCCTCCCGTGGCGGCCCGGGGAAACGCCGCCCGCAGTGCTCAGCCGAGGGCGTCGCGCCACGACACCCGGGTGCCAGCGGGCGCCGTTCGCTTCTCTTGTCCATCCGCGGGCGCGCCAGTGCCGGGGAGAAGGAAGCCCCGGCGGAATGGAAGCGGGGGGATGAGACCCCGATGGCCAGCCTGCCCCACAGTTGCCGCACACCGCGCCGGGTGGGAGGGCAGGTCGTCGATTCCGCAGCACGCCCTGGAAGCGATAGAGGGCAAGGCGCCGCTTACGATGTTGCTGCCGCTGTCGCGTGCCCGTGGAACGTACCCGACGGCGGTGCGGCATCCCTGGCGGGATGAGAAGGATCACCTCGAGGCCCGCAGCCGACCTGGAGCTCGCGGCAGTATGGCCCCATCCAGGCTTGTGTCGCACGTGAGTTTGTTGCCACGCCTTTCCGGGACTATTAGCTTGGGACCCATCGGGAGCGTCTTCTGGGTTGGGGCTTTGATGTTCCTCTGAGTACAGTGCTGGCCCCGGGCTGGAGGGCCCAGCGGGCCGCTCGGTCGAGACGGGGGGCGAGGTGGGTGGCCCACAGCGTCTCGCATGCGCGTCGCTGGCTTCTCGGGGGCCGAACGGGTGGAGCCATGTATTCTTCGGTGTGGAGAGGGCGCCGACGGCATTCTGCACTGGAATCACTGTCGGCACGCACGGTTGGCGGTCTGTATTCCTCGATCGTTTGTCAGTCTGTTTCTCGGCTTTACCTCCACCACCACTTGTACAGAGCAGGTCACTATCATAGGGGCGACGTTCCTGAGCATTTACTGGACTGCTTCTCGTTGATTCACATGCGAGCTGCAAGATGATGGACACGCACACGTTATGGTTCACGGTTGCGTCTCTTCATCCTCTTATTCGTTTTATTTTTCGTCCTCGTCTCCCTGATCCGTCCTTCTCCTCCTCCTACTCCTCTTTCTCCTCCTCCCCCTCCTCCTTCTCCTCCTTCCCCTCACATCCCCGTTCTACATGTGCCCCCCCCCCGCCGTGAAGGGGGGAGAGGCGGGAGGGGAGAGGAGGACGTGGGCAAGGGGGAGAGGAGAAGGAAGAGGTTGGAGATGAAGGAGGAGGAGGACGAGTAAGAGGGTAGAGGAAAAAGGAAGAGGGGGGAGATGGAGGAGAAGAAGAGGGGAGTATGAAGAGAAGGGGGGGAGGATAATGAAGGCGAAGGGAGTGGGCAAGCCCCCACCAATCCCCCTCGTCATCGTCCTCGTCATGTTTTTGTCTTCTTCACTCCTCCCGCTCCCCTCTCTGTCCCTCCCATCTCCCCTCAGCCTCTCCTTCCCCCCACCTCGCAGGAGGATGAGGAGGAGGGCCAGGAGGAGGAGGAAGCTGAGAGACGCACCTCGTTCTTCCCTCCCCCCTATTTGTCCTCCTCTCTACCTCCTCCCTCCTCCTTGGTAATTACGGTGGTCGTCACGGCGGGTCTCCCTCCATCGTGCGCGGCATGCCCTTCCGTGCAATGGCCGGCCTGTCGGCTGGATTGCTGCTCCGCGCCGCCATGGGGATCAAGGTCTGCGTCGTCGGTCACCGGCACCGTCTTCGTCGTCGTTGCCGTGGTCTTCGTCGTTTTTGTCGCCGTCGTCGTCTCCCTCGCCCCCGAGGAGGAGCAGGTAAGGTCAGGTCAGGAAGTCCGGGAAAGCTCCTCGATGAGACAGCTGGGGTGGGGCGGGGTAAATATTCGTAGCCCCAGTTTGAAAGGAGGAGGGGGAGGAAGATAACGACGAAGACGACGATGATGAAGGGGACAGGGAGGGAGGGAAGGAGGAGGAGGAGGAGAAGGAGGAAAAAGAAAAGGGTCTGGGAGGAGGGGGAGGAGGAAGAAGAAGGGGGCAAGAGGAGTAGGAGGAGGAGGAGGTCCGCTCCGCGGTGTTCCGTCCTCCTCCCGTCGTCGTCGTCGTCGTCGTCGTCGTCCCCCGTATACCTCCTCCTCCTCCTCCTGTCCATCCTCCTTCTCCTTCTCCTCCTCCTCCTCCTTCATCCTGCCCCTTCTCCTCCTCCTCCTCCTCCTCCTCCTCCTCCTCCTCCTCCTCCTCCTCCTCCTTCTCTTCCTCCTCCTCTGCCCGCATCCTTCATATCCCTCTCCTGCTCTCACTCCTCGTCATCGTTCTTCGTGTCGTCTTCCTCCTCCTGCTCCGCCTCCTACAGTCGTGCCGCGGATGCTTATCCTCTGGCCCATCGTCAATGGCCTCTCTTACTCTCCTTCGACGTTGGACGGGCTTTCCCCAGCATCTCCACGGACTACCTCATACTGCTTCTCTCTCATCTTGGGCTCCCTCAGCCCCTGGTGTTCTTCCTGGGTTAGCTATGCTCGGCTATCGAAGGAGTCGTGGCCCACGGTGGCCAGCTCCTGCACCTCTTCTGGATCCGTTCGGGGAAGATCCAAAGATGCGGGCTGTCCGGCACGCTATATGTACTAGTCACGGCGCCCCTCGTAGTTGACCTCGAGTTGTCGCTCGATTAATTGGACTCGGTTTGGCAAGAGCTTGCGCAGATGACGTTGTGGCTGTGCTATTTTATTTGAAGCTCGGGTAATCCAAGTCCTCCACTGGGTGATGATGATCACGTTGTGCCTCACGGGTCTCAGTTTGAAGCCCACTAAGTGTAAGGCCACCCCGGGACATGTTGTTTTTTTAGCGATTGCCTTCGGGACGTGACTCGATTTGATAGCTCAGTGTTTTCCTGCCTGAGTCGTGTTTGAGGTTCTATCTCACCTCACGTATTTGGAGTTCTTCCGGGCACAACAGTCACTATCGAGATGCATTGAGAGGCAGTCTGTTTTAAAATGAAGCTTTGTTGCAGGTTGCTTGGGGCTGGGTCTGCCCCAATTCACATCAATGGAGTAAGTGTATGGTGCTTGAGTTCTGCCTGTCCTGTCCTGCCCTGCTCAATTATATCTTCTGCCTCCGCATATGGCCGCCTTCGAGTTATCGGTCCTTGTCAATGTCTTTCGTGCTCCCCTGGGCATGCTCCCCGCCTCTGGTTGGGCCCAGCTCGCAGATTGGGGTGGTCCTCGAGTCCCGCTCGCACTTCATACGTGTCTTGCCGCCCTTGCTCGAGCGTCTGTTGTCACTTACCCGGGCTACCTTGTTATTATTGAGAGTACCCGTGCGCTTTCTCACACTTGTAACCAACGGCTGCTAGGCGGCTCGTTCGATGGCGTTGTCTCGCTGTGGTCCAGACCGCGACAAGATTGGCTCAATGATGTTGGTATACGTTGGCTGCTTCTGCCTCTGGTTCAGATTTCTGCAAGGGCTGCGGCAGGGGACCGGGCAGCTGGATATGCCGGGTCGCTGCTGGAGTGCTGTAGTGCCGCGATTGTTGGAGAACGTCAAATTGTTGACAAGCGCCTTCGCCATCAGCGTGCTGCTGCCCATGCCTTGCGTTCACTTCGTGTTTTCCCTCATCCGCTACACGTTGTGTTTGAGCAGAGGTTGTCTTGGTACTTTGTTCGATGGCAGCCGTTCTTGCACCGTACGTCATGGGAGTAGATTCAGAAGTTGTGTTCTGTGCTCCCTTACAGCTCAGCCACACCCATTATCAAAACGTATACTTCGGCTTGGTTGACTAGCTACGGCACACGGCTGGTAGGCGTCGGTGCATTTTGGGTTGTGCAGGCTGCCAGGACCAACAGCTCCATGACATGAGGTGCCCTGCCCTGTTGCGTGCAGCCAGCGTTGCTAGGGGCGCCCTCTCCCTCGGCTTCTGGCGGCACGTCTTGGGCTCACTGCTCCATCGTTGGTTGGAACGTGCTGAAGAGATGATAGTCTTGGTCTCCATGTACTTTCGCATGAGGTTCCGTGACTGCGTCACGGCTGGCGAGTTGCGGTCAGCTACCTTGCCAGCTCTGCGAGCGCTTCGCCTTGCTCGGCCTGCTAACGCTTTGGATCGGAAATGGCAGTTGTTGCCAGTGCTAGATATCTCCCCATGGTACCATCCGCCTCTTCCACGTCGACGTTTTCCTCGTGTCCTTGCATGAGCAACTGTGATGAAGAGGCTTTAGAATGCGTTCCTTCGATGGTCTCACGCTTGTGCTCACATGTGAACAGTGTTCTGGTGATATGTTATGTCTCTCCCCTCGCCCCTGCCCGCCCTCCCTGTCTTCTTGCACCCCTGCCATGATGATTGCCACCGCAGAGCATATTGAAAAGTTGGATGAATCATTCGAGGGTGATTTCATTCTTGTTGCGAACATCCCCAAGGACTGAGCTAACTTGTGCCCTGCCTCTGAGGTCGCCCAGAAGGGAATTGAAATCTGCTACGTCGCCTATTTTGCCGTCTCCCACGACCTCCTCCCACCGTTCGCTCCCGAGCGTTGATGATGCTATTGCTTTGCCCCACACCTTCTCCTCGCCTGGCGCCTGTTCCATGGCTGCCCTCTCCCGGCTGGCACAGGGACTCGTCTGGAGGGCGTTGCGAATTCTGGTGTTTCCGCTAGTGGCGGTGGCGCTGGATCTGGAGTAGCTCCGCGGACTGGCGCTGCGCCACCTCCTGTCGGATGTGGCCCAAAATCCCTCCCAGTTGTTGTTGATCTCGCCTTGGCTTATTCGCTTTTGTCCCTGCCCACTGCTGCCGCGCACTTCCGTCCTGTGCCAGCCGATCGTGGCCGTTCAGCTTTGATTGAAACAGCCGCTGCGCGCGGCGGCGACGTCTGCGAGGAGGCGCGCGACAGGCCAGGAGCGCCTGCCCCCGCTCCGCTGCCCCACCCTACGAGGATAGGTGCATCGTGGAGGTGAACCCCCCTCGTACGCTCGTCTCCTGTTCCGCCTCCCCCTGCGTCCTCGGTATCCCGCTCATCCTCCTTCCGTCTCGCACTGGCACTGCCCCCTCATATTCCCGCCCCTGCCATTCGGGCTGGCGGCTCTGGCAGAGTTGTGTCTGGACCCGGCGGCCAAGCATGCGGCTGCGCGCCGGGGCTTCTCTCGTCTCCTCTTGCTTAAGTCGCCTACCTCTTGCCTCCTACCTCTGTGCACTTTATGCATATTCCTTCCTCTTCTTCCTTGTCCTGTCGTTTTCCCTTGCTGTCCTTTCGCGGCGGAGCGTTTCGCCGCGCGCAGCTGTGATGCACAGTTCACTGCTGCGCGCTTGGTCAGAGGTTTGCGAACAAACTGCGCACCTGTCTTTTACTTCTTCTCCTCTCCTCCCCCCGACTCCTCTCCACTCCCCACCCTTCCTTCCTTTCGCCGCGCCGGCACCGAAGCCAAGGCGGCGCTGCCGCTACATCCAACGATCGATGCCGACGCCTCTCGCGCGCAGCAGTCCTGAAACCTCGGGTAAAAGGATCGGCTGCTGGCGCGCGGGTAGGCGACGCTCCTCCTCGGCGAGGACGCGCCAGGGGCAACGCTGCCGATTTGACGCGCCTTGTGGCGTAGCGACGCGCGCGCCTCGCACAGGCCCCAGATTGATAGGGGCCTTGCCGGGCGCCCGCGGCTGCGCGTCGCGCCAGCTGCCTGCTTGCAGTGAGAACCAGCAAGCCAGCTTCCGACACGGTGCAGTACGTCGCGAAGTCTTTGTCCAGAGCCATTTTGGCCCACTGGCGACCGCCGAGGCCGCGCCTATCGCAGTGAGGAGGAGGACAGAGCGGATCGGCCCACGGCCGACAGCGTGCATGGAGGAAGGCAACCACGAGAAGGCGTTACCGCAGGGCCGCGCCCGCTGCCCGTGCTGCGGCGGAGCTCGGAAGGGACCGTGTGCGCGCAGAGGTGCAACAGTGCCATGGGCCACCGCCGGTGGCAGCACGGCCCCTGCCTTGTTCTGCCTTCTCTGCGGCGGCGGGGAAGGGGCCGCTCGCGAGAAGAAGTGCCACAGAGCCCACGGCAACAAGAGCCTGATCTTTTTCTGCTCGTTTCGGCGGGCCGCACCTGGCGCAGTGCACGGCCCAGGTCGGCCAGAAGCCGCGCCAGGGCGCGAGGCGATCGACGGCGCCAACGCGGCCCCATCCTGGCCCCTGGCAACGCCAGGGGCGCCGCGCCCAGGGCGAGGCGATTGAGCGGGCCTACCGCGCCCACGCGCGGGGCCCACGCCCCGCTCGGGCCGGAGAGCTGGCATTCTCGCGGCGGGGTCAGGTGGCCACCCGCCCGCGTCCGACCTCCGAGCGAGGGCAGCTGCGTCGGCTGACGGGTGCGCCAACGCCACGACAGCGCCCGCGGCCGCCGATTTTCCACAGGGGCGCGCCACGGCAGCCTGCCCTCGCTCCGGCGAGGTCACCATGATGGCCGCGGGTCGCCTCCAGTGCGGGGGCACAGGTCCGCCAACCCGCGGGGCGCTCCGCCGCGCGCTGGCCGACTGCTCGGCGCAGCCCGTGGCCCCCTCACGGCGCGCGTGCCGTTTCTTCGGGGCGGACGGCGGGGGGAAAGGGGGCGGGCACGAAGACCTCTTCTCTCGGCTTGCTTCGGCCCCGCAGCCGGGCCCTGTCCTCGGCACGTGGGCACCTCCCCTCCAGCGCCGGGAGGCGACGGGAAGCAGGTGCACGCAGCTGCTTCGCTGGCCCCCCCCGTTCGTTCGCCTTGATAAGATGGCGCCCCTTCCCTTGCTGGCATTCTTGGGAGGGGCGGGGGGGGGAGAATGGGGAAGGGGGGGGGGGGGCGTTGCGAGCACCTCGCTGGAGGACTCGCCAGCTCGGGGCTCAGGGCGGACCGAGTCTTTTCGCAGGCTCTCGTGCAACTGTGCTCGGAGGGCGCGGTTGTCAACGGTACGCAGGGAGGGCGTTCAGCCCAACGTGGGGTTCGGGAGCGAACCCGGTTTGAGGCTGATGTTTCCCTCCTCCTGGTACACGCACTGTCTTGCAGGATCGTGACGCAAGCGTGCAAAGCACGCTGCCGATTGCTACCGCCTGCTCCCTTCCTGGGCTCGCCTTCGGGCGCGCAAGCTTGACCGTGGCCTTGACTGATGTCCCTCCTCCAGGGCCCGCCCAGATCGGTCCCCCCCCCTTCCCCACCTCTGGCCCTACCCCACTCTCATACTCCCCCCGGGAGGGAGCATCGTCTCCGCGCGCGCAGGGGGGTCAGGGTGACGTGAGCTCGCAAGATAAACGGTTCAACACTGTCCTTCGGATAGGCGTCCAGATTGTAGTTGAACTTTCCCGAGACCGTGGTGGTCCCGTTGCTCTGCGGTGACTGCGGGATCATCCCCTGTGGCGCGGGGATACAACTGCAAAGCATCCTGCTCTCGTGTTCTGTCGTCCTCTGGCGGGTCGCGGCCGGCCTCCAGCCCACAGTTGCGTGCAGGCTCTCGGCAGGAAGCTCACCACGGTCGCGGCGCCGCGCGGGGCGGCCGTGGACCCGCGTAGGTCGCCTCCCACACGACTGGTCACTAGATTCTGTCTGCCGAGCCACGTCGGCAAGGCAGCGCTTGCCGCCGCCACGACTGCGCCCACATTCACGGCTGCAGCTTACAGCATCTTACAGCTTCCACCTGGCCAGAGGCCGTCTTGCATCGGGTCGTTCGCAGAGTCATCGTCTGGCTATCGGCTCACAACTCGGGTCTCCCGCGGCCGTTCGGGACGATCCGGGCACCCCACGGCGCTTCTCGGCGAGGCGCAGCTGCTGGAGAGCATCCCGAGGCTGGAAAACCGCCGAGAACCCACGAACACGTCCGAAACAACCGCCTGCTGAGCTCCTCGCGAAGCGCGTCAGGCCGCCTGCTAGCGCCCGAGGCCCCGCGAAGAGCCCAACGGCGCTGCCCCTTGCTGCGGCGGGACTCGGCCGCTGTGCTTCGTGGTCGGGCGGCCAGGCATTGTGTCTCTGCGCCGCACTGGCCGTGGAGACTCGTGGGCACAACGGGTTCATCAGTGGACACCTTCTGAGCCCCATCGCCCACGACGCCACGGCGGAGATGACAACAGGTGGCTGGACTGCGTCGAGAATTGCATGGTCGAAGTTTCCGGGACGAGGCTCTGCCACGTCGCCCTGTTCAGGGCCGAATCCCCAGCCAGATCCGATGGTAGCGCGAGCGCTCTTCGCTCGAGTGGGCGCGCGATGCTGAGCTGGACGGAGCTACCGATGGCGGCAGCGTGCTGCACCTCGGGGGGGGACGTGCCAGCCCTGGGTTGGCCGCAGGAGTTCGGTCAGCGGCCTTCCTCCTTCAGCTCTCCATGGCCTGTTGTCCTCCTCCTCCTCCTCCTCCTTCTCCTCCTCATCACCATCATCATCATCAGCAGCATCATCCGCATCCTCATCCTCCTCGTCATCAGCATCAGCATCAGCATCATCATCGTCAGCAGCAGCATCATCATTAGCCTTATCAGTATCCTTATCTTTGTCACCACCATCATCATCGCCATCACTTCATCATCACCATCAACAACATCATCAGCATCATCAGCATGATCGGCATCAGCATCAACATAATCACCACCATCACCATCACCATCACCATCATCACATTCCTTTCTACGGTACCCCGACGTTGACAATGATCGTTGCGTCTGTCATCCTCCTTGTTCTGCTCATCTTCCTCCTCTGGCCTGGTGCTCTTGACCTGGGCATCGCTTGCTTGCCTGGCCTGAGAGCGCGGCCCAGCTAGTATCACCCTGACGATGGGCGATGCCCGCGGAGGGCGGCCCGAGCGAGAGGCGGCTGGCGGCCGCCCCATCACGTGTTTTTATGTGTGTTCTCCTCCCTCGGCTCCTGCGCCGCACGCAGTCTGACACCGGTCGCGCAGCCCTTGGCCCTGGAGTGCATGTTCACCTGCGTGTTGCTTCGCGGTCGTTCTCTTGCTCCTACCCCTCCTCGGGGGGAGGAAGGGAACAGGTGCGCGCTAGTCCCCTCGGAGGTCCCTGCCAGGGTTGCGCGCTCGAACGGCAGGTCGCCTCCTTCAGGGGCAGCGCGGACTCTTGTCCGAGAGGCCGTGGGCTTCTCGATGTGTATGTGGGACGTCGATTGTCGCAGAAGCGACGCCCAGAGGCGAATGCAGTAGGCCACACTTCGCTGACTGCCAGACCTCCATGGGTCATCTGATCTGATCTGATCTACCCCTCCTCGAGAACGCGTGTGCGTGATCTCCTGGGCCTGCCTCCTTACGGATGCAGGCCACCGTCCGAGGCCTCCTCATCTTCCTCCCTCCTCCCGGGAGGGCGGTCTGCCTCAGCTCCGCGCGAGGTCAATATGGAGCCAGCGGTCACGAGCCTGGCCAGCAGCGGGCGGCACGAGCTCGCCGACTTGAGCAGGCACCGGGAGCTCTGAAATCGGAAGGGCGACCATTCCGGTTCCGTCTCCTCTTCTCCCCTCAGCCCCTGCGCCCTCGTCGTGCTATTCCTCCCTCCTCCTCCACTTCATCATCCTTCCTCTCCTGCTGCTCCTGGTCCTCCTCCTCTCCCCACCCTCCTAGCCCCATAGAGAGCTCCACCGAAGGCCCCAGAGGGAGCGCTCACATGCAGGCGTCGCTCCCGTGTCGGCACGCCCCTCACGCGCTTCGTGGCCCCAGAGGAGGGTTCCGCCGAAGGTCCCAGAGGGAGCGTTCGCATGTGGACGCCACACCTGTTTCGGCACACCCCTCACGCGCTTCGTGGCCCCATGGGGGGCTCCACCGAAGGCCCCAGAGGCAACGTTTGCACGTGCGCGCCGCGCCGTTTCGGCGCACCCCTCAGGCGCTTCGTGGTCCCATAGGGAGCTCCACCGAAGGCCCCAGAGGGAGCGTTCGCATGTGGGCGCCATGCCCGTTTCGGGACATCCATCGCATGTTTCGTGGCCCTCTGAGGGAGCTCCACCGAAGTCTCCAGAGGGAGCGTTCACATGTGGGCGTCACAACCGCTTCGGCACACCACTTATATACGCGCTCCGCGGCCCCATGGGGAGCTTCGCCGAAGGCTCCAGTGGCACGGTCCGCATGCGGCCCCCGACCCCATTTCGGCGTGCCCCTCGCGCTTCATGGCCCCATGAGGAAATACACTGCAGACCGTACTCACACCTTCGGCATTCACATTTGCACAGGGTTGGGCTATTGGCCAGGTTTCTTGCTTGCAGGATGTAGTTGGCCGAGCTCGTGCTTTCCCCTATCGTGGCTTCGCCTAGTTGGTTTAACTTACCTTGACAAACGGCCCCACTTGCCGTGCAGTGCGCCCAAGCCTGTTTATCCCGTTTTCGGCTTGATTCCTTCTCTCTTCCCCACTGGGTCGCCTCCTTGCCCCCCTTTGTCTCCTGTGCGTTTACAGTGAGTGCATCAGCCCCATGTTGTGTCAATCGGGCCACCTGCTGACGTCGTGGGGAGTGGAGGGCCCAATCAGATAATTACGCAAAGCTGCGCGTCGCAACAAGCAAGCGTTTCCCCCTCATCCGCCAACTCCTCCACTCCAGCCTCACTGTCTCATCTTCCTGAACCTGCCTTCCCCTGGTCCAAAAGCATCTTTTCAGCACCCTACATCATCATCATCGTCTTCCGCATTTCCCTCCTCATGATTATCCCTGTTCGTTACCCCCATCTCTGAGATATGTTCTCCTCCTTCCCATCAAACACCATCCCCCACCACCGTTTCCTTGACCCGTAATCTGTCATCCGCCCACATGGACCTGGCTAGTTTCAATGTGGTTGTCGTGTATTGTTCCCCCGTTGCGGCAGTGCGCAAGGGGGGAAACGTGCGATATGACGATATAGGTATGGTTTTGCGTACTACGTTTCATCTGCGCCTGAGGGCAAGCCCCACTGCATCGGAACAACCTGAAAGTGCATGTGATCGTTTTCCTCAGGCGTCATGAAGAAACAATACAAACATCCATACACATTAATGCAACTTGTAATCGGTTTGGAGGGACAATGGGATCACTCCCCGGTGCAAGCCTTTTCCGTCCATCGTTGTTGTTGCAATTCTACCACCAAGAGGGTTGGAGCAGTTTTAAGGAGCCAGCCCGTCCTCGTCAGAGCCATCTGTTCCCGTCTTGTCTCTTTCTCGAAGCGGAGAGGCAGGGACGGAGATTCGAGGATGGGCAAAGGAGGAGTTGGATGTGGAGGGGGAGGACGAGGAGGCACACAAGGGCGAGGATACTCGAGAACAGGAGAAAGCCGCGTCCGACAAGGAGAAGTGGGAGCATGGGGAGATTGGTGATGTTGGTGATGATGGCGATGCCGATAAGGATGGCGATGGCGATAACGATAATGATGATGATAATGATGACGTTGATGATGATGATGATGATGATAATTTTTATGTTGATGAGTATGATGATGATGATGATGATGATGATGATGATGATGATGATGATGATGATGATGATGATGATGATGATGTTGATGTTGATGTTGATGTTGATGTTGATGCTGATGCTGTTGATGTTGATGTTGATGATGGTGATGATGTTGGTGATGACGATGATGATGTTGATGCTGATGCTGATGCTGATGATGATGATGATGGTGCGTATGGTAGAAACGACGACGACGATGGGAGTGCGGGCACATGAACGATGCCAGAGAGCGCCCTTGTCGTTGCTCGTGGGACCCCTTCCCCGTCGGCGCGCGAGCGCCTGGATAACTGCGCTAAGCTCCTTGGGGCTCTGTCTCCGCCGTCGTGCTTGCACTGTCTGGGAAGGGCTGGCCCTGCGATTTGGCTCTCTGTAGCCGCACTTTTTTGGCTCAGTGTCTTTTCTGCGACCTGTGGCCTTGAGCTGCATGCAGCCCCGGGGTCTGCCTGGGATCCTAAGCGGCCCCATCACCGCGATTGTGCTTTCGATAGGGCTGCGGGGACAGCCCTGTCCTCCTGGACCGCCTTGCCCAGATCCGCCGAGATGCGAGCGTATATTCCCTGAGCGCCCACCTCCCCAGGCGTGGGTGGGCGCGACGTGCCCCGAGCCAGCCTCCTGTCCGCCCTGCCCGACGCTGAAGCTGGGCTGGGAGGTGGTGGCAACGATCGGGATCGTGAGCTACGGGGTGCAGACGGGATTCGCAGCGCGCTTCGGGGCCTTCTGGTGAGACTGGTCGGCCAGGGACGTGCGGGCCATGGCGTTCGTTGGGCTCGACGGGGGGGAGGAGTGCTTGAGGCGCCTCCTCCCCGATAGACACTTCCTCGCGTGGTACGACGCGGACGTCGTGTACCACGAGAGGATTGCGCTGTGGCCGCACACCCGGACCAAGTGGGTCAGATTGACGCCTGACCTGGACATGTACGCGGAGACTCTGGACGGCAACGACGGCGCCAACGGAGTGACGAGGCCCAGGCGGGCGGCTGCCGCGGCTGGACAAGTCCGCGTACAGGTTCTGGGATCTAGTGGGCCTGGACGACTTGAAGGTACTCGAGGACGGGGCGGCTGCGGGCGACCAGCCGGTAGAGGTCGTGGACGCCGTGATGCTGGACAGGGAGGTGGTGCCGCTGGACACGATGTTCGGAGGCCGCCTCTTGGCTCGGAGGGTGCCGTTTCGCCGCGGAGGAGCGGCGCGTAGCGGCGGCCCTCCTGGAAACGAGGCGGCGGGGGCGGCCGGTGGTGCGGCCGCCGGCGACGGCGCAGCCGATGGCTACCCTCAGCGCGGGCCGCTGGACACTCCCGAAAGGTACGCGTGGCTGCTGATGGAGGGCGGCCGCGTCGGCGATCTGGGCAGCGAGGCGACGCTCGGTACCGACGATTTCCGACTGCCCGACTACGACGCCATGGGATCCGTCGGGGCCAGGGCCGCCGCGTTGAGCTCGTCCCTCTGGCGGATGTGGACGAGGCTAGGCGGGTGCGCCGAGAGGAGTTTGCCGCCCAGATGGGGGCCGCTCTCGGCCCGGCGCCGTCACCGCCGCCTCTGGAGCCGCCCCCCGCGCCATCCCCAGCAGCCCGAGGATGCGGATGCGGCTGGTGGCACGGCAACGCTTCCTGCAGTGGCCGAAGACGTTCGGACGCTCTGGATAGACAACGACGACCAAGGTGAGAGGTAGAAGACGTACCGCAAGGCGATGCAGGAGAGCTACCAGGTCCCCGATCGGCATTGGCCTCTAGAGGGCCCCTTCTACGCACCTGCAGGTGATGAAGCACATCGAGAGAAGCGGTGGAGACCCGAGGTTGTGGTAGCAGCTCTGGGCTCGAACCAAGCAAGTGGACATGAATGACAGTGATGCACGAGCTGACTTGTCTGGTTGCTATGATGTTCTACGCACCGACGCTCGACCAACTGAATGCTCCTGCACTGGCCAGCTTCGAGGTGCTGGCGCGACGCCTCCAGGCCATCCTTGATGCCTACAAGATTCCTGGGCGGGCCCCGAACTGGCAGATGGCTCGCTTCTACAGTGGAGTGACGGCTGCGGTGGACGCCATCGCCCCGGAGCTGAGGCAGTACGGCGCCAAGCGCGCCAAGGAGGAGATCGACTTGGAAACAGGGGCCCAGCGCGTGCCAGGGCCCCCAGGCGCAGGCAGCGGCTCAGGCGCCGACGACGTGCCCGAGGGCGAGTCCGGCGCGGGGCCGAAGGGCCGGGGCCGGGGACGCAGCGGCGGCCTTTGGGGCGGCAAGGCCAGGCTGGCCAGGGCCAGGAGCCCAGCGGCCGCTGATAAGTCATGAGCACGAGGATGGCCGAGGGGAATGGCCCCCCCCCGGCGCGCAGCTGTCTTGGCCCGGCGCTGGGCGCCCCCCAGCTTCTCGCGGCGAACGCCATCTGCTCCCTTTGCCGCGCTTGGAGGCGCCGCCGACAGCACGCGGAGGCGGTCGCCTCAGTCGCGGGCTGCGCG
Source organism: Prorocentrum cordatum (assembly GCA_963575745.1). Taxonomy (NCBI): domain Eukaryota; class Dinophyceae; order Prorocentrales; family Prorocentraceae; genus Prorocentrum; species Prorocentrum cordatum. Next base: position 148,522 of record CAUYUJ010016826.1, on the reverse strand, counting down.
GCCACTAGGTGCACATCAAGCTGATCAACAGAGCGATCGACGTCCTGAACTGGCTCGCATGGGCGGCCAGCTCGCCAGCAGCCGGCCGCGACGGCGACGTGGACATCCACAGCGAGGTGACTGCGCGCACGCCCAGGAGCCGATGCCCGACGCTCCCTCGCCGAGAGCGGCCTACCTCGAGCTGCTCCGAGATCGCCGCTCTTATGAGGAGCCGGGCCAGCCGAGCATAGCCCCCTTCCAGATCGGGCTCGCGCCGCTGCCGAACAGCACCTTGGACGCCCCGCGCCTGGAACAGCTGCTCGACGCTGAGGGCCTGCGTTTTCTGAGGGGGAGGGGGGGGCGGAGAGCGGACGCTGCGTGGTGCCCCTGATTTTGAACGCCTCCGACAGGCCGATCTGGCGCAGCCTCATCTGGACCCTGCGCTCACAAAGAGCAGGCGGCTGTCGGCTCTTTTCATGGGGAGGCCACATTCGATTGGCACGCTACATTTTACGTCTGGACCCGTCGGGTTCGCCAGGACCTTCGTCCGGAAGAAAGGCAGACAGAAGATGCGGATGATTGCAGATGCACGAGCGGTCAACCAGCGGCTGCTTCCGCCGCCTCGCGCGGACCTGCCGACGGCGGAGGGCTCGTCGCGCCTCGAGGCGGTCGTGGACGACGACCCCTGTCATGGGCCCGCATCTCGCGGGCGCCTTGCCTCCGCCCGGGCGTGGGCGACGTTGAGAACTGCTTCTACGGGGTGGCGACGCTGGCCTGGATGAACCCGCCGATCGCCTTCCCCGCCCTCTCGGTCAGCGAGCTGCGCCTGGACCCCCATCGAGACAGTCGAGAACCGCGTGGCAAGCGGCGATGACGTGGCGCATCCGCTCCGCCGCGCCCTGCCCTGCCTGCGGGGCGCTCGTGGCTTCTGCACTTCTGCCAGAAAGCCAACGCGAATCTGGCGCGACGGCGCGGCCTGCCACGGGAGGCCCGCCCGGCGACCGACCGCGGCGAGCCCGCGATCTTCGGGCTGGGCGAGTCGCGCGAACAGAGCCTCTGGCACCGCGCTTACGCAGACAACCCGGGGGTTCTCGGTCAGGACGCCGCCGCGGCCAGGAGGGCGCCAGACGAAAAAGTGGAGGCCTGTAAGAAGATTAAGTTGGACGTCCACGAGGTGGAGCTCTTCGAGTCGAAGGGGTCTGCCTTCGGCGCCCTCGCGGACTGCGAGCGCCTGCGCGCGACAATCACAGCGAGCGGCGCCGCCGCCTGGAGTGGGCATTGGCTTACGCTCTGCAGCGAGGCAAGCTCTCGGGCCGGGACCTGGAGCGCCTCCTGGGCCAAGGCGCCCATGCGGGCCTGGTCAGGCGCGAGGTGCTCAGCGCTCTTTTCCGCCTGCTACGCGCGCGCAGGCTAGCTACGGGGAGCGGCAGGAGATGCGAACGTCTGTGCGCGAGGAGCTGAGCTGCTTCCGGGGCCTCCTGGTCTTCCTCTCAAGCGACTGGGCGTTGCCCTGGAACCGGCGCGCCACGGCGTCGGGCGCGCCCGAGAGCGGCATCGGCGCCACCTCGACCATGATGGACGCCAAGGAGGTCGCGCGGGTCGGGCGCGTCGCCGAGCGGAGCCGCTTCCGACTGGACCTGGAGCTGACGCCGCGCCAGCGTGCAATGCAGCACGCGGGCTTCGCGGATGACGACGGCGCCGGCCCATGGCGCCCGTCTGCGCATGAAGAGGCCTCGGCAGGCGCTTGGACTCTGGATGGAGAGTTCGAGGAGGTGCCCGCCGCCTGACTTGACCAGGCGCGGCGGCGCCTCTGCCGCAGTGGGGCCTGGGCCATGGCCGAGGGCATCGCTTTTTTGGAAGCCCGAGCTATCCTCGCCGCCGTACGTCGCCTCGCCCAGACGCGGTGGGGGCGCGGCATCAGGCACGTGCATCTGCGTGACGATATGGGAGTTGTACTGCGCGTCTGTCGGCGTCGGTCGAAAGACCATTCAATGCCGGCCGTCACCAGGCGCATCAACGCCCACCTTCTCGCGCGCAGCATCCGCCTCACTCGTCGTTGGAGCCCGAGCGAGCTCAACAGCGCGGACGAGGCCTCTCGGGTTTTGATGACAACGCCTCCTGCTCTCTGGCCCGGCGCATCCCGCCCCGCAACTCTCGGCCGGGCACCCAGGCCCCAGGGGGGCCCTGGAAGGGCCAGCTCGTCAGCGAGCAAACCTCGGAGTTCTCTAATCATCATTTACAACGTACAGCTAATGGACGAACTGGTGAACACGAGCCTCTAGCCATCAGACATGACGCAGAACAGGGCAATATGGAGCAGCATCACCCTCTACCAGCTGAGCCGCATAAATTCACAACGATAGTTAAGCCCGGACATCATGAATTGCATCAGCAGCCAGGCGCGAAGGTCATGAAGCACATCGAAAGCCGAAACTCTCCAGCCAGCCCCGCCCCCGCTCGTGGCCTTGAGGCTCGAGGCAACGAAGCGGGCCTCAGCCACTCGTCAGAGCCGAACCCTCTGAGCCACCGCCCATGCCGCGCCGAGCGGCCTGTCGGCGGCGAGGCCCGCGGCCGCGTCGGTGCCGGCGCCACGCGCGAAGGCGCGCGCTCTGTCGGCGGCCCCGAGGCAGGCCGGCCGCGCCTCGGCGCCACCGCGGCGAGAGCGGGCCTTGAGCCGACGGCCGTCGGCCAGCCCGCCCCCAGCGGCGGCGGCAGCAGGGGCTCAGGCGCCGGAGCAGCTGGCTGCAGCCTTGCCCGCGTTAACGAGCGGCGACTTCGCCGGGCGGCCCGACGGTCGCCAGCGGAAGCGCTTGCTCTCGTCGAGCACTGGCACCACGCCCGTCAGCGAGGGCGCCAGCGCCAAGCGCCTGCGGGCGCGCTGGAGAAACGGGCAGCGACGCGGCCCATGCACACAGAGTACAGGCAGGAGGTGGACTGGCTCACGCAGTTCGTGGAGTCGAAGGGCAAGGACATCGGCCACGTCGAGGGCAGCGAGCTGGACGGCCTCATCGCCGAATATTTCGAGATCGAAGAGCGTCTTTGCCGGCGTGGAGGCGTCGAGGGGGGCCAAGACGCTGGCGGGCTGGATGCACCTCCACCCGGGCTTCAGCCGCCTGGGCTCTCCAGGCGGCTGCCGCGGGCCTGGCGCGCCCTGCGCGGCTGGTGCAAGCTGCGCCCCGGCCGCTCCAGGAAGCCCGAGGCCATGGGCGCGCGGCCCGGGCTGATAAATGTTATCGCGATGGCAGGGCGCCGCGACATGGCGCTGTTCGCGCTGATCATGCTGAGTACCTACCTCAGGCCAGGACAGCTATTGGGACTGCAAGGCACAGGGCCGGCGCCTCCTACTCCGAGGGCGACGGCCCATTGGTCACTCCACATCCACCCCGAGGAGCAGCCGAGCAGGAGCAAGACGGGCGAAGTCAACCCGCCTATCCTCGTGGATTCGGAGTGGGCGAAGTGGAATCGCCCCGCGCTGGCGGAGCTGATGGCGGCGGCGGCAGGCGGCCCCTTGCGGGCGTTTGATCACGGCGGGTTGCCGAAGTGCTTCCGGCTCGCGGCGCGGGACATCGGGGTGCCCAAGCTGGCACCGTGCCAGGCGCACCACTCGGGCCCCTCAATAGGTGCGGCCAGGCACCTGAGGACAGCGGCCGACGTCAAGAAACAGGGGGGCAGTGGCGCAGCGACAAAAGCGCCCTGCGCTGCGAGCGGCACGCACGGCTCGCCAGCGGGCACCGCGAGCACCCGATCGAGATCCAGAGGTACGCCGCCGAGTGCGAGCGACAAGCCGACGCGATCATGCTCTACGGACTGGTCGCCCCGCTGCCTCTCGCGGGTGTCCGCGCGTGAGAGACGCCTACTTCGGGGGCACCTTTGCCGGCAAGGGCGGCGTCGCCCGCGCCGTCAGGAGGCGCGGCTTCCAGGCAAGAGCGCGGGAGAAGTGGCATAGCGAGCGCGGCGACTTGACGCGCCGCAGAGGTCTGCGCCGCCTCGTTTCTGACATCAGGTCAAAGATATGTTTGGGCGTCATGCTGGCGCCGCCGTGCTCTACATTTTCGATTGCCAATGTTCGGTCTGCCTTTGTAAGAAGTCAGACTCGACCCTGGGGCTTCTCCTGTTCAGAGATGTCGGATAAATATTGGCTTAAGGTCACTGTAGGTAGCAAGGGTTTGCGAGCTGTGCCCACGACAATCGCTGCGTGTAATCGGGCGGATACTTTCTGGATCTTGGAAGACCCGCATGGCCGCTACATGTTTAAGACCCCTGAATTAGTGGAGCTCGCTCCGAAGGGTTTGAATTCAACGGTTGTCTCGGATTTCTGCCAATTCGGAACCAGGGGGCGTGAGCGGACCCGTTTTTTGATAGGCCATCTACACCCCGATGAGCTCACAAGATCGTCTAAGACTTGTGCTGGGCGCGTCGGCATACGCAGTCGCACCGGCAGGCCACATTTACAGCTCATGGGACCCTCTCCCGAAGGGGTGAGATGGACCACCATTGCCCAGACGTGCCCACCGGCTCTATGCACGGCCCTGGCTACAATCCTGGTGTCTCGGGCCATGTGTGAGTTGTTCAAAATTTGAGCGAACATCCGTTTTTGGGATGACAAAGGACCTTGAATGTGCGTGAGCACATAGCAGTTGCTGCGTATATATATATATATATATATAGATAGATAGATAGATACAGTCCCCGCGAAGACTCTGTTACATTCACGAGATAATTGCCACAGTCCAATAATAGATTGTCTGATGGCGCGGTTCCCCGCCCCAGTTCTGAAGCAGCATGGGAGCGCGGGCGCATGAATGATTCCAGAAAGCGCCCTTGTCGTTACTCGTGGGACCCCTTCCCCGTCGGCGCGCGAGCGCCTGGATAACTGCGCCACGTTCCTTGGGGCTCTGCCTCCGCCGTCGTGCTTGCACTCTCTGGGCAGGGCTGGCCCTGCCACTCTGTAGCTGCAGTTGTTTGGCTCCCGCCGCCAGCCCAAGGTTTTTTGTTTTAAACTTGTGTTCGAATATTGCATTGTTCAGGGACCTTGAATGTGTGTGTAAGCACATAGCAGTTGCTGTATACGTACATATATAGAGAGAGAGATGTGTATACAGCCCCCGCGAATATTTTGTTTTGTTCGCGAGATACTTGCCACAGTAAAATATTCAAATTACTGCTGGCGCAGTTCCCCGCCCCAGCTCTGAAGCAGCATGATGCTGATGATGATGAGGAGGAGGAGGAGGAACAGAAGGAGGAGGAGGCGGGATAGGAGGAGGAATCGTGAAGGAGTGCGGAGGGCGGACGGGGAGGGGGAGGGGGAGGGTTCAGGACGAACGGAGAAAATCGAGATAGGCACGGAGGGAGGGAGGGGTGATGGGGCCGGTAAGTACGAAGGGGCGGCGGAGGATGGACGACGAGCAGGCGGAGGATATCACAACAAGCAGGCGGAGGGGGAGAGGCGGACGGAGGGTTTGAGTGGCTGTCCCCACACGTATCAGGTCGGGAGTGGATCTGAAGACCTTCCAGTGGATCATGGACCAGTCGCAGGAGGCTGCTGGTCACTGAAAGAGCGCGGTTCCCATCCTTCCATGCATCATCCATCCTCGTTCTAGGATCATTAATCAACATCATTATCACCATCCTCCTCGTCCTTCTCCGCGCAGCGCCCCCGCTTCTCGTCCCATTCCCTCACCCAATATAGCGAGCTTTTTGTCCAACGGTCTGTGGCTATAAAGCGCGGGCAGCATAAAAAGAGAAGCCGAGTCCAGCGTGGCTCTGAGGGGGCTCCTGGATCACGTCCGAGAGCCTAACAAGGATCCCCGAATCCTGACTCTGCTTCTGGATTTCTAGGCATAGCGGCAGCAGCGGCAGCGGCGGCGCGCGCTATGCCTCCATGCTCGCGAGGTCGTTCTCTGTGTAGCCCCCTTTCATATGGACGTCTCGCATACTGGTGATGTTCGGCACGCCGTTTTTAGATTTAAGCAAGCCCTCGAACCTGATGTAGCCGCTATGAACGCAGTCCTGAATGTGTGCAGAGGTACCTTGCTTCTTCAGGGCGTCCGTGACCATCAACCTTGTCGGCCAATGATATATTTTGCAGATGGGTCTGGAAGTCGATCCTCTCTCAACTATACTGTTGAACGACGCTGTGCCTGGTCAACTAGGATTGTGTCCAAGCCCTGCTGGAAGATGACTCTTTTGCTTGGCATGCTGGTATGTCACAACTCGCCCTTGTCACGACAGTGCATGTCGATGGCCTGCTTGTTACCTGACGGCGACAATGGTTGGACTGGGCGCATGCCTTGCTGGAGAAGAACTTCGGCAAGACCGCTCGCACCAGCATGCCGTTCACCCATGTTGGTGCCGACTACTAACACCTACAGGCTGGGAAAATCTTTCTCAACTTGGACGCCGACCATTGACGTGAAAAGGTGCAAGCAAGATGATCCCACATGAAACTCAGAAGAGCCTCACCAATTCAGGTCTTTGTGGCGCCAATTGCTACACCTACTTCAGACACGTTGGGATCCGAGTGCGGCTATGAGACAGTTGCAGGCCAAGCTGATATCTCGAACGATTGGCGACTGGAACGCGCTCGTAAACATCGGCCACAATGGATTGTACTACCAACGGCTGGTTGGGGCCTTCCGCTTCGTTAGTGTCAGCGACGCAGCGAAGGCCACGAATAACACTTCAGATGCACACGATGCGCAACGCCTGCTTTCTTCAATGGGTGATAAGCCAGCGCAGTAAGACAAATACGGCGTGGTATCTGCAACAAGCTGTCGCAACAGCTTCTGCCCAGCACGAACACTTGCTGACCATAACATGGAGTCGAAGATGAGGTTCTACTCGGCGAACCACGCTGAGACAGTAACATTTGTTGGAGGTTTACAAAGATCTTGGCTAGGCCTGTGGTCGAGAAGGAAGGCACATCGGTACTGGAAGGCATCATGAACATGCGAGATGAGGGTCGAACCATTTTTCCAGTAGCTATTTCCACGGATTGCTACGACCTGTTCCAACGCTGCCTGCCAGAGCAACGGTGCGTCTAAGAGACCAGGCATTGGTTTAATTCAATCGAGCGCATATAGGTGAAGTCGATCATGAGGAATGTCCGCGAACAGGTGGAACAGTTTCGTGATGTGTATCCATACGTTGGCAGGTGGTGCTATGTAGACTGCGCGAAGTTCACGAATGTCCATTCCCAACTCTCGGGCACGAGTTGCCAATTCTTGAAATCGAAGGCCGTGCAGAAAGGCGGACGATATTGGATCGTGCCAGAGTTCGCCGGACAAGAAATCGCATAAAACAATGATTCCCACATGAGGGCAACAAACAAATATGCTGGGGTATGCGCCCAGCCAGGGAGGCAGTACCCCGGCAGCGCTACCACAGGGTACGGCCTTGGCTGGGGGCTGGGATGAGCGCCATACCCCCGTGGGCAGCGCTGCCAGGGTGGGGCCTGACTGCAATGGTTGGGAACGCGTCGTGCCCCGGCAGCGTTGCTGGGGTGCGGCCTGCCTATAGCTGGGAGAGCGTCGTATCCAGGCAGCGCTGCTGGGATACGACCTCCCTGATTGCACGGTGGGGCGTTAGTTATACGGCCTCCCTGGCCTACGGGGGGGGGGGGCGCCGTACCCCAGCAGCGCCTGCCAGGGTACGACCGCCGGCGAGAACCAGAGTATCTACGAAAACGCGACGCCCGATTACTGATCCCCGAGTACGGTGCGGCCTCCAGGACAAGGACGCGAACAGGCCACGGCGTGTTCCCTTCCCGCATGGGATTGCTGTTTCGCGTTCCTTGCACATTCAATGGGGCATACGATATACGGCCTCGCGCAGGAGCAACAGGCCACAATCGTTGATTTCGTGTTCCACCCAGGAGGCCAAGATAATCACAGACAGAGAGGTATTTTGTTTGCATGTCGACAGCTTCATGCAGGTATCCACGTGGGGCGATGTCGTGGATTATGTCGGGAACGAAAAAAGGTTCGCTGCCTGTTTCGCATGCCCCTGATGGAGACCACCTTCAACTGGGAGGCGTCGTCCGTGACGCACAGCGCGAAGCGCTTCGGCTTCATGCTCTCGCGCGCCCACTACCTGACGACGACGGCCTCGCGTGGACAGACGATACGCGCCGCATCGACCATCGACTGCGTGCGCCAGGGGCCCCAGAGGCACCGCGGCACAGACGGCGACGCACGGTGGCGAAACCTTGATACGAGGCTTTCCCGCGCCACAAGGATGGCGGACAAGCCGTTGGCGCGACCTCCTCCTCGCGAGTTTCAAGAATTATGTCCGCCGAAGTCGGTGAGGCTTTCCTCCGCTTCGAGCATCCGAACTGCTGACGTTGAGGAAAGCCGTCTTGCCCGTGGGAAAAAAAACGACGGAACTCTGTCTTCCTGGAGCTGGCTTGAAAGAGCGGCCAGATTCTGGCCAGTGCCACGACGCGCTGCTGGCCCGACGTCAGGCGGCCTTGAGGCCCCAGCCCGACGCCAAGCGCCGTCGGCTTCTGTCGCCTTCGAGCTCCACTCGCGCCCAGCCACGCCCGACCCGATGCCAAATGCAGACGGTCGCCTGGCCGACTGGCCCGATGCAGAATGTGGAAGGCCGCGTTTTGCCACCGTAGCGGGCGCCAGCAGCCATCGCTCGCGCCGCTGCTACGACGTGTGAGCGATAGCACGCAGTTCGCGTCGCGCCTCTTCGGGTCGAAACAAAGACCCCCCGCCCGTGGTTTCCAACCCCTTTCATGCTTCCACCTTCCCCAGCCACGTCCACTTTACACCCGCCACCTTCTTCAGTCCATCCTGGGCGTAATCCTTCAGTCTCCAAGTCACGGCGGAAGACTTGACCATAGCCTGCCCGTCAGGTGTAGTCGCTACTTTCGCCGAGGCTCCTCAAAGCTGTCGTCGCTGTCGTCTTCGTCGTCGTCGTGCCCGTCGTCCATTCGGATTCGCCCCAGACATTTAAATACTCACAGGGACGCGGCAGGAGTATGGTCCCGCGCCGAGTGGATCCATCCTTATCACCATCGCGCTTTCCGCATATCCCTCCGACCCATCTTTTGTGCCTTTTAGATCATCATTTCGTCCTCGCGTTGATTCCGCTTCTTCGCCCGAGGTCCGCTCGCCTGAGGAGTGAATCGATTGCCGTATGGTCCGATAATCCTCTGCTTCGTTGGCCCCCTGCATCCCCATCCACCTCCTGCTCGTCCTCTTCGTCTTTGTTCTGGTCATCCGTAACATGTTGCTGATGCAGACCTTGCCCATCAATAAGCATGTACATTTCCCGCAGTATCACCACAATCGCCGGCATCATCGCCATCGTCATCATATTCCTCCCCCTTGTCATCGTCGTCGTGTTCGCCCAATTGTCATGCCACTTTCTCCCAGGAACAAGGGGAGAAGGAACAGGACGAGGACGAGAATTGGCACGAGTAAGAGGAGGACAGTAAGGAAGAGGAGAAGGAGAAGGAAGAGGAGGAGGAGGAGGAGGAAGAGGAGAAGGACGACGAGCTAAATGTCAAAAGTTGGCGCAGGCCCGGACGCGCAGGTGCCCAAAGATAGGGCGAGACAAGAAAGACGGAAGGAGGGAGGATTGGTTTGGTGATCTTTTCTCCCGCCCCTTGCGCCCACAGAGGTCCAAAGAGGCGCATGCATGGAGTAAGGCGCGTGAATTAGGGACGAGCCCCGGTTCCGTGCAGACTCGGCGCGCGTTCTGTCGCCAAATGAGGCGGCAGCGGCCCTATGTGTCAAGGGGTACGTCCCCTGATCCGTGGACCTGGCGCCCACGCGCCAGATCCACGGATCCCTAATCCGTGTCACCGTGCGCCCGCAGATGTCATAATTCGGGACCCTGGCGGCCGTCAGGAAACATATAGGCACCCTTGGGCACCTTTCGGCGAGGCGCAGCTGCTGCTCAGCACCCCAAGTCGAGTAGACCTCCTAGGACCAACGAAAACGTCCTACCCCCCCTCTTGGACTCCCCTCCCCGTTCCACTTCCCAGCGCCCGCGGAGGTGTCGCTGAATGAGACTGGCTACGAGGGTACGGTGCGCACCACTGCTATAGTCACGCACGCGGGGCGCGATTTCCTGGACTACATCCCCCGGGGGGGGGCAGCCCAGTGCGCTCTTCCAAGACATTAAGCACAGGGAGAAGAGGAGGAGGAGGAGGCGGAGGAGGAGGAGGGGGATGAAGAGGAGGAAAAAGAGAGAACGTGCTTGGACGTCTTGCAAGCCACAACGTGGGTAAAAGGAGATGGGACGGATGGAGAAGAGCCGACTATGATGAGAGAGGAGACAGGAGGAGGAGGCAACTACTCCGAGGCCTCTGTTCCTTCTCCTGCATCCTTCCACCTCTCCAGTTCCTCCTTCCCGCCATCCCCTTCCTGTCCATTATCCGCACCCTTTTTTCTCTTGCCCTTACCCTCCTTCTCCTCCCACCCCTCCTGTTCCTTCTTCTCCCTCCTCCCCCCATCCCCCCATCCGTCCTCCCCCCTTTCAGGGCTCATTTCGACTCCTCCGATTCGGTTGGATTTTGATGGCTTTCGATTCCGATTCGATTCGACTTGATATCCCGATTTGCGCTCCGAATTCTTATTGGTAGCATACTAGCCTGCCGATTTCTGCCGATTCAACATTTCCCGACTTGGCTGCCGATTTCCCCCAATCAAATTAATTTCGATCGCCGACCGACTTATCGATTCGATTCTGGGCTCTCCTGTCCCTTTATTCCCTCCGCCTTCTGATCCTCCTGATGTCCCCCTTCCCCTCGAGGGTTGCCTCCCCCCGGTCCGTCGATGGAGCAACGATGCTCGCGCTCACCCTGCAGAAGCACGTGCCCGACGTCCCGCGGTTCGCGATGGTGATCAAAGGCGCAGGGGGGGGGCAAAGGAGAGTGGAGGCCCACGCGTAGGCCGATCCTCGGCCCGCGCAGGAAACTTCCCTGTGGCAGCATTCCGCTGCAAAAGGGCTGCCTGCACGCTAGCCGCACCACGGCCCGCGCCAGGCAGAGGCAGCATCCCGCTGCAAAATGCGAAACGAAGGATGCTAGCCGAACCACGGCCCGCATCAGAGCGAGCATAGGGGCACCTGCCCGCGCGATGGTCGGACCACGACCCGCGCTGACCGAGTCACCCCTCACTGGCCCGCCACCTCCCCGAGGCCCAGCGCTGACTTGGCTGAGGGACCCTTCATCCAACAGGCTCTTGGCTGAGGGACCCCTCATCCAGCAGCTCCTGGACCAGCCTCGCCTATGCGGCCTTCACCCCTTCCGCGTGCACGAGCTCGCGGAGCGATACTTGGAGTCCTTCCTCTTGCGCCGGTTCGTTGCGACCTTCGCCTCGCCAGCAGCCAGTCCAGGCCCCTCAGGCCAGCATCCCGTGACACTGCGCTGCCACCAGCAGCCTGCACCGCCGGGCCCGAGCCACCAGCTCCAGCCCCCCGGGTCGCTGTCCACCTCCACGGACATTCTCTCCACGCTCTCGCCATACGAGCCAGAGCCACCAGCTCCAACCCCTGAGACGGCGTCCGCCTCCACGGGCCCGTCCCCGCCGACCGTAACGGGTAGGCTCACGCCGTCGTACGTGGCGCTGCCGACAGCGGAGTCGTCGACCAGCGACTTCTCGCCTGCCAGCGCCTCGAACAGATTTCGCACCTCCACATTGTACTCGACCACGTGGTGCACACCGACCGCCAGCACCCCGAAGTCGCCCTGCTCCTCGCTCGGGTACGCAGCTGCGGCTTCACGCCGCCACACCCCGAGCGCCTTGTCCAGCAACCAGAAGTTGCCGTCGCGCGTGCCGCTCACGGCGGTGCTGGAGGCATCGGACATCCCGCCCAGCCTTCAGATTTCCTCCGCTGGGCACTCAATCTTCTCATCCGTGGGGTTCGGCCCACGGTCCATCTGCTCCGCGCTGCATTCCATGGGCGGCTCACGCACGAAGTTATTCGCCGACATCTCCAGAGCACAAGACGCAGAATTCCTGGGCGCGTGCCTCAGTCGACCATCCGCGTGTCCAAGCGCCTTGCCTTCTTGCCCTTTTTGTCATTGTGCTTATCGCGCTCATTATCCTCCAGCTCCTTCTTCTCCTTTGCAAGCCTCTCGGAGCCCTCCAGGCGGTCTTCTGCCCAGCGGCAGCCCCCCTCTCGTGGGATCGATTCGCTCGGCCAGCTGGGCAACGTGCTCCGCCCTGGTACCAGCAGCGTCTCCTGCTCGGCCTGGCGGCGCTCCTTCTCCGCCTTGCATGCCGCCAAGGCCTGCTCGAAGAGTGCCCTGGCTGGAGTCTTGGCGCAGCCCCCATCCTCGGCCAGCCTCGCGCCAGCTGAACGGCTGCGGCTCCTCACGTGCCTCGACCACCTGGTACGCCTTCCCGATGGGGCAGGCTGCTCTGGCGCGTCTCCCAGATGCCAGGAGGCGCCCCGGTTGGCAAGGGCACCTCCGGCGCCGCGCCCTGGATACCCAGGAGCGCGGCTTGAGTCGACGTCGGCGCCTGGCCTCGACCCCTGCCGGCCGGGCCTCGGGCTGCGCCACCGCCGTGTGCAGCGGCCGCCGCACCGGAGAGACCGCTCTCCGCGCCCCGAGGGCCTCTCGGACCGAGGTCTGCACCGCCGCCCGCACTGCGGCCGTCACCGCCACCTCGGTCGCCATGAACGCCGCCGACTCCGGGAGCGCCTGCGCCTCCGCGGTCCTGCGCCGCCACGGTGCCTCGGCTGCGGCGACCCACTGCGACCACGGCGGGGGGTCAGGAGGAGGAGGAAGAGGAGGAGGACTTGGAGTAACAGAAGACAGAAGGCAGGAGGAGGCAGTGGAGGAGTAGCAAGGTATGGAGACGAAGTACAAAGCGCAGCTCAAGAACGTCGGCTGGCACCTCGTCGAGGTGGAGGACTGGGACAACCACCACTCCCCGCTCTTCCTCTCGTATGCATTTTTCCCCAACCCTCCCTCCGCTCCCCACCTCTTCCATCCCTCCATCCCCTCCCTCTCTCAAATTTCATCATTTCCCCACGATTCTCCCGCTATCGCTCCTTCATCTAACCTCGCATTCCCTCCCCCGCTGTGGTTACCCTACCTCCCTCCATCACGCCCTCCTCTGCTGCCCTCTCTTCCTTTTCCGTATTATCAGTTCCCCCCCTTCGTATTAATTGTTGTTCGTGTTTCCCCATCCCTTCACCCCTCTCCTCCATTCCTTGTCGGCCCTCCCCACTCCTGCCTCCCAACCTCTCCCTGCCCACCCCTGCGCAATCTCTCATCATCATGATCCCCACCCACCGCATCCCCTCCGCCTTCCTCAGCCCTCCATCGCCCTCCTTCCTCGAAGCACTCGGCGCCCGTACAAATCGTGTTCTAGATTTCGCATGTACGTGTTGCCCCCAAAGCCGAATTCGCGCGCCGAGATCTTTACATGTGCTTAGCGTTCGATGGTGCGGGCCAAGCCACCTGACTTGTTAGGCTGAAGCAGTTAGGCTGAAGCAGGAGGCCAATCGGCTCGACGCTACGGCACAGCTCTCGGACCGCAGTAAGTACCTTCTCTGCTCCATTGGCTGCTGTCCCGAAACGGAGACATCGCCCATCAAGGCCAGCCCTTGGATATTGAGAAATTTTGCGGTTGTTCCCGCGACGGGAAAATATCACCACGGCCAAGATGTTCGCACAGGCTTTTGAGCACCCCGCCATGACCCCGTGGAACGAAACATGAAAACCTGAAATGTTTTTTTTCGGAACGCGTCTACCCGACGCGGGGCAATGTAGCATTGAACCAACAATCCATTTCAATATGAGGAGGAACCCTACCTTAACATGAGTGCCGAAGAGCACGCGAAGCTGAATCCCTTCATAGTGCGTAGCCGTGTTTAGCAGCACACTTATCCAGTCCTGAATCGCTTGCTTTCTCAACCCAGGGAGTCCAGGCTCGCTATGAGGCGATGTCTGCCGTCTGGCTCGCCCCGGCGAATGAGACTGCTCTCCAACCTCTGGGATGGCCGGCACACGCAATTCCCACAGTGATGCAGCAACACCCCCCAGGCCCTGAGGGCCTCATCGAACAGGTATTGGAGCGACCGAGAATGTGTGACCGCATCCTACTGCCATGCGCCCTGGGAACTAGAAACGGCGGCCCTGCCACCGGCCACAGTCAGAACAGGCAAAGGGTCCCAGGGGGCGAGGATGAGGAAGGGGGGGGGGAGGAGGAGGAGGAGGAGGAGGAGGAGGAGGAGGAGGAGGAGGAGGAGGAGGAGGAGGAGGAGGAGGAGGACCAGTGGAAACCCAAGATTCACTAACGATGTTGGAATAAACACTCTTCCAAGCTCCCGATTCATATCATAGGTCCTTACAACGGTTCATTTCCATTGAAGGAACTGCTTCGTTAGGAGAACCGTTTGAAGGCCCTGAGGTGTGCCAAAACACCATTCTCGGGACTCCAACGCCACGAATCAACATGATTATTGCGTCTTGACGATCTGGAATCGTGCCAAAACACCATTCTGGAGACTACAACACCGCGAATCAACGTGACGGTTACGCCCTCACAGTCCTGATTCCTTCCAAAACGCCATTTCTGGCACGTTGGCCATGGGAATCCGTGAAGTTCTTTGCACATGTTCAATATGAATGTGTGCGGCCTTAGGGCGAGAGCCTCATTGTGAAAAGAAACCGCCATCAACCAGTGAAGCCTTGCAAATGTTTAAAGCGCATGTGCGCTGCGTTGAGGGGAGAGCTACATTTTGAAAGCGACGTGTTCTCAATCCGGTAAAATTCTCAAATGATCAAACCGAACGTGCGCGGAGGAGGAGGAGGAGGAGGAGCAAGAGTTAGATACGCACACGCGTTGCATAACGAGATCCGCTTGTCCCCGACCCGCTCGATGTGAGGCCATGCGGAGCCATCTTGAGGCCGGTTCGCCATCAGGATACTCGCCCGACGGCGAGGCCATTGTTCATGACCATTTCCACAGCTACGCTCGAGGAGGAGGAGGACGGGGATGAGGGTGATGAGAGAGGAGACCTCCTCCCCCCCCCTCCTCCATGTCGCCCCGTCGAGGTGGACGATTGGGGCAAGGACCATTGCGGCGAGGATTGCGGCGGAAGCTTCCTCGGACGCTGGGGCGACCGCTTTCCATCATCGTCGTCGTCGTCGTCGTCGTTCTCGTTGTCCTCATGGTCCTGTTCGTCGCCGTCGTCCTCTTCCTCATCCACCTCAAGTCCTGTGCTGATCGAGGTGTCCATCGCCATTGGCTTCAGGGTAGCGCCAAACCGCGTCCAGCACCTGTGCGTGGCACTTGGGGGACAAGGCCGCATTTTCTGTTCAGTCAAAGGACGTGGAGAAAGCTCGGTGAACTCGATGTTACATGTGTTTGATCTGCTGTTCCTCCAGTGCTTCAATTTCGACGTCCCGTCCGCAGGGCACGCGGGGTGCAGGGGCCTCTGGCCCTTTCGCAATTCCCCTGCTGCGGCGGTGCTGTAAGTGAGTGTTGGCGGCAGCTCTTTCTCCTCTACATCAGCGACGGCGTCTTGTCCACAGGGAATGCGGGATGCAGTGGGCTTCGAGCCCATCAAAAGTGGATGCTGGCGGCAGTTCTTTCCTGGACATCAGCGACGACGTCTCGTCCACAGGGAACGCGGGGTGCAGGCGGCTTCGAGCCCATCAAAAGTGGATGTTGGCAGCAGTTCCTGTACATCAGCGACGACGTCCCGTCCATAGGGAACGCGGGGTGCAGGGGGGCCCGAGCCCATCCATGCCCCAATCCTGCGACACTACTGCAATGTAGGGTGCGAGTTTGGCAACCTGCTGTCTTCATTCAAGTCTGGGCCGGAACGTCGTCATGCAGTTGCATTGGCGTGGGTATTGTTTGGGTTTGTCTGGTGTGCACGGGATCGATCTACCATTTCCAGTTGGAATTTGCTGGTGCCTTTTCTGAAGGTCTTGCTGCTGAGGAACTTGCCATGTGTTTCAAACAATTGGTGGAAGTCGCATTAACATAAAGCAGGATCCAATTTCCCCTCGCAAAGACTCGGTATAATGGCAAGCGTTCCACGAGCATGGCGCAAGACCCTCGTCGCGGCTTCCGCTCTGAGGTGCGGTCAGTTTTCACGTGCAACGGATGATACGGGTCAGCCATAGCCTCACTCACCCATTACTCCTCATCCTTCTGTTTTAACGCTGGCCAGTCTTCGATCGACGAAGATCGCAGGGAAACACAGAAAGGATGAGGAGGAAAAGGCTGAGGGGGAGGGACAACGGAGGAGGAAAAGGCTGAGGGGGAGGGGCAACGGGAGTTCTGAAATGGAGAGAGGAGAATGAACGGGGCCACCGTATTTCTCCGCTTCTCGGTCTTTGGTGTCTTTTTGTCTGGCCCGTCGCTCGTTTCGGTATCGCCTCCTCGCCCTGCTCTGGGAGCGTATGGCTGCCAACGAGCCTGTCGGTTCGATGGTGTGTGCCGGTGTCTGCGCGCAGCATCGATCGATTCGAGTGCGAATCCCACGGGCTCCCCATGGCGTCTCCCTTCTTGACTCCTCCCTCGTCCCGCCTCCTCCGACTCCTTCCCCTGCCCATTCTTGGCGCCTCTCCAGTCGCTGGAGTAGAGCTCGGAGCCTGCCCGACCGTGCCTCGGGCCACCAAGGTGTTGCATGTTCCATTGCCAGCAGGACAGGCCTCGACGGTACTATTGCCTTTGTCTCCCCGTTCTCCTTCTCCAACCCCCTTTACACTCGCCTCAGGCGACAGCTTCGAGAAGCTGAACGTGTGGCGGTTCCCCTTCGAGCGAGTGCTCTTGGGCTTGGGAACGAGGACGAGACAAAGGCAGAAGGAGAAGGAGGAGGAGGAGGAGGAGGAAGAGGAGGAGGAGCAGGGGAGGGCGCTCCAGGCCTGGGCAAGAGGAGGAGGCGCAAGGAGTGGCACAAGGTGGCCATCTCGTGCTCAGTCCTATCCTCACACGATCGATGTCTGACGCCGCGTTGCCATCCGGAGGAATGTTGGAAAGAGAGAGAGAGAGAGAGAGACTGACAGACAGAGAGGACAAACAAAACAGCGAGGGCTAGAGGGGAGCGGCGGGTAAGGGTGAACAGCAGGAGAGGGAGGGAGAGCACAGGAAGAGCAGGAGAAACTGGAGCTGCGAGAGGCCCCTCCTCCCAGTCCCCCTATCGTCCTTCCCTCCGTCCTCCTCCTCCTCCACAGATTCCTTCTACGGCCCCTCCTTCTCATCACTCTCCTCTTCCCCATCATCCTGGTCACCTTCCCTCGTCCACATTCTCCCTCCCAGTCGATGTCCACCTCTCCCCTCAGCCTCCCTCTCTGCTTCCATGTTCTCCCTGGGAGCACCTCGCTCTTCTCCTCCGCCTCCGCAGCATGATCAGTATCTTCTTTATCATCCTGCTCAGGTTCCCTATTATCCTGCTCCTCCAGGCTCGCTTCCTCCTCCCGCTACCCCCCGTCCTTTCGAGGTGGAGAGGGCGGGGCAGGAGGGGTGCAGGAGGATGGATGCCCCAGATGGTGCTGATCTTGACGCCAGCAGGTGCTCTTCTTGGATTCGGACACGTACGTCCTCAGCGGCGAGCGGGTATGCGAAACGCACCCTCCTGCTCGTGCCCATCATCGCAGTGTTCCTCATCATTCCTCTTCGACATCCTCCGCCTCGTCCTCCTCCCCAACCTGTCAATATCATATGCCCTCCTCTCTGCGATTCCGATGTCCTCATGTTTGTGGGTTTGAGACCGGCTACGGTGTGGAGACCTCCAGGGAGCGTTGCGATGACTTGCGTGTTCATGCGTCCTCAATGTTCATACTTTCAGGTTGGGCCCGTCGGGTTCTCCTGCCTACACTTGAAATGACCATCTCGATATTCGAGCTGCTGTTTCGCGCATCCTTGCGCAGCAGCTTGCAAACATCGTGTCCGCAGCTACGTGCGATGTTCTGTGTGTCTTCTTTTTGGCCCCCTCCTCTTCGTCCGTGGCTCCTCCTGGCTCCTCCCCCTCCGCCGCCGTGGCTCCTCCTCCCGGTCCTCCTCCTCTCTTGGGCATGCCGCGGGAGCGAGCGCTCGAGGCGTCGTTTAGCGGGCCGCCAGGCCCGCCCGCTCCCCCCGCAGACGCGTGGCTGCGCGGGAGAGATGCCGAGGGCAGACGACACAGACGCGCGATGGCAGCAACAGAGGAGACAAACAAGAGAGAACCATGCCACCCCCGTCAAATCCTCGGGATGATCAATCCACCCGCCCAGAGAAAGAGGAACGAGGAGCGCACGGCACCCATGACGGCACAGCAGGCTGCGTGGAAGCGGAGGGCGAGCAGCTGGATCAAAGTGTGGTAAGCGGGAGAGTTTGCCTACGTCTTGCGCCACAGCAAGAAGGGCCCGCCTTACCCGGAAAATAATCCTCCCTCACTCTGGTGGGTTTGCACCCTCGTGCGTTCATAGGGCTCTTCTTCCAGCGCACTTGGCCAGGGGCCCTCCTGGGGCAATGTGCCACCAGCTGCCCAGCCAAAAAAGCGCAAACCCCACCAGGGAGGGTGGGGGGGAAACAGGAAGGCATTGAATCCACCAGCGAACCAGCGGTCCCCTTGCCTTCCAGCGAACCAGCGGTCCCCTTGCGGCGGCGGCGGCGGCTGTCGGCGGCGGCGTGGAACGTCGACGAGGACGACGATTAAACTAGGAGAGGGGGGGTTCGAACCCCTCCCCTTCCTCCAGGCCGGCGCTGGCGACGACGGCGACGCGGACGACGGCGACGGCGACGACGGCCACGACGACGACGACGACGATGACGACGACATCGACGGCGACGACGACGAGGACGACGACGACGACGACGACGGCGACGACGACGACGACGGCGACGACGACGACGACGACGACGGCGACGACGACGACGACGACGACGGCGACGACAGCGACGACGTTGACGACGCCGCCGCCGCCGACGGCGACGACGACGACGATGGCGACGAAGGCAACGACGACTACGACGGCGCCGGGGGGGGTGATCGAACCCACCGCCCCTCTGCGCCGGGGGGGGAGGGGAAGGGTTCGAACCCCTCCCCCTGGTGGTGGCGTGGGGGCGGGTCAGGGAGGAGGGGCGGATTGGGGAGGGGGGTCCCCCTGGTCCTGTCGACGGCGCTGAATGTTTCGAGGGGGGGCACCCCCCATGGTTCAAACGCGCCGCCGATTGTTCCCAAGGCAAGCGCCCGTCAAACGCGCCCCCTCAGACAGAACGTGCCCCTGTGAGGAGATGATGACAGCCCAATGCAAACAGGTGCGTTTTCACTCTTCACCGGACGAATCATAGACTTAAATTTAAGATTCTGTTTCCGCTAAAGTGCCACGCGTCTTTGTTGACGCGTATGCGAACGCAGTCATGCCCCTCCATCCGCTTGAATAGAAGAGCGCGGCCAGC
Organism: Prorocentrum cordatum; assembly: GCA_963575745.1. Classification (NCBI taxonomy): domain Eukaryota; class Dinophyceae; order Prorocentrales; family Prorocentraceae; genus Prorocentrum; species Prorocentrum cordatum. Next base: position 129,176 of record CAUYUJ010016826.1, on the reverse strand, counting down.
CTTTTGGCCTCGATGACCTCTGCGACCCAGCCACGCCGAAAAGCGTGCGCGCTCCAAGACCGCCCTTCGGCGAAATTGTCTGTGGTCGAAGAAAACAGCAAGCTGCTATTATCCGTTCTCTCCTCCAGGACGAATGCGCCGCAGAGCGTTTTACCCTGCGGGCCACATATACACCGGCGAGCAACATCTACTGGCGAAGAACAGCATTTCCTATTAAGGAACACGATCCGCACAGCCTGTGTGCCCCCACGTGCTCTGTCAACGAAATTTATGTTTGCAGAGCTCCGAGCTGCAGCGCTTCACCATAGCGAAGGCAAAAGTACCGTGCGACCACCCACGATTCGCCCAGCTCGGTCTACCCATTATGGCTACACCAGTGCGCAAGCTTCCACGTCTGGTCTGCCGCGGCCCAGATCTTCAGGCGGCGAGTCGCCCTGCCGGATTTCTCTGCGCCCCGCACAATGCGACTGGCGTCCAACAGGGCGCCTCAAGGACCCCACATCCACCGCAAGACCGATGGCAACTGACATACGCGTCTGAATCTGGGCAGGGACGCCGCAATCCGGAACGGGACAACAAAGGCGTTGACGCTGGTACACGTTGGTGGCCACGGCTCCAAACGGCGCACTGTGCAGCTCTGGCCATGCAGCCGCAAATCTGAAGCATAATCTGCAGCGGTCGCTTTACATCCGCAGAACTCCATCCACACAGCTTCTCAGTCGAACATGCTCTGTCCCGCGAGGCTCTCTCGCCAAGCAGCTTCCCTCCGGTGAGACGCAGCAGGGGGCGCGAACAACAGCGCGTCCACGGCAGCCAATGCTCAAATGGCTTCGGCAAGGACTTCGGGCGGGGTAACGCGCGTGCTCTTGCGAGCCGCAGAACGCAGAGCCAATCATTGCCGCCATTGCTTTTCCCGTCTTCTCCGCCGCGTTGCGCGCCCACGGTCCGCGCGCCCACGGCCGGCGGCGCTGGCGTCTCAGTGGAGGCAACCGGGTCAACGGAGCGGCGCGCCTCGCCGGTAGAATCCGCAAGGGCACACACAGCGATAGATTCCCAGGCGAACTCGGGAGGCAAAGTTTGAAGAGGATCCCAAATCCACTGCGCCTCGTCAATCGAACTGCCCACGAGATCAAGCGGTGACGCAGCACCTCCTGCCAATAGCTCGGACTCTAGCGCCGCGGCGTCCACTGAGCAGCCAGACGCTGCCATCTCTCGCCAGAGCAAGGGGGGCCGCCACGGCTCTGAACGTGCACGAACGTTCCCGATTTCAGGCATGGGAGAGTCCGATCCATTAGATGCCCGGCCAGCATTCATGTGATCTAGCGCCATCGAGGGCCAGAAGCTTACGGACACACGCTGGCACCAGGCCCAAATCAGCCATTGTCGTGATTTCGGTCGACATTTCGACCGCAACCCCTCGGCCGCGGGCCCCACCCCAGATTTGGATTCAAATTGCAAAGGTTTTTTTCCCCCCCATCAGCAAGGGCGGCCTGATTCAGGGAACGCGGGCCCATCCCAGGAAAGCTCTCGGCGGGACGCGGCCACGCACATCGGGATGGCCCGGCCTGTTTGGGCATCTTGGGGGCCTCTTGAGGGGGATCTTGGGGGAGCCTCGGGAGCCTCTGGGGGGCTCTCTTGGGGCCATCCTGAGGCGGAAGGCTCGAAATGTCCGTTCGTGTTCCCCCTCTTGGGACCTCTTGGGCCGTCTTTGGGACCTCCTGGGCCATTGGGGGGCCTTCTTAGGCGTCTTGGGGTCCCCCTGGGCGCCTCCTGGACAGGCCTGGGGCGCTATTGGGGGCGTTTGGGCCATCTAAGCGTGAAAAGCTGAGAAAAGCCGAAAAGGCTAAAACCACATTCAAAACCTAAGAGAATTATCCCAGTGCGACCCTACCTAGGAGTTGGAGCATTCAGGAAAGCAACAGCTAAGCTAAGCTAAGCTAAGCTAAGATGGGGTAAGCTAAGCTAAGCTAAGCTAAGCTAAGCTAAGCTAAGCTAAGCGAAGCGAAGCGAAGCTAAGCTAAGCTAAGCGAAGCGAAGCGAAGCGAAGCTAAGCTAAGCTAAGCTAAGCTGGGCTAGGCAAAGCTAAGCTAAGCTAAGCTGAGCTGAGCTAAGCTAAGCTAAGCTAGGCTAGGCTAGGCTAAGCTAAGCTAAGCTAAGCTAAGCTAAGCTAAGCTAAGCTAAGCTAAGCTAAGCTAAGCTAAGCTAAGCTAAGCTAAGCTAAGCTAAGCTAAGCTAAGCTAAGCTAAGCTAAGCTAAAGCTAAGCGAAGCTAAGCTCAGGGTAAGTTAAGCTAAGCTAAGCTGGGCTAGGCAAAGCTAAGCTAAGCTAAGCTGAGCTAAAGCTAAGCTAGGCTAGGCTAGGCTAGGCAGCTAAGCTAAGCTAAGCTAAGCTAAGCTAAGCTAAGCTAAGCTAAGCTAAGCTAAGCTAAGCTAAGCTAAGCTAAGCTAAGCTAAGCTAAGCTAAGCTAAGCTAAGCTAAGCTAAGCTAAGCTAAGCGAAGCTAAGCTAAGCTAAGCTAAGCTAAGCTAAGCTAAGCTGGGCTAGGCAAAGCTAAGCTAAGCTAAGCTGAGCTGAGCTAAGCTAAGCTAAGCTAGGCTAGGCTAGGCTAGGCAAAGCTAAGCTAAGCTAAGCTAAGCTAAAGCTAAGCTAAGCTAAGCTAAGCTAAGCTAAGCTAAGCTAAGCTAAGCTAAAGCTAAGCTAAGCTAAGCTAAGCTAAGCTAAAGCTAAGCGAAGCTAAGCTCAGGGTAAGTTAAGCTAAGCTAAGCTGGGCTAGGCAAAGCTAAGCTAAGCTAAGCTGAGCTGAGCTAAGCTAAGCTAAGCTAGGCTAGGCTAGGCAAAGCTAAGCTAAGCTAAGCTAAGCTAAGCTAAGCTAAGCTAAGCTAAGCTAAGCTAAGCTAAGCTAAGCTAAGCTAAGCTAAGCTAAGCTAAGCTAAGCTAAGCTAAGCTAAGCTAAGCTAAGCTAAGCTAAAGCTAAGCGAAGCTAAGCTCAGGGTAAGTTAAGCTAAGCTAAGCTCGGGGAACCCAGGGGGCGCAACTGGGGGAACCAGGGGGGCGCAACCGGGGGAACCGCCCGGGGTGAGCCACACTGCCCGCCCCCTTTAGCAAAGAAAGTAAGAACCCTTCTAGGCAGAGCCTAGGTAGGGAAATAGCGGATTTGGGCCTTCTTGGGGATGCTCTTGGGGGCCCTTGGGAGCTTCCTGGGGGCACATCTGGCCGTCTTCAAGCCATCTTGAGGATTTTGGGGCGATCTTGAGGCGACTCGAGGCTCTCTTGGGCCGTCTTCCGTCTTCGCGGCCTCTTCGGTCCTTACGGGCCCGTTCTGGGACCCTCCTTGCTTCCAGAAAACGCACGCGACACACTTCAAGAGCTCCTGGAAATTCCCGGGAGCACCTGAGAAACCGGGTGTCCAGGCCCTTGAGAATCTAGAGTCTTGGCTACAGCAGCAGCAGCAGCAGCACAGTTGTGAGTCCTTGGCACAGCAGCAGCAGTACACTCCACTTCGTGCCAAGGCACGGTGGCGGATGTATGGATACTTAGGTAGATGCATGCATGCATGCATGCATACATATATAGATACGCACAGACATACGTACATACGTATATGTATAACAATATAAGTGCATGCATACATGCATGCATACATACATGCCTACAGACCTGCATGTATGCATACATACACACATGCATGCATGCCTACATACACACATGCATGCATACATGCATGCATGCACACAGACATGCATGCATGCATGCATGCATGCATGCATGCATGCATGTATACATACATACATACACACATACAGGCATACAAACATTCATACAACAATACATACACGCATGCACGCATACAGTGACAAACGGACAGACATGCATACATGCATGAACGCGTGCATATACAGGTATGTATAGATGCCTCTTTCCCTCTCTCTCTCTCTCGCTACATGTGTTGACTATATATCTCTATCGCTCTCTCTCTCTCTCTCTCTCTCTCGCCCTTTATGTAGATACCTCGCTGTCTATGTATATATGAATGTGTAGTGTACCTCCCTCTCTATGCATGTTTTTCTCTCTCTCCCTCTGTGTATAGATGTCTGCTCCTCGCACACACACAGACACATGCACACACACACACATTCTCTCTCACTTAGTATATATATAGTTATCTCTATGTATCGCGTTCTCGTTCGCGTTCCCCTCGACGTGTGTACGTATCTTTGTGTACGTGTGTATCTATATTTTGTGTGGCCCCGCTCTGAGCGAGCCTGGCCTCTGTCTCCACCCTTCCCGCGCCGGGCGTTCCCTTTCCTCCTCTCGCGCATTGCGGCACAACTAGCATTTGTATGCCCTGCAGTTGCTCCATCCGCCAGCGCAGTCACTCTGCCTAGCCGCCGACCAAAAAGTGTGCGTATGTCTGTATGTATGTGCGTTTGCCTCGCATCATTGTCCTTCTCATCCTGCATGTGCTCCTGCTGGTGTTCGCATTCCTGCTCGGATCCCTCGTTCCTGTCATCCTGCTATTCTTGCCCCTCTGTGTCCTCTCCGAACAACAGACTCGCACGGCAATCGGGCCGAGCATGTGGCGGAAGAACGTATGCGAATGTCAAGGCCCAAATGTTCCGCGTGCTCACCCCGACGACGTCGTTGTTGGAATCTTGGGCGCTCACCCCAAAGACCCCGTTGTTGCAAGCCACTATCACTATCGGCTTCCATAGCGTGTTCGAGCCGCTTGAGATGTTGCGTATTCCAACTGGGGTAATTCGAACTGTCTCGTTCATGACTTCGTTGAGTGGAGGAGGCATTGCTGGAGGGCCCGCCGTGCTGTGGACCTTCCTTCCAACAGTACCACCAGCTGCTACTCTGACATCCCCGTGGGCTGACCCCAGGCTTGGGCCGAAGTCGCCGAGCGCGAATGCGCGCACTTCGCTTGCGAGGGAGAACATATTCCGTCCTCGCACCCTCTTTCTCCTCATCCTTGTTGCCCCCGCTCTCTCTATTTCTTCCCTCCTCCTCCTCATCCCCCATATTCCTCCCAATCCCCCTCCTACTCCTCCTCGTCCTCTCCCCCCTCCTCGCTCTCCTCATCCTCCTCTTTACCTTCTCTTCCTCCCCCCCTTCCGTATTTCCTCCTACGCCATCATCCCTGCTCTCATCTTCCCCCCCTTTTCAGACGGAATCCGCGACATTTTGGACACGCAGCTGGGTCCGAACCAGATCGCCATGACCCCGGACGGCTGCAAACCCGAGCACAACAGCGGCATGTTGCTGTTCCGGCCACCCGGGAGCCCCAATCCGCCCGGGAGGACGATTGTCTTTTTCCCAACTCTCTTGTGGTGTTGGTTCTTCGTTTTGAAGAGAGGGTCCCCGCGTTCCTTTCCTCTTCTCCTCCTCCCCCTCCTCCTCTCCACCGCCCGCATGCTTCCCCCAAACCCATTTCGGCACATCCCTTCACACGCTTCGTGGCCCCATAGGAAGCTCGACCGAAGTCCCCAGTGGCATGTTCACATACCCAGTACAGCGCTTCGAGAGCCCATAGGGAACTCCACCGAAGCCCCCAGTGGTACCGCCCACATGCGTCCCCCATATCCAATTTGGCATTTTCACCCACCCAGTACAGCGCTTCGTGGCCCCATAGGGAGCCCCACCGAAGCCCCCAGTGGGGCCGCCCGCATGCGTCCCCCACACCCGATTTGGCTTTGTCACCCACCCAGTACAGCGCTCCGTGGCCCCATAGGGAGCTCCACCGAAGCCCCCAATGGGACCGCCCGCATGCGTCCACCACACCCAATTTGGCAGTGTCACCCGCCCAGTACAGCGCTTGGTGGCCCCATAGGGAGCTCCACCGAAACCCCCAGTGGTACCGCCCACATGCGTCCCCCACAGGGAGCTCCACCGAAGCCTCCACTGTGACGCCCGCATGCGTCCCCCACACCCGATTTGGCATTTTCACCGGCCCAGTACAGCGCTTCCTGGCCCCATAGGGAGCCCCACCTAAGCCCCCGGTGGGGCCGCCCGCATGCGTCCGCCACACCCGATTTGGCTTTGTCACCCACCCTTTACAACGCTTCGCGGCCCCATGGGGAGCTCCACCGAAGCCCCCAATGGGACCGCCCGCATGCGTCCCACACGCCGAATCTGGTATTTTCACCCACCCAGTGCAGCGCTTCGTGGCCTCGTAGGGAGCTTCACCGACGGCCCCAGTGCTACCGCCCGCACGCGTCCCCCCCCCGCCCAGCGCAGCGCTTCGTGGCCGAATAGGGAGCTTCACCGAAGAAGATACTCACAACTGCGGCACCCACAACTTCATATGGTTGGGCCCTTCGCCAGGATAATTTATCGTTCGGGGGCGCCAGTGGCAGTCCGCGCGGCGAGCTGCCGCTTGCACCTCGCTATTGTTGCTGTGGTCTTGCGCAATGCGGAAAATCATAGGGAAACGAACTAACGAGGAGAAGCATGCAGAAGAGCAGTAGGGGATGATCCTCATTTCCTGTTCCTCCTGCCTGTCCCTATCCCTCCTCTCATCATCCCCTGTTCTCCTCCTGTTTCCCTTCGCATTCCTCCGTCAACGTGCCTTCTCTCCTCATCATCATCCTTCTTATCATCTTCCCCTTTTTTTCCTAGATCTAAACAGCATAAGGGTGGCTTGTGGCTTGGATGTTCTTGTTCGGCAAGCAAAAATGCAGCAACGTCATGTACGAAGCGCACGCTCGGCCAACGCTCCCGCGTCCAGAAGCGAGGCGACGCGAGGCGGGCCCTTGCCCCTTCCTCCTTAGTCCAAATCATTTCGCTGCTCAGTCCTCCATTTCTCCATATCCTTCCTCCTGTTATGACTCCTCTCCTTTCTTACATCCTGGTTAGATTGCCTCCGCTTCGCTCACTTCATCCTGCTCCCGCTCGCTTCGGAGGAATAGGGGAGGCGAGGATGAGGAGGCGAGGGACAAGGGGGAAGGGGATGAGGAGCAAGGGAAGGAAAATAGCGATGAGGAGCAAGGGATTGAGAATGAAGTACAGAAGGAGGACGAGGAGAAGGAAGTGGGCAAGAGGACAAGAGCGGGTAGGTGCAGGGGGGAGTACGGGAAGGAGGAGTCATTCCAAACCTCCACCACCACCCCCTCTTGTAGGTAAGACCCAGAGGAGGATGTGTGGGGGGTACGGTAATGAGGAGGAGGGAGAGGGCAATGATGGGGCAGGTGCGAGAAGAAAAGGAATAGGAGAGGTGATACTTGTGTGGGGGAGATGGCAGAGGAAGAGGAGAATACTGGGAAGATGATCCAGGATACCTCAAGACTAACGTCCAGGCCTTCGTGAGCGCAATGGTACCTTAACCTAACTTTGAACCCCGTCCGACGAAACAAACGTAGAGACAGGACCACGTGGGGCAGGCCGCTGTTTGCCAAAGCTCCAGGCACCGTCCAGGGCCAGGGACCGGCTTGTCCTATAGGGGTCGCGGCCCTGCAAGAGCCAATGAAGTTTGCTCGAGTTGCTGTATAGCCACGAGGTGGCCTCTGAACGCTTCGAATTGCGCCTCCGCCGACCCCATGGACGGCCCAAGAAGGCCCTGAGAGGGCCTCAAGCCGCCCCCCAAAAAGTGCACGCACCAAAAACATAACTGGAGCAGCGGGAGGAGGAGGGAAAGCAGGAAGAGGGGTGGAAGGGAGATGGAAGGGGGATGCACTTCTTGCCACGATCCCCACACCGCTCCCCTCCTAAGGGGCCCCCCCTTTACGTAACATGAGCGAGTATAGCGCCTGTGCGAGTGGGGGGGGGAGCTAGATGCTCCCACGAGCATGGCAGCGGGGAGCCTGCAGGCTGTGAGATGGCGAGTGTGTCCCAAGATACGTGACGCATGACAGTACGGCTGAGAGGAGGAGAGGGAGACGAAGGAGGAGATGAGGATGGGGAACGCCTGCTCCCGCTGCCATCCTTGCTCATCACTCCCCCCACTCTCACACCCTCCTCCTTGTGTACATCCACCCTGGTTCCCTCTCCTTCCCCTACTCGCCCTCCGTCTCCTCCCCCTCTCATCTCATCCCTCTTCCCCGCTCATTCCCTCATCCCTCCTCCCCTGCCTCTCCCCCCCCATCTCCAATCCTCCAATCCTCCTCCTCTTCCTCTACAATTATTCAATATGAATACACTCTCCTCCATCCCCTGATGGCGTGCGGAAGATAGCGGGCACCCCTCCGCGTACTGTTTTTTACACTGGATTTCCCGGAGTTGGATTTTCGCTTGGGCTTGTTTTCAAAATGCTGCTCTCGCTGAGGCGCCGGCCTCATCTTCGGGCTTCCGCTCGTTCCGAATCGTGCTCCTGCTGCAGCGTGGGCCTCATTTTCGGATCGGTGTTTTGCCTCCGTCGTTCAGGATGGCGTTCTCGCCCCAGCGCGGGCCTCTTTCTCGCGCGCCCATCCGCCCGCCACCACCGCACCGCGCCCCGCCCCGCCCACCGCCACTTCACCCACCAACGCACGCACGCACGCACGCACGCGCACCACCACCGCGCACCGCCACCACCACCCCACTACCCCACCCACCATCACCACGCTACACCGCGTCACACCACATCATACGCGCGCGCACACAGACACACGCACGCACGCACGCACGCACGCACGCACGCACGCACGCACACACACACACACACACACACACACACGCGCGCGCACACACACACACACACACACACACACACACACACACACACACGCACACACGCACACACGCACACGCACACACACACACACACACACAGACCACCACCACCACCATCGCCACCACCACCACCACCACCGCCATCACACACGCACGCACCTGGCCCACCACCAAACCACCAAGACGCCACACCACGTCACACCACAGCACACGCGCACACACACGCACACACACACACACACATACACACCACCACCACCACAACCACAACCACAACCACGCACACACGCACGCACGCACGCGCACCACCACCCACTACGCACGCGCGCGCGGAGCCACAGGTCCGCTACGACACGCGTCCGCGGATAGAGAAAATCAGCGCCATGGTAAGGGATGGGAGGGAGGGGTAGGACGTCAGATATGACTCGAGCGCATATAGCTTGTCCCCCCCCCCCTCTCCCTCATCCCCCTCTTCCTCATCCGTGCTCCTCTACCTCCATCTCCTCAGCATCCGTCCCTCCCCCCACCACCCATCCCTCCTCTTCTCACCATGGTGATCATCGTCCCCCTCCTCCCTTGTCAGACCAGACGTCGGGGTCTTCTCCCGCCTGCTGCAGCAGATCTCCATGCATAGCGGCGGTCGCGAGGTCCTGGACCAGACTGTCATCAACCTGGAGTACAAAGGTTGCGTCTCCTAGAGAAGCAGGAGGAGAGGGAAAGGGAGAGAGACGAGGGGGGGTAAGCTAGCCTTCACATCCCTTCCTATTGCGCTGAGGGTTCTCTATCCGCGGACGCGTGCCATAGCCGGCCAGGAGCTCGAACGAGGACCCCAACGTGTTAGGCGCAATTGGAAAAGGGTGAGCTGCGAACATAGAAGGAGGAGGTGGTGGGTGAGCAGGGGTATGAACAGGAGGACGAACCGCAGCAGCATGAACCGGAGTGGAAAGAGTGGGAGGAGTAGGCGGACCAGGGGAAGGCGGAGGATGAAACACGGCTCGGATTCAGAACAGTGGCCCGCGCTGGGACGAGAGCGCCATTCTGAACGACGAAGGCACAGCGCCGATTCCAAAACGAGGCCCACGCTGCAGCGGGAGCACCATTTTGAAACACCGAACAGTCGGATCGCACAAACACATGAGAAGCATCACCTGTTGATATCCTGCGTGACAAAACGGTGTGGACCCGCTGGCGACGCCAGAGTTTCCGGGTCCCCCTCCTGCTCCTGATGTTGCCAGTGTTGCTGCCCCATCTCGGAGGCAACGTGGTGTCCCTCCACAAGAAGTACAACTGCATTGACTACTCAGCCGACTGGCGGTGCCCGCTGTCCTGCGGGACCCTTCGGGCGGCTGAAACAGGGGGGGATGAGGAGGAGGACTACGGCAGGTCCCGGGACGCACCGCCGTTGTTGCAACGTTCGATGAAAAAAAAAAAAACACAGCGCGTAAACATTCATTGTCGCAGCTCTGCGCGGGTTCGTTGGATCGGCGCTGGCACCCTTGGCGCCGCCTCCGGCTCGCTCTGGGGTCCAGCGCCGATTCGAAGAAAATCGAGCGAACCTCCGAAAGTTTATGTTTATGCCGTCTCTTCTTCGTCCAAGCACACCCACAAGCCCACACACGTTTAGCGTCGCGGCCACGCGCGCATGCGCAGCGTTGCCGTAGCCCAGCAGAAGGCGGAAGGAGCGCGGGCCAGCCCAGCTTACGCAGTGGGGGCATGCTGGGCCCGCTTGCCAGGAGCATCACGACATGATTCGCGAGGGGCCAGTCGAGAGGGGGGACAAAGAGTGGGCGGGAGAAGGGGAAAGAACAAGGGCATGGGGAAGGCAAGACCCAAGGGGTCGTGGTAGGAGACAGACATAGTTCTGGCAGGTGCAAGTGGGTCCAGAGGCAGACCGCGACAGTCGAGAAGCGAAGCGCAGTAACGGAACACACACACAAACACATTCTTGTATTAATCGGCGGATGATCGATGGGGGGTCACGCTCAAGGCAGATCACAGCGTCCATCTGACGAGGCGCAGCCGATCCGAATGCACCCGAAGACCGCGCACAAGCGGTAACGGGAGAAAAAAACAGGTGATGCAGGACGGTGAGATGGGCGGGGGAGGCCAGCGGCGGCAGACCGGCGGGAGACGAGAGAGGGGCCGGGAGGGGAAGGCGGAGGTTACCAAGCAGCGATTGGCCAGCGCGTTTGGCCAGAACCATCCGAAAGGGGAAGCCCACAAAGTCCCGAGCTGGCAAGCTGAGCAGGCGGGCGTAGGAGGAGAGGAGACGTCCGTGCTGCAACACACACACACACACGCACACTTTTTGCGTCGGCGGCTAGGCAGGATGACTGTGCTGGTGGAAAGGGCCGGTGTAGGGCATACTGATACGAATTAGGCCGCAATGCACGCGGGGAGGAGAAGGAGGCCTGGCGCGGGCGGGAGGGAGGAGAATCCGGGCCCACTCAGAGCAGGGCCAGGCCGCGGCGGGGGGGTCGCCGGGGCGGCGAAGAAGCAGCGGCCGCGAGGCAGCCGGGGGGGGCAGCCAGGAGGCGGATGAGCCAGGCGGCGGGGGTGGCAGGTCCAGCGCGAGCAGAAGACAGCGGGGCAGCCGTGGTGCCGAGGTCAGAGCGACCTCCAGGCGAACCCCTCGGCAACCAGAGAAGACCACCCCAGGAGGGGGCCGGGGGGCGCCGCGGAAGGAACCCAGCCGGGCGGAGCAAGAGAAAGCAAGACCGGCAGGGGCACCGAGATCCATGTGACCTGCGAGGCGCCCCGCGGGAGGCCAGCCGACGGCCACAGCAAGACGAGGAGCCGAAAGGTCCAGGGCGGAAGGAGTCAGCAGGGGTGGGCCCGAAGACCGACGATGCCGGTGAAGAGCTCCCAGCCCGGCCTGAAAACCAGGCAAAGGGGGGCGGCGGGGCCGGAGGCCGAGGACAGCCAGGCACCCAGAAGGCGAGGGAGAGGCCCGGAGGAACCGCGACGGCGCCGCGGAACCTCGGGACGGCGGGGGAGGCCACAGGCGAGAGCCCGCCCAAAAACCTGCAGCA
>CAUYUJ010016826.1:12500-112500 GCA_963575745.1 Prorocentrum cordatum | reverse complement strand
ATCCCGTGTGGCCGTGGAGCAGGCGAGAAGGAGGAGGCAAGAGAGTGCCCCACCCCCCCCCCCACCCCTCACCCTTTACCCTCCCACACCCCTGTTGATCCCACCCTTCCCCATCCCCCGTCCCCCATGTGCATCTCCCCCTCCTCCTCCCCACTGTGGTTTTCCGTGGGCTCTCAGGAACGACACCGTGATCGCCCATTTCACGGGAACGCCCAAGCCCACCAGGCGGCAACGGATGACGTGGGGCAGCAGGACGAAGAGGAGGGAGGACGATGAGGATGAGGGCGGGGTGAAAGAGACAACAGGAAGGAGGAGGAGGGATGGTGGAGCGGAGTGTGAGGGAGGGCAAGGGGGAGGTGGGGGACAGGGGCCTTATCCCACGCCCCACTTCCGAAGAATCCATCTTGTCAATTGCCCCCTTGATGCCTCCCATGCCCATCCATCCTCCCTCTTCCTCACCTCCCCCGCTGGCTCATCCTCCTCCCCTCCCTCTCTACCCCCCTATGGCTTTGTTTCCCCCCACATTACATGCCATCAGTTCCCTACCCCTTCTCATCACCCTCATCCTTTCCAAGTTCATGGCTTGATTGCCTCCTGGTGCAGGCAGAGCCCGATCAATCTGGAGTGGGTGCGCTCTCTGAACGGGAGTGCCCGCTGTGTCCACACCAATCGCGGCTGCTGCGGCTTTTGGCCGCAGTTCTTCTGCGACATGAAGAGGAGCCTTGTCCGCACCCTCAGCCTGATTCTCCCACGCCTTATCCACGCAGCCCCTTTCTCTGTCCACTGTTGCATCATCCTTGCAGCTGTTCTGGAAGAGTGCTTGCGCCAAGGGGTTCTCACTGCCTTCGTGGCCCGGTGCCCGCCCGTCTCCGCTTCGTGCCCGCCCCGCGCGCCTGCACGCAGCTCCCGGGTGTTCGCTCGGTGCCCGCCCGTGGCCCGCCCCGTGCGCGTGCCCAGGTTTCCGAGGTGTTCGCCCCGTGCCCGCCTGCGCACCCGCCGCGTGCACGTGCTTGGCCATGCTTGGGCGTTCGCTCGGTGCCTGCCCGTGCCCGCAACGACCACAGCAGCCACAATCACAACCACAGCAGCAACAATCAGTGTAAGATTGGTCGCTCTGATCTGCGCGCGTGTCGTTCAAGCTGGTATGTCCCACATCCTCGATGACGCCCCCTTCGTCTTTGATCGTACCCCCCTGGGGGTATATCTTTCTTAGTATTTCATGCAGCACCTACGGCAGGGTAAAAAAGGACGGATAGAAGAAAGGGACAAAGGGGAGGAAGGAGGATGGAGCACGAGAGATAGAGAGAGAGTAGCAGGAGGGGGGTTAGGAGCAGAAAACACGTGGCAGAACCAGACGAGCAGATCAGGCGGGTAGACCCTAACAGGCGGGTCGGGAAACTGGGCCCAGGCGGCCAGGTCGAGCAGGCGGGTTGTTGAAGCGTGCGCCCTGCATAAATCGCGAGTCGCGAGCGATAGCGCGATTCCCAAGTAAATCGTGAGATTGGCCAAAGCGAGAGCGTGATTCCTGAGTGTCGAGGGCGCGGCGTTTGAATGAATTGCGAAAAGGTCCCAGGCGAGAGCGCGATGTATGCATAAATTGTGAGGACGTCCCGCGCGAGAGCGCGATTTAGAATGGAAATGAAGTGTGAGGAAATATCAGGCGGGAGCCGTTGTTGTAACTCGGGGGCCAGGGGATTCTGAGCCCGAAGATGTTCCGTGATTAAAAACATGGTGCGAGTCCTAGGAATGGCACTTCAATTGGAAAATGCAATCAACAACATCCCAGTCAACAACAACAAACATAACCGAGGCAGCGGAATCCCACTTCAGCCATGCACCCGGGGAATGTGTACGACCGGTCAGCCCTTTCATGCTGGATTATATATATATATATATATATATATATATATATATATATATATGTATACACACGGACAGACCCCCCCCCAGGCCTGGGGGCGGCCACTCCGCAACCATCCAGGAACACTTCGTGTTACCCTTTTCGCTTCGCTTCCCAGAAGCGGCCCAGGGAGGCCAAGAGGGCCCCAAGACGGGACAAGTTGGCCCCAGAAAGCTCCCAATAGGGTCTGAGAGGCTTCCAAGACAGCCCAAGAGCGCAGAGGGACCCAAGATTCTCCAAGAGGGCCCTAAAACGGCCCAAGATGCGCCCAAGATCGCCCAAGAGGGCTTCAAGCCGGCCCCAAGAGAGGCCCAAGAGGGGGAACACGAATCGACAATCAAAGTTTTCCGCCCCAAGAGGCCCCCAGGAGGCCCCAAGAGGTCCCCAATAGAGCCCCAGAGGCCCCCCAGAGGCCCAAAAAGAGGCCCCCAGGAGGCCTCCAAAACGGCCTCTGAGAGGCCCCCGAGAGGCCTCCCACGATTGCCACACGAATTTCCAAGAGGCCTCTAACCCACAACCCAGGCACGGTAGCGGGATGGGCACAGTGGCGGGATGGGCCGAAGGCCACTAGACGGCCCAAGACGCCCGAGACGGCCTCCAGACGGTCCAAGTGGCCCCCAAGATACCCAAGAGGCCTCCAAAATCCGTAGCCATTTTGGCTCAAGACATTGTGGCAAGTCCTCAGGCATTTGGAACATTTGGTTTGTGCCTATTGCCGCCAAACCCTTGTTACTCCGCCGTTGCCGCAATGAACGTCGTGGTGCTAGGAGCGTTCGCCATCCTGCTCGTCGGCCACGGCTGCGTCGCCGCCGACGACCTAGCCAAGACTTTGGAGGAGCGCCGCCTGATGGAGGACGACTCGCACAAATGCGACGCCACGAGCGAGGCCGACGGCGTGGGGCTGCTCCAGTCACGGACGTCGGGCCCCAGCCAACCGCAAATCGCGAACATTCCGAAGGACGAAACGCAGGACCACAAACAATACGAGGAGGCGAGAGTGGAGGATGTACCGATCGATGTCCGGAACCTCAACTCTACCATTCATCGCCAGCATGAACTTCCTGACGATGTTCATCTCCTTTCCGCTGGTTGCAATGGCGAATGCCCTCAGCCAAACACCTACTGCTGCATTTGGGATCGTGCAGAGCTTCAAACTTGCTGCGTTGAGGGGAAAATTGTTCCAGGATATCGTTGCCCACGTGGAGAGTTCAGCACCTGCACAAGGGGGTATTGCTGTGCTGGAAACAGCTTTTGTGAACCGTGCTAGCTCTGTGGTTCTCTCTGCCCCAGTCGTTTCAACGTCCTGCCCGTTCGCGCGGTAACCTGCGCGCTTGCTTTTTGTTCCCCCCTCACCTCCTTGCGCGAGCCGCCGGGTGGGCTCATTGCAAATGTTGTCGACGGATCGCGCCTCATCGCCGATCTGGATGCTCGGATGCTGCCCCGCCCCGCGGGCGAGCCGCCAAGACGCCGCTCTCTCTCTCTCTCTCTCTCTCTCTCTCTCTCTCTCTCTCTCTCTCTCTCTCTCTCTCTCTCTCTCTCTCTCTATTTTTCTCTCTTTCTCTCGATTTTCACCCCGTTCGGCTAGACGTTAGGCGGGCAATGCCCGCCTCGCCCCGTGGTAGCGCGGGGTCAAAAGATGACAACAAAAAAAAAACCCAAGAGGCCTCCAAAAGGTCTCCCAAGAGAGCCCGAAGAGGCCAAAAAACATGGATTCTCCTTGGTGGTTAAACAATGTTGGCGTTTCCGCTTGTTCCGCCTCCCATTGCAAGACGCCCCAAGAGGCCCCGAGGATCGACTCAAGAAGGCCCAATAGGCTTCAAAAGCGCCCCAAGACGGCCCCAAGACGGCTCCCAAACGGCCGAAGAGACGCCCAAGACGGCCCATTCCAACATGTCCCTTGTTGTTTCAAGCTCGCTGGCAGCTTGGCTACGTTTGCAGAAAAGGAAGGAAATATCACATGTCCTACTCCTCCTCTTTCTCCTCTTCCTTGTCCTCCTCCTCTGCGGCCTCCTCCTCCTCCTCAGCCTCCTCCGCGGCGAAGTGAAGGGCCCCCGAAGTGCCTGTGAGCCTGACTTAGGCCGCCGTGAGTGACCGTAGGAAGTTTTGGAAGCCATTTGGGCCGTCCTCGTGGACCCTGGAAGCCCCGGAGAAGAAGTAGCATAACATAGAGGTCCCCTAGAGTTCGACCACCCAGCGTAGCTAGAACTCGAGCGTGCGCTATGCGAATACTTATATAATAGATTACAGGGCACTTTATTATAACATAATATATTATAACACAATATGATACCGTAGCACGCCGCAATTTCGGATAAGAGTGAGGGGGCGGGCGCGGGCGACGCGGGCGTCGAGCCGGCGGACCTCGTGGCCCTCACCTTCCCTGTCGATGGCGCCTTCCTCTTCCTCCTCATCCTCCTCTTCCTCCTCCTCCTCCTCCTCCTCCTCCTCCTGCTCCTCCTCCTCCTCTTCCTCGTCCGCATCCTCGTCCTCATCGTTCTACAACAGCCCCGCCGCAGGCGCCGATGTGTTGTTGTAGAGTGAACGTGGGCCGGATCTGGGGAATGGCACGAAGGCGCTTTCCCAAACCAATGCGAGCAAGCCCGCCGCAGGCGCCGATTTGCGTGCTCTGACAAGTTCAGCGCGGGGGGGATCGCTGGTGGGCCACCCGGAACGAATGCAAAAACAGCCCGCCGCAGACACCGAATGTTTGGTTTGTTCAGTGAACGTAGTTTGGGTCGCGGGTGGGTCGCGGGCTCTCTACCTCCACCTGGAAGGACTTCAAGAACAGCCCGCCGCAGGGGCCGAACATTTTGATTTGTACACTGAACGCGGTTTGGGTCGCAGGTTCTCCACCTGGAGCGAATGCAAAAGAAACCCGCCGCAGGCGCCGAACTTTTGGCTGGCTCATTGAACGTAGTTTGGGTCGCGGGTGGGTCGCGGGCTCTCAACCCCCACCTGGAAGGGATTCAAAAACAGTCCGCCACAGGCGCCGAACATTTTGATTTGTATACTGACCGCGGTTTGGGTCGCGGGTGGGTCGCAGGTTCTCCACTTGGAACGAATGCAAAAGAAACCCGCCGCAAGCGCCGAACATTTTGGGTGGGTCGCGGGGTGGGTCGCGGGTGGGTCGCGGGTGGGTCGCAGGTTCTCCACTTGGAACGAATGCAAAAGAAACCCGCCGCAGGCGCCGAAAATTTTGGGTGGGTCGCGGGGTGGGTCGCGGGTGGGTCGCAGCTGGGTCGCGGCTGGGTCGCGGCTGGGTCGCGGCTGGGTCGCGACTGGGTCGCGGGGTGGGTCGCAGGTGGGTCTCGGGTGGGTCGCCGGTGGGTCGCGGGTGGGTCGCCGGGGGGGTCTCGGGGTGGGTCGCGGGCGGGTCGCCGCGGGGTGGGTCGCCGGTGGGTCGCGGGTGGGTCGCGGATTGGGTCGCGGGGTGGGTCGCGGGTGGGTCGCGGGGTGGGTCGCGGGTAGGTCGCGGGTGGGTCGCGGATTGGGTCGCGGGTGGGTCGCGGGACGACGACAACATCAAACAACAAACAACAAGAATCCGCATCGCTGACTTCCACTTCAGCCACGCACCCAGGGACGGTGAATGACCCTTCTGTTCAGCCCCATTCTGATAGATATTATAAGGCAATAACAGAACACATTATAGTATACCATACTAGAATACATTACATTAGAATTTAATATGTTAATGTAATATAATATTGTGTGGTGGTACTTGATATAATATCAGATAGTACAATATAGCACCGTAGAATCATTATAATAATGTAATGTAATATAATATAACGTGATACAATCTGATATATTAAAATATAACATACGAATATTTAATATATTCGATAGCGAAAATATTGTGGTATGGCATAATACCACATAAGATAAGATGTTTATGTGTGTGTCCATGCATTATAGATGTGTGTGTGTGCATGTACGTGCGTCTATGTTTGCCAGCATGGTCAAATTCCATGACCTGTTGCACTGTGGATGTGTAGGATGTGCAGTCGGATCTACGCGGTCGGATCCAGGCGGCGCGAACGAGGAGGTGTAAGCTATGTGGCGCAGCACACCTGGTGCAATATATGCGAGGTAAGGTTTGCGATGTAAGCTATGTGGCACAAAGTACATGATACATACGTAATACAATATATTTGCGACGAACCACGTGGTGCAGTCTATGTGGCGCAATTCATTTGGTGCAACCTACGCAGTGCACTATGTGTGGTGTGAGGTATGCGGCGTAAGCTATGTGGAGCAACCTACGTGGTGCAAGTTCTGATATGCGAACTGTGCGGTGCAAGCTAGGGGGGACACTCTATGTGGTATGAACTGTTCGGTATAAAATCGGAGGTAAACGTCCTGTGGCGTGAGCTATGTAGTGTACGCATCGTGCGCCCACGACGCGGCCACTGGCGGCAACGTGGCGAAACCTTAGCGGGACCGGCCACGAGACGGCCATTGGCGGCAACGTGGCGAAACCTCGACAGATCCACCCAGCGCACAAGGCGGCCACGGGCGGCAAGGTGGCGAAACCTCGCCAGCCCTTCCCAGCGCACGAGGCGGCCACGGGCGGCAAAGTGGCTAAACCTCGCCGGACCCACCCAGCGCACGAGGCGGCCACGGGCGGCAATGTGGAAGATCCTTATTGGATCCATCCAATTCCTTAAGGACATAAGGAAAATGTGGGGTGTGCGTGTCTATATATATATATATATATATATATATATATATGAGGAATAGACTGTTTCACTCATTGTAAGCAGCGTTTGGGGTATATGTGCCAAAATGTTCGTATACATGTGTATATATATACACATATGCACACACACTTCAGTCCATCAGTTGTGGCACATACAGCACCCATATAGAGAACAAGATCCCACTGTGTGGGCCCACGCTGGCAGACTTTTAACCTTTGCCATGATGCCCCCAGCCGTAATTACACCGATTTCTCATTTGCGCTGCAACGAATTAGCCTGGGCCGATATGGTGATCATTGATGTGCAGCGGTGCGCTGACAATGTCCTTTCCTCGCTTGTTCCTCTGTTAGTTTGGATCGCCATGGGTTAGGTTGATACTCGGCGGTGCCCGGAGCTACCGCCTTGGATTTTCCATTATCTCGTGGCCAGACGGAAGGGCTCCAGCAGGAGTTACCGAGTTTGGCTTTGACGCCTTGACACCGAAACGCTTTTTGCTCTGCGGTCCGAAGACCGGCCCTCCAGTTGCGGTCAGATGATTCGGTTCCGCCGTTAGGGTCCCACCAGTCGGGCCGTGATCGCGCATTCGATCACATTGGGTTAGACTCACAAGTCGATGGTGGTATTAGATTAGATCAGAAGGCACTACGTGAGAGCGGAAACAGGTGAAGTCGATTGGACAATACAGATGCCTGCGGCTAATCCATTACCGTGCCAGCGAAGCAGGCTGTGAGCGGACTCTTTGAGCACCGCCCGCAAGGCCATCACATATGGCACCCCATCGTCTCAACTTCTTGAGGAGCTCTCATGGAACTTGTTTGGGCAGTGTTGGGGATGTCCGTGGCTCATGGGGGGTAGTCTTGGGGCTCCCTTGAGGCTCTCTTGGGCTGTTTTGGGGCTCTCTTGGGCCGTCTTGGGGCCCTCGTGACCGTCTTGGGGTTTCCCTGGACCGTCGCGGGGCTGTCTTGTGGCCCTCTTATGCCATCTTGAAGCTGCCATGGGGCCGTCTTAGGCCGTATTGGGTCCCTCCAGAGGCCATCTTGGGCCAGTTTGCGGCTCTCTTAGGGCTGCCCTGGCCCGTCTAAGGGCCCTCTTGATGCTCTCAGTGGGTCCTTCTCGGGCCTTCGAAGACCGCAAGTGGGCCGAGCTTGGACTGCGGCGTGTGGAAAGCGAAAACATGTACAGAATAATGCCAGTCAATGTTTTTGCTTGTCTCTCGAGGGTTGCCTGGAGAGCGTGTTGGGGGTGTCTGGAGGCTTATTGGAGGCCTCTCGGCACTTCTTGTCCGCCTCTGAGGGGCTTTTGGGTGCGTCCTGAGGCCATCGTGGGCCATCTTGGCGGACTGGGTGTCTTGCCGGGGCGGTCTTAGAAGACATCTTGGGCATCCTCTTTAACGCCTCGGACAGCGCCAGGCAGGCGCCGCGGCGCCCAGGAAGTCTCGGGTGATGCATGCGACAGGCTGTGAGGAAAGGGCGGGGGCCCTGGCAGAAAGCTCTTGCTATCTACTACGGCTTCGAGTTCCGGGGGGCATGGTGGCGGATTTAGATTAGAGTGGATCGATTATTTGGGGTCAGCGCGTTGGAACCGTTATTAAGCCTCATCTGTTTTATCTTATGTATGAGATTCCCGTTCATATGTCGTTTCTCGTGATCTTTCCCCTCGTTCTTATCATTCAGCATCTGTTTCCCCAATTGCACCTAATGGTTCTCCCAATGTTTCTCGTCCTTCTCCGTCACTGCTCCGTTGTCCTTCTACGCCTCCCCACCTCGTGTGTTTCTCGCGCTCCTCACGGAGGAGCCTCCCACAGCTGAGCGTCCGCTTGCAGCACTCGCTGAACGAGACTGGCGACTGCCTAGTTGAGGGGACGGCGCTGTAGGCTTGCACCCGACTCGATCCAGAGTTCAAATGGATTTGCACCCAGGGCGCCGATTCAGGCCTGGAAAGGCTTCGGGTTGCACAAAGACCGCCCCCCCCCCCAGGCAAGTTGTCCGGGGTGGTCTCAACACCTCATCCCTGCGGCGCGGAGTGTCCCAATGGCGCCGCCGGAGGCGGCGCCAAGGTGTTGAGACCGTCCTTGACGAACTACTCGGGGAGCCTGCAGAGGCCAGCAGATGTTGCCTGAGGGGGGGCCGTCTGCACGCTGCCCGGACCCTGACCATTCAGGTCAGGTCTGATTCGTGGGTCCCGATGTCGATCCGATCCGGGTCACGCGAGTCCGATCTTGTATGCTTAGAGTCCGAGCAGGGTTACCTGCTGTGGGCACGTGTTGCCCGCGTCTCACCAGGCTTGTCAATAATTGTTTGCTCGCCTGCTAAGACACGCCTGAACTCCCAGGGCCCATTCTCCAGCAGCTCAGCCAAGGAACCCTGGAGTCGAAGGAGCCGAGGAAAAAGGAATCCAGTAATGGATGCAAATATGTGTGTCTTTGTGTAGACTGCTGCTACAATGACAGGGGCCAGACAAACACGGGACAGGGACAACTCGGAATCTGAGATTTTGGATGAGTTACAGCAGCGCTGCGCGCGCATTCGCAAAAGTAGCCGAGAGGGAAGTCGACGACGTGAGGAATTCAAAGGAATCGTTGGCGCTGAATGAGATCGTTGAGGGCGATTGGGAAACCGCACTTGCGCAGGCATCGGTAGCGGGGACGGGGCTTGAACACGGTGCGCAATAGGTTCGCAGTTCGGGCGCGGACCCGTCCAGGGCGGGGGGAAATGACATCTCGGTCGGGGCCGTCGTCGCCCATGTTGTCTTTGCCCCCCACCCAGGACGCGTGACGACGTGCAGGGCACCGCCGCAGGCAGATTTCAGACAAAGTCGGAGCCGGGATTCGGGGCGCGCCAAATTTCGTTAAGGGGCGTGTCTCAGGGAGTTCTGGCCAGATTCGAACATGGATGTTCTTTCCAATTGCTTCAACCATGTTTGGTGTTCCCATGATTGCCTGAGAGATGTTCACATAAATTCGGACGCGGCAATGGTGCGCGCCCCAGTTTCTGGTTTTGAGCGCTCTGAGAGTCATTTCCGCCACGGCGCATATCCTGCTTCGTGAAACCGATTGCACACAAGGCGTGATATGCAGCTTTTGCGGCGCCACCCGTGGATGGAAAATTCGCACACGGCTTCCATCCCGCACAAGTTCTGTACTTACCCCAATTTCGTATGAACGCCACGAGCGTTGATGATGGTGGTAATGATGACGGATGCCGGTGATGATGCCGACGATTATAATTAGCGAGTGCGATGGCAACGTTGAGGAAAACAATGACAATGATGACAATAATGACGGTGATGGCGACTACGATGTGGATGGTGATGAGGATGGCGATGGTAACGAATATAACGATGATGGCGATATCAAACACGCTGATCATTGTGACGTTGCTGCTGATGACGATTGCGATGATGATGATGATGATGATGATGATGATGGTGGTGGTGGTGGTGGTGGTGTTGGTGATGATGATGATGATGATAATGATGATGATGATGATGATGATGCTGATGATGATGATGATGATGGTGATGGTAGCGGTGGTAAGGATGATGATCACGAAGGTGACGATGATATGTGTGATGAAAAGTAGGGTGGTGATGGTGATGACGACGATCATCATGATTTTAGTCGTGCTGATCGTGATGATATTGTGATCATGTTGGTCATGGTGACGAGCGCGAGATTCGAGCGGATGCGGCACTTTCCCACGCCCGACCAGCCGACGCGTGCAGAGGCCCAGCTCCCCTTATTATGGAATCGTGGCCGGCAACCTTCCGGAAACCTTCCCGACCCCTGGCCAGGCTCACGGCAGGGAACGCCACCATGAACGCCACGACCGCGCGCTCATTTTTTGCACTGACAGCGCGCCGCCGATCGTAGGGTAAAACCCGAGTTGCAAGCGGGCGAGGCTCGCCCCGCTTGCCCAGGGGGGCACCTGCAGGACCGTCTGCGCCGCGAGGCCCAGCACCGCAAACCGCGGCGGACACCGCCGCCCAGCATAGGGAAGGGTGAACTGGCGGGGCCGCCTTCTCCCACCCACCCCCAAATGGGCCCCCGCCGCCCGCCCACGCCACCGGGATGGCCAGGCTTTTGGTCGGTGGGCCGTTGCGCCCTTCCCGCCTGATAGGCCTCCCTTGAAGCCCAGCGGTACACCAGAGACGGCCAGGTTGGGGAGGTTCATTTTGCAGCCACGACGCGTCGTTCGAGAAGGTTGGTCCGCCAATCGCCTGACCCATCGCCCCACATAAATCTTGGTACGTCGTCCAAAACACTACACACGCACTCCTGCACCCGAGCTCCTATGGAACGCTTTCGGAATCAAAAAAACACCCGTTTCGAGATGTTGTTGTGCAACCCGCCATGGATTTGGTTGTAGGCACAAGGAGCATCCGTCTCAGCTTTTTGACACATGGCTTCCATACAAAAAAATCAATGATTGAATTTGAACATTCATGGACCATTTTGCCTTCGACATTGGCTCCCCTTGTGCTTGCACACCCAAACACAATGCCGAAGACAGTTTCCAATGAATTGCAACGCCAATAAGTTCAAGCCTGATGCCTCATCTGAGAACAACTGATTTGGGAGGTTGGGAGCGTCGATACCCTGTGCATGCAGGCGAGAAACAAGAATATACTCCTAAATGAAAAACGTCAGAGGTGTTGGTGGTTTTCTCTGGGAATGACGTCCTCCTTCTCGTCCTTCTGCATTCGAAACGCCGTGACGTACAGTGCATGTGGCTTCGGATGTTAGAACCCACTGTCGTAAACTGAGCGCTTGCAGCACTCAAAAGTGCAAAACGATTAGTTTACATTGTTGGTTTGGTTCCGGAGGTTTGGAAACAAACTAGGACTGTGAAACGACGCAGGTCCTGCAACACTATTATTTATCGTGTTTGTTTTCGGAAGTTGGAAAACTATTATGACCCACAGCGTCTTCGGGCATCTGAATTGTTCAAACACGCTATGGTTTACAATGTCGCTTCCAAACCTCCTAACAATCCTGAGTCCTAGAAGCGATGTAGTTTACAATTGAATTTCGCCATTCGATCCCGAAAACAAGAGCAACTCACAGCGTATTGGAGCCCTGAACGCCGAAGGACGAAGAGGAGGAGTTCAATCGCAAAGAAGCATCCAGAAGCCTAGTTTCTCTTGTTCCCCGCCAGAACAGGATGCTTCCATCTAAAAGCTTTAGGTTCTTGTTGGTTCTCATCGAAAACAAGTGTGCAAGTTGTCTTCGACATTGCGTTTGGCTGTGCATGTATAGGGAAACTCAACGTTGAAAACAAATTGCCCATCCCGCTTTCCATGGAAATCGTCGGAGCTCTACGTTTAAGGAACAATGTGTTTGAAGGTTTGGAAATGCGATTCCTTATGCCTGCGCAGCCAAAGCAAAGGCGGAATTCATACAGAAAACAAGAAGATGTGAAAGTTACAACGTTGTACGGGGGTTCTGAAGCATGTCGTAACTTCCCGATTGTTTCCGTTCAGTAGGTTTTGTCTTGGAGTGTTCCCGGATCGCCCAGCCAGTGCCAGGGGGCAGTGTTGCGGTGAGAACGAATGCTGCCCAAGGGGCCCGCACGTCGAGACATTGGCAACATGTTGAGGTGTTTCGGCCCGTTTCGCATGAGACACGCTTACCAGTCTGCTTTCCGAGACGACCAGATTTGACATGATCCAGCCTGTCTCGCTCGAGATATCTTCGCAACTCTGGGCTCCCAGACGCTACGCGAGAGGTGGTCTTGCCCATACCGCCTGAAACATCCTAAAATGTTTTGGGTTCCGGCATACTGTGACTTGAGGTTGCCTCGTCCGTCTCGCTTGAGATATGGTCGCTACGCTAAGCTTGAAGATGCAGCCCGCGAGGTGATCCAGTCAGTTTCGCCTAAGACGTTCCCGCCATTCTGAGTAAAGAATTGCCGCGTGCGAGGGGGTCCAGCCAGTTTCGCATGAGACGTCCCCGCAATTCCGAGCAACCGTTGAGGAGTGCGAAGCGAAGGAGGAGGGGGAGGAGGAGGAGGAGGAGCAGGATGACTCAGGACGAGGGGAGGAAGGATTATGCTCGTATTGCTTTCAGGCAAGTACTCTTGATTTCAATGCTCACCTGAGCCCGGGTGCCCAAGTCGCCCGGGACAGCTCCGGACGACCCCGGCAACCTTAACGGCGGTGTTTGGGAGGTGCCAGGGAGGGATTTGCCTTAAACAGAGCTGAGCGCGCCCAATGGTCCACAGAGAGCCATCCTCGGAACCTCGGGCTCCGAGATGACCTGACTTGATGTGCTCTGGCTCGTTTCGCTTGAGACGTTCTCACACCTCTGGATTCCAAGATTTGGTTCGCGAGGTACTCAGGCCCGTTTGTCTGAGACATCCTCGGAACCCCAGGCTTCGAGATGCCCTGAATTGAAGTGCTCTAGCCCGTTCAGCTTGAGACGTCCTCACCACGCTGGGTTTGAAGATATGGTTCCCGAGGTACTCAGGCATGGTTCGCCGTCCTTGGTTTTGACTGTTTGGCTTGAGACGTCCTCGCAACTCTGGGTTGAAGATGCGGCTTGCGAGGTGTTCAGGCCCGTTTCGCCTGAGACATCCTCGGAACCCCGGGCTCCGAGGTATTTTGATTCGAGGTTCTCTAGCCCGCTTGGCTTGAGAATTCCTCGCAATTCACACCTCTGGGTTCCTAGATGCGGCTCGCGACGTGCTCTGGCCCGTTTCGCCTGAGACACCCCCAAACATCTCGGTTCCAAGATGTGGTTCGCGATGTATTCAGGCCCGCTTGTCTGAGACATTCTCAGAACCCCAGGCTTCGAGATGCCCTGAATTGAGTTGTTCTTGCCCGTTTCGCTTGAGACGTTCTCGCAACTCTGTGTTCCAAGACGTGGTCCGCGAGGTGTTCAGGCCCGTTTTGCCTAAGACATCTTGGGAATCCTTGGCTCCGCGATGCCCTGTCTTGAGGTGACCCAGGTGTAAGTGCGCCACGCTTAAGGGCAACATTGACGAAATTGTTGTTGGGGGTGCCCCCGCTGCCGGGGGAAGTTAGGGACCAATAGAGGGTGACAGAGCAAACCAGAAGTTGTCATGTGTGTTGTGGACGTGTCGATGTGTGTATGTATATAGAGATGTGGATACACATGTGTATACAGTCCATATAGATGAAAATATACAGTCCATATAGGCCGAGCAGCCGGGCGCGGTCTTTTTCGACTTCGCGGTGGCTTTCCCGTCGCTGGCGCACGACTTGATGGAAGACGTGCTGGAATTCCTGGAGCTCCCGCTGCCGTTCCGGCTCTTCGTGTCCAATTTGTACTTCGGCAACGGATGCAAAATCTCAGCCGGCGGGGAGTTGCACGAGGGCTTCAGCATCCGGTCTGGGATCCGCCAAGGGTGCCCATTGTCACCGTTGCTCTTCGCCCTCTGCGGCGACTTGCTGCTCCGCCGCTTGCAGGATTCGCTGCCCGGCGACGTGCTGCGAGCGTACGCGGACGACTTGGTTTTGGTTTCGCGAGACGTTCTCCGATCGGCACACTGCTTTGTCCCGCTCTTCTCCGACTTCGTCATCGTTTCTGGCTTATCTCTAAACCTGGGAAAGACCGTATTCGTCCCCCTCGGCGACGCCGCGGTGGAGGATTTCCGGCGCACTCCAGAAGAGCATTTTCTTGGTTGGGGCGCCGCCTGCGTCCGGGACTGGGCGGAGTACCTCGGATTCGTGCTGGGGCCCGGCGGGCGGGCGAGGGTTTGGCGCAAGGCACTGGACCAGTACACGCGCCGCGCAGACCTCTGGGCGCAGCTCGAGCTCGGCTTGCACTACACGAGTGTAGCGTACAACGTGTACGTGGCCTCGCTCCTGGCGTTCCTCCTGCAGCTCGAGCTTCTCCCGGAGGAGTGGGAACATGCTGAAGCAGCGGCCTTTCGTCGATTAGTGCCTGGCCTGGCCAACTGGATACTTCCTGCCGATCTTCGTTCTTTGCGGCGGCATTACCACATGCCCCAGGAGTTCTCTGACATGCAGGAGGTCTCGCTG
The DNA here is from genome assembly GCA_963575745.1 of Prorocentrum cordatum. Lineage (NCBI taxonomy): Eukaryota > Dinophyceae > Prorocentrales > Prorocentraceae > Prorocentrum > Prorocentrum cordatum. The sequence goes on along the minus strand of CAUYUJ010016826.1, from coordinate 97,893 downwards.
GCTGCTCGCTTTCGGGTGGCATACCGGGAAGCAGGCGCCTCGGGCGGCCTGGCAATAGACGACGCTGTTCGCCGCTTGCGCTCTGCGCTGCACGGGACGGACTTCTTCTGGCGATATTCTCGGCGGATCTCCTGGTTCCAGAGCTCGTACGTACACAACTTGTCAGAGGCAGTAGCCACGTACCGGCAGGCGGGCATCACAATTGACACAGTCGAGGCGGATCTTGGCGCCGGCGCGCCCCGCCCTCACAATCATGGCCACGCTCGGCGCCTCGCCCGCGGCGTCCAGAGGGCCGCCCGGGCGGCGTGGACGCGCACCCTGCGCAGCCATCCCGAGGTGCGTTTCCGTGCGAAGCTCGCGAGATGGCGTCTGCCTCTGGTCCCTCGGCTGCGGGCGGCCCGCGCCGCGGCCGTGCTCCAGCGTCTGAGCCGGCTGGTGCCTCCTAGAGTCTGCGCCGCGGTGCTGCGCACGTGGTTCAATGGGTGGTGCACGACTCGTCGCTTCCAGTCTCGCGGACGCTGCGTCTTCGGGTGCGCCATGGGCGAGGACGCTGTGGAGCACTACATGGGATGTGCCCGACTGCATCGGCACGGGCAGCGGCGGCTTCGACTCGCCGCCCCGCCGACCTTCGAGGACCGCGGGTTGAACTTTTTCTTGCTCGAGGCGGCTTCCGGCTCCCGGACGTAGTTCTGGTTCGACGTGCGCTTCTGCTCGCTGCCGCCTATAGGCTACATTGCCGGGTGCGCCGCAGCCCGCCCATCTCCGACGAGGACACGTTACGACGGGCCCTGGACCAGGCGGTTAAAGCAGCAGCGGCCGGGCACGCAGGCGCCGTCCGGGCCCTCGACACCGTCTGGGCCGAGTGAGCCTTCTTGACAGGCGCCTGGAGGGCGTGTCGCTGAAGACGACAACCTGCTGGCGCGACTCTCCTCCCTTCCTTCTTCTCCTTTGCCCTCCGCCTCGTCCTCTTCCTCCCCTCCCCCGGGGGCCCGATTAGGCAGACCCTGTCGTAACGGCGCGTTCCTGGGGAATGCGGCCGAATTGTCGCAACCCCGATTTTGGGCCAGAATAGGAAGTTTCTGTCGTAACGGCGCGCTGGTGCAGATTTTCATGCTGGTCGGAAGTTTCAGTGCAGGGAAGTTTCGCGAGGGGCTCGCAGCAGCTCGCGTGCGACACGCCGGCGTCCACCCATTTTCCTTCCTTCCTCCTCCTCCTCCTCCTCCGAATCGGTGGCCTAAATTTCGCCCGCACCCGCCGGACAGCTTCGGACACATACTGCCGCGTCACGCTTTCGGCGTGTCGGGTTGACACGTTTGGTGTCGACTGTGGGACCTCGCCACGCGGCAATTTTTGTTCGCCCACCGCCTCCCCGGGGGGCCCCACGCCTTGGGGGGGAGGGGGCCGGTTCTCTCCCTCCCCCTTCCTTCTCCTCCCCTCTCCTCCTGTTCTCCTCCGTCCTTCCTCCTCCCTTCCCCCTTCGTCGTCGTCGTCGTCGTCGTCGTCGTCGTCGTCGTCGGGGGGCGGTCCCCTGCCTTCTTGGGTTTGTGGCCCCTCTGGGGGGGGGCGTTTTCGGCAGCGACCGCACTTCTCAGGCTCACATCACCTTGGTGGGAGCCCGAGTGAAGAGCACCATACGCATTCGCGGCAACCACCGTTTGCTCCACGGCGAGTGCGCCCTCTTGGCCACCTGGTACCAGGTCCCCTTCTTCCTCCTCCCTCTCCTTCGCCTTCCCTCCGCTCTCGCCCCTTCCTTCTGCTTGAATTGCCCGCGGCTGGTCTTCCGCACGCGGCCCGCAGTTTCGGCGGCGCTCCCGGCCCCGCCGTTTTTTGCCAGCCGCATGCCCAAGATGCATGCTCATCGGGCGATCGCATGATCTTGAAAATCTTCAGGCTGAGCTCAGCTCGTCGTTTAGTGTCAGGAAGTGTTGCCTTGAGCACCCCGCTTCTCCGCCCCTCCTGTCCTCCCCCGTCGCCTCCCCTCCCCCGGGTTCCTCTCTTCTTCCGTTGTGGATTTATCGACGTGGCCATTTGGGCCGCAAGGGATGCATAGATCTGCAATTATCCATTTTGTTCCAGGGTGTGAGTACATGCATCGGCTCACCTATTGCAGGTTGGCTTGAACGTGCTCTTTGACTCGGGCTTGTCTCCCCTGGCTTCCCCTCCGCCTCCTCCCTCCTGCGCTGTTTCACTTTTGTGCCTGTGTATGTCCAGCAGATGCTGCACAATGCAGCAGGTTTTAACAACCACGTTGACCTCTCCTCCTCCTTGCCTCCTCCTCCTTGTTTGTGGTGGCGTTTACCCGGCCCACCTTTTTCGAGCCTTGCCGCTAAACAGCTTCAGAGCGATACGAGGCCGCGTCCGTGCGCAATGCCGGTGGGTGGCAGCGGCTCATCTTGGGGAGCGCTCGTAGCCCCCATGAGGGGAAGCGGATTATGTGCGGTATCGGTGTGGGGGAAGAAGCTGGTGTATGCGCTTGCTGGAGAAAAAATAATACACCTACATGCATATATGTAGATGTATACATATATATATAGAGAGAGAGAGAGAAAGAGATGTATGTATGTATGTATGTATGTATGCATGTATGTATGTATGTATGTACGTATGTATGCATCGCCCCCCCCCCCCCCCCCCAGGGCACCCCCAAACGACGGTTTGGGGGGGAGGGGGGGAGGAGGAGGGGCGCTCGGGGCTCCTTCGGCGCTCCGCCCCGTTCTGGCTCGGGGGTTCCGGGGGCGTCTGGGCCGTCTCACTGCCACGGCTTGCCACCCATGGCGCCCTGCCCGGCGGCCCTTGCCCTGCTCAAGGTGCCGCCCGGCCTCCTCCCTGGCGGCTGGCGCGGACCGTCACTATCTGTCGTCCGCCTGTCCCCGGCTGCCTCCCTGTCCCTGCCTGCCGGCCCTTCTTCCAGTGGCCCACGGCCTCCCTCCCCGGCGCGGGGTCGACGGACTCCCGGTCCTCCCCCACCGCGCAGGCTCATCCCTGTCGGTCTTCATGCTGGGCCCCCTCGCCTTCCTGGTGGCGCGTGCCGCTCGCACCCACCCTGGCGGCACCCTCCTCGACACATGTCTCGACGGTGTCTGGCGTTCCGGACTCTGCTCCATTGAGCGCCCGCATGGCGTTGGTCGACATCCACCGTGGCGCGCGACGCGGCTGTCACTTGCATCCGCGGTACCATAACCTGGCCCTGGAGTCGCTGTGTATCCTGTTGGTGGTCCTCCTCGACGTGTACGTGGTGTCGATCAACTCGAATTCTGCCATTTTGGTGTTGCATTTCGCCTGGAAGACATTCCTGGTGCGCGCCCTCCCCTGAGCGGCAGCGAGGCTCGCCTCCTGTTCGTTCCCTTCCCCGTTTTCTCTTTTCTCTTTTCGCTCCTCTTTCTCCCTACGCGCGTAATTTAAGCCGATGATCGTGCGCTACGTTCCTGGACGCCGCCCGATTTTTTCGACGCGGTCGCGACCAAAATAATGTCCAGCAGCCCATCCAGAAACGATGCCCAGGGGAGACGAGGTAATCAGGGAAGTGGGGGAGCATGCAGAAGAACAAAGGGCAGGGGAAGCCGTCCGATACCCCAAGAGGGGGAGGATGGTCGTGGAGAAGGAGGAGGAGGAGGAGAAGGCGGAGGAGGGCGAAGAGGAGGAAGGAGGAAGAGACTGGACAAGGAGGAGGAGGAGGAGGAAGAGGAGGAGGAGGAGGTGGAGGAGAAGTGGCGAGCCCAGGGGGCATCCTTGAGCGTCTTGGTTGCTTCGGGTGTCCTCTTGAGGCGTCTTGCGGTTCTCTTGGGAGCCTCTTGGAGGCCTTTCGGGCGCCTCTTGGGGCCTCCTGGGCGCCTCTTGGGGCCCTCTTGGGCGCTCTTGGGTGCCTTGGGAGCGCTCTTCGGGCCATCTTGGAGGACATCGATACAAACAGAGGGGAGCTTAAACTAACCCTGCCAGTCTAGAGTGCCTAAAATCGCCTCTTGGGGTGCTCTTGGAGCGCTCCTGGGACCTCTTGGAGCCCTCTTGGGGCTCTCTCTTGGGCCCCTCTTGGGGTCCTCTTGGGCCCTCTTGGAGCCACTGAGCCGGTCTGGCACCGTCAGGTTGTGTATCTGTTGTGCCACGGTGATCTTCGTAGTCCCAATTGTCGTCATACCATGAATCATCAAGCCAGCCGTCGTCACAATGCTGATCGCCATACCAGCTGCCACCAGTCCACGCGTCATTGTGCCATGAATCATATTGCCACTCATCGTCATACCAGCTGTCATCATACCAACTGTTGTCATTCCACTGATCGTTGCCGTCGGCCATGTAGCCGCCAGTGCCGGGAATCTGAGCTGGGGTCTGACTCTTGGCCAAGCGCATGATGGTCCTTGATGTCGCCGTGGCGATCGAGGTTTCCGTTTACCAGAAGCAGGATGTGATCTAAGTTTGGCTTCTCGCTGCTTGAGTGTTTGAGAAGCTGGTGGTTGACAGCAACGTTGTTGAGATTGAGATTGTCCAGACGATTGGCCTCCTCATAGGTGTATTCGAACTCTGCCATATATTCCAAAGGAGAAAGCCTTCCTCGCCTGAGATCGTAGAACTGATCGATCGTGCCAGTGGCCATCTGCTGGTTATCAGCACCATATCTGCGAGAGAGAATACGCATCAAGACCTGAACGCCGCTCTCGGTGGCTGCCACGAGAACAGTGCCGGCGTCGTCCCACTGCTGAGGTTATCCGGGATAAGCCAGCGCAGCGTCTCCTTGAAGGTTGGCACCAGCGTGGGTGGTGATCTGCAGTCCGAGAGCCATGTTGTAAGGTCTGCCTTGGAGTCTGCCAGCCACTGCCGGTCCAACTGGGTCTGCGTTAAGGTCGGTCATGCGATACCACAAACGAAGGCGTTCCAGAGATCGTCTGAATGGGTAATGCATGAGAGCCGGTCTCCATCCCGGCGGTGTGCCCTTCGTGTACGCGTCGAGCGGGAGTCTGGTGTGTTCCGACATGTGGTTGACGTAGTATTCCTTCTGCTAGTGGATGTCCGTGATCTCGGCGAGAGTGTCGCCGTCGCTGTACCTTTCGTAATGGATGTCGAGGTTTCTATCCGTGATCGTGATGCCGCCTGGGTCGGCGGGCACGTCCCGCCGCTATCAGCGCGCGCTGCCTCTCGCTGGAGAGGCGATAGCGGATGGAGCCCGGAATGAACCAGGCTCCGCTACCAAACTCGACTTTTCAAGCTTGAGGCAGAAAGGTCAGCGGGCAAGCAACCGACCCTGTTCTACATTCACAGTCACATCTCCCTTCTACTCTGCATTGCGCCGGGAGGCCGGCAATCTATCCACAAACTAACACCTCCTCCTCCTCCTCCTCCTCCTCCTCCTCCTCCTCCTCCTCCTCCTCCTCCTCCTCCTCCGCCTCACTCCTCCTCGCGCTTGTTCTCTTCCATCTCTTCCTCCTCGTCCTTGTGTGAGTGTTCCTCCTCGTTGTCCTCCTGCTCCCCTCGCTGCCCTTCCCGTCCTGCACGCTGACATCCTCGTCATCCGCCGCCTTGTCGTCGTCATCATCCTTCTCTTCTTTCCCCCCTCACGAGCCCAATGGGTAAACGTGGCGCTTCCCGTTCTTGTCCGATCAGGTTCATCGCTGGACAGGCGCTCGTCCTCTGCACGTCGCGGAGAAGCATTGATGTGGTGGCTCGCAGTTCTCGTGAGAAGTGCAAAAATCGTTGCCTGGTGGTTGTTGGTGCGGAGAATCGAATGCCCCGCTCACCATCAGGAGCCCGGGGACACCGCCAGCAGCACCAGCGGCACCAGGACCTCGAAGCCAACGCCGCGGGCAAGCGCACACGAGGACCTGTTGCGAGCTGGCAGGTCGTCGTAGTCGTCGCCAGGAGACGGAGCAGGAGGAGGAGGAGGAGGAGGAGGACGGGGAGGCAAAGGGGCAGACACAGGCAGTCTGGCAAGATTGGCGCGTGGCCAGTCTAATATTGACCCCAGGCTGAGCTCCACAGTGTGCTGCCAGGAGAGAGCCTGAGCCTGGGCCAGCTCCGGATGGAGGCAGCGGACATCCCGATCGAGTGTGCATCTGCCTGACGGGAGTGTTCGAGTTGCTTCCACCATTCGACGAACAGCTAGCTCGCTCGATGCAGTGACCAGATCGTCCCTCTCTCCCGCAAGGATCGGGGTGGGAAAGCCACCCCTCGCCTGAGTCGCATGAGTCAGTTGACATGGCAACAGTTCGTTGACCGCGGGCCAGCGTACTGTCATCATGCGTGTCGGGACGCGGTTGCCGCCCGGGGCGGGAGTCAGGGATCCGGGAGTGTAGCCCGAGGCTTTCCTGCCTGCCTGGTCCGCCTTGGATTCTGCTCTTCGCCACCGCCTCCTCCTGGGGCCGCCAGAGCTCATCTGAGCCCCCGAACGGCCCCCAAGTGGACCGCGGATCCTGGCACCACTGCGGCACAGATGTTTACATCGGTGCGAGTGGTTTTGTGTCAAACGCGCATTGGTCTGGGAGCTCTTTTGCTTTGGGGGGGGCTCTATTGGGGCCTCTTCGGTGCTCTTCGGGGCCCCCAGGCGCCTCGGTAACGTGGGCGCGTCGGCCCACCAGCTGCGGGGGGTGAGGTCATACTCGCAGGTCCAACCTGCCTGCTCGTCAGTCCTTTGTCATCCCGATTGTAAATCTCCGAAGAAAGTTGCGCATAGCCCCCCCGCAATTGCGGGTACGACTGAGGGGGCGGCGGTGTCTTCGGCAGTCTGCGAAGCTCGGATGAAGCCCGCCCCAGGCGCCGATTTTTTCGTCAGAGCAACGTGGGTGGGTCGCAGGGTGGCTCGCCGGGTGGTTCGCTGGGTGGGCCGCAGGGTGGGTCGCGGGGTGGGTCGCGGGGTGGGTCGCGGGGGAGTCGCGGGGCGGGTGGCGGGCGGGTCGCGGGCGAGGACGACGACAACAACGCAATTACGCTACCGAGGAACCCCACATACTTATATTATGGCTGGAGTGATGAGAGCTGAAGTGAAGCATGTGAGAATGATGTTCGTGGCCGTTGCCCCGCCGATACCGCTGTGCCCTGGACGACCGTCACGGATAGTGGCCGCGGTGAGAGACCACCCCCTGCGCACCCCCTCATGGTGTCGAGAATATGCCATGCCTGCTGTGCCTTGGACGACCGACACGGATAGCGGCCGCGGTGAGAGACCACCCCCTGCGCACCCCCGATGGTGTCGAACATATGCCATGCCTGCTGTGCCCTGGACGACCGTCACGGATAGCGGCCGCGGTGAGAGACCACCCCCTGCGCACCCCCTGTGGTGTCGAGACAGTCCCACGCATGTTGTGCCCGGGACGACAAAGGCGCATAGCGGTCGCACTGAGGGACAACCCCGTTATGGTGCCGAGGAAGTGCCACGCGTGCTGTGCCGACCGGGGCGTATACAGGCCGCGGTGAGAGACCACCCCCTGCGCACCCCGTAAGGGGTCGAGAAAGTGCCACGCGTGCTGTGCGTGGACGACCGGGGCGTATAGAAACCGCGGTGAGAGACCACCCCCTGCGCACCCCCTACGGTGTCGAGAAAGTGCCACGCCTGCTGTGCCTGGACGACTGCGGCGTATAGAGACCGCGGTGAGAGATCAGCCCTTGCGCATTCCTCATGGTGTCGAGAAAGTGCCACGCCTGCTGTGCCTGGACGACTGGGGCGTATAGAGACCGCGGTGAGAAACCACCCCCTGCGCACCCCCTACGGTGTCGAGAATATGCCATGCCTGGTGTGCCCTGGAAGACTGGCGCGTATAGAGACGGCGGCGAGAGACCACCCCCTTGCGCACCCCCTATGGTGTCGAGAAAGTGCCACGCCTGCTGTGCCTGGATGACCGGGGCGTATAGAGACCGCGGTGAAAAAACACCCCCCCCGCAGCCCCTATGGTGTCGAGAAAGTGCCATGCCTGGTGTGCCCTGGACGACCGGGGCGTATAGAAACCGCGGTGAGAGACCACCCCCTGCGCACCCCCTAAGGTGTCGAAGTGCCACGCCTGCTGTGCCTGGACGACCGGGGCGTATAGAAACCGCGGTGAGAGACCACCCCCTGCGCACCCCCCTACGGTGTCGAAAGAGTGCCATGCCTGGTGTGCCCTGGACGACCGGGGCGTATAGAAACCGCGGTGAGAGACCACCCCCTGCGCACCCCCTAAGGTGTCGAGCAAGTGCCACGCGTGCTGTGCCTGGACGACCGGGCGTATAGAAACCGCGGTGAGAGACCACCCCCTGCGCACCCCCTACGGTGTCGAGAAAGTGCCATGCCTGGTGTGCCCCGGACGACCGGGGCGTATAGAAACCGCGGTGAGAGACCACCCCCTGCGCACCCCCTAAGGGGTCGAGAAGTGCCACGCCTGCTGTGCCTGGACGACTGGGGCGTATAGAGACCGCGGTGAGAGACCACCCCCTTGCGCACCCCTCATGGTGTCGAGAAGGTGCCACGCCTGCTGTGCCTGGACGACCGGGGCGTATAGACGCCGCGGTGAGAGACCACCCCCTGCGCACCCCCTGTGGTGTCGAGAAAGTGCCACGCCTGCTGTGCCAGGACGACTGGGGCGTATAGAGACCGCGGTGAGAGACCACCCCCTGCGCACCCCCTGTGGTGTCGAGAAAGTGCCACGCCTGCTGTGCCTGGACGACTGGGGCGTATAGAGACCGCGGTGAGAGACCACCCCCTGCGCAGCCCCTATGGTGTCGAGAATATGCCATGCCTGGTGTGCCCTGGAAGACTGGCGCGTATAGAGACGGCGGCGAGAGACCACCCCTTGCGCACGGTGTCGAGAAAGTGCCACGAGCTGTGCTGTGCTGTGCTGAGCTGAGCCGTGCTGGGCTGTGCTGAGCTGTGCTGAGCTGTGCTGTGTGCTGAGCTGAGCTGAGCTGTGTGCTGAGCTGTGCTGTGCTGTGCTGTGCTGAGCTGAGCTGTGCTGTACGAAGAGTGAGGTGTGTGTGTGTGTGTGAGTGTCGCGGGTGCGGCGCGGCAGGGAAGAAAACCAGAACCCCACGAAGCATGTGGGGAATTCTTGATGATGATAATGCTGATGATGTTGATGATGATGATGATGATGATGATGATGATGATGGCGCCCCCCTTGCTTGCGTACCCCTGTGGCCTCAAGAACAAGTGACGCGCGCTACGCCCTGGTAGACTCCACCCCCTGCGCACCCCCCATGGTGTCGAGAAAGTGCCACGCCTGCTATGCCTGGACGACTGGGACGTATAGAGACCGCGGTGAGAGACCACCCCCTGCGCACCCCCTGTGGTGTCGAGAAAGTGCCACGCCTGCTATGCCTGGACGACTGGGGCGTATAGAGACCGCGGTGAGAGACCACCCCCTGCGCACACCCCTGTGGTGTCGAGAAAGTGCCACGCCTGCTATGCCTGGACGACGGGGCGTATAGAGAACCGCGGTGAAGAGACCACCCCCTGCGCACCCCCTGGTGTCGAGAAAGTGGCCACGCCTGCTATGCCTGGACGACTGGGGCGTATAGAAGACCGCGGTGAGAGACCACCCCCTGCGCACCCCCTGTGGTGTCGAGAAAGTGCCACGCCTGCTATGCCTGGACGACTGGGGCGTATAGAGACCGCGGTGAGAGACCACCCCTGCGCACCCCCTGTGGTGTCGAGAAAGTGCCACGCCTGCTATGCCTGGACGACTGGGGCGTATAGAGACCGCGGTGAGAGACCACCCCCTGCGCACCCCCTGTGGTGTCGAGAAAGTGCCACGCCTGCTATGCCTGGACGACTGGGGCGTATAGAGACCGCGGTGAGAGACCACCCCTGCGCACCCCCTGTGGTGTCGAGAAAGTGCCACGCCTGCTATGCCTGGACGACTGGGGCGTATAGAGACCGCGGTGAGAGACCACCCCCTGCGCACCCCCTGTGGTGTCGAGAAAGTGCCACGCCTGCTATGCCTGGACGACTGGGGCGTATATAGAGACCGCGGTGAGAGACCACCCCCTGCGCACCCCCTGTGGTGTCGAGAAAGTGCCACGCCTGCTATGCCTGGACGACCGGGGCGTATAGAGACCGCGGTGAGAGACCACCCCCTGCGCACCCCCTGTGGTGTCGAGAAAGTGGAACGACTGGGGCGTATAGAGACCGCGGTGAGAGACCACGCACCCCCTGTCGAGAAAGTGCCACGCCTGCTAGCCTGCGACGACGAGCAAAGTGCCATGCCTGCTGGCCCTGGACGCCGCTGAGACCACCCCCTGCGCACCCCCTATCGAGAAGTGGCACGCCTGCGCCTGGACGACTGGGGCGTAAGAGACCGCGGCACCCCCTGACCGAGAGGTGCCACGCCTGCTATGCCTGGACGACTGGGGCGACCGCGGTGAACCCCCTGTGGTGTCGAGAAACGCCTGCTATGCCTGGACGACTGGGGCGTATAGAGACCGAGGTGAGAGACCACCCCTTGCGCACCCCCTGTGGTGTCGAGAAAGTGCCACGCCTGCTATGCCTGGACGACTGAGGCGTATAGAGACCGCGGTGAGAGACCACCCCCTGCGCACCCCTTGTGGTGTCGAGAAAGTGCCACGCCTGCTATGCCTGGACGACCTGGGGCGTATAGAGAACGCGGTGAGAGACCACCCCCTGCGCACCCCCTGTGGTGTCGAGAAAGTGCCACGCCTGCTATGCCTGGACGACGGGCGTATAGAGACCGCGGTGAGAGACACACCCCTGCGCACCCCCTGTGGTGTCGAGAAAGTGCCACGCCTGCTATGCCTGGACGACTGGCGTATAGAGACCGCGGTGAGAGACCACCCCCTGCGCACCCCTGTGGTGTCGAGAAAGTGCCACGCCTGCTATGCCTGGACGACTGGCGTATAGAGACCGCGGTGAGAGACCACCCCCTGCGCACCCCCTGTGGTGTCGAGAAAGTGCCACGCCTGCTATGCCTGGACGACTGGGGCGTATAGAGACCGCGGTGAGAGACCACCCCCTGCGCACCCCCTGTGGTGTCGAGAAAGTGCCACGCCTGCTATGCCTGGACGACTGGGGCGTAGAGACCGCGGTGAGAGACCACCCCCTGCACCCCCTGTGGTGTCGAGAAAGTGCCACGCCTGCTATGCCTGGACGACTGGGGCGTATAGAGACCGCGGTGGAGACCACCCCTGCGCACCCCCTGTGGTGTCGAGAAAGTGCCACGCCTGCTATGCCTGGACGACTGGGGCGTATAGAGACCGCGGTGAGAGACCACCCCCTGCGCACCCCTTGTGGTGTCGAGAAAGTGCCACGCCTGCTATGCCTGGACGACTGGGGCGTATAGAGACCGCGGTGAGAGACCACCCCCTGCGCACCCCCTGTGGTGTCGAGAAAGTGCCACGCCTGCTATGCCTGGACGACTGGGGCGCATAGAGACCGCGGTGAGAGACCACCCCCTGCGCACCCCCTGTGGTGTCGAGAAAGTGCCACGCCTGCTATGCCTGGACGACTGGGGCGTATAGAGACCGCGGTGGGAGACCACCCCCTGCGCACCCCCTGTGGTGTCGAGAAAGTGCCACGCCTGCTATGCCTGGACGACTGGGGCATATAGAGACCGCGGTGAGAGACCACCCCCTGCGCACCCCCCGTGGTGTCGAGAGAGTGCCACGCCTGCTAGGCTTTGCGCCAGTGTCGTGGATAGCGGCCGGGCTGAGAGACCAACCCCTGCGCACCCCCTGTGGTGTCGAGAAAGTGGCACGAGCTGTGCTGTGCTGAGCTGAGCTGAGCCGTGCTGGGCTGTGCTGAGCTGTGCTGAGCTGTGCTGCGTGCTGAGCTGAGCTGAGCTGTGTGCTGAGCTGTGATGTGCTGTGCTGTGCTGAGCTGAGCTGCGCTGTACGAAGAGTGAGGCGTGTATGTGTGAGTGTCGCGGGTGCGGCGCGGCAGGGAAGAAAACCAGAACCCCACGAAGCATGTGGGGAATAACGCAGCGCGACAACGCAACAACAATCTGCACCGCGGAACCCCAATTTAGCCACGCACTTAGGGACAGTGAATGACCGCTCGGCCCCCTCACCCTGCTTTTCTTTTTCCTCGTCCTCCTCGTTCCACTCCTCCTCCTTCCATTCCCCTCCCCCCGCTCCTCTTCCTCCTCCTCCTCCTCATCCTCCTCCTCCTCCTCATCCTCTTCCCTCGCCATCATTCTCTGCCATCGCCCTCCTCCTCCTCCTCCTCCTCCTCCTCCTCCTCCTCCTCCTCCTCCTCTGTTTCCTCTTCCTTCCCGTCCTCGTGTTGCTCTTCGTTTTCATCCTCCTGTTTCCCCTTGTCCTCGCATCCCGCAGGACGGCGCCAATGCCCTTGACAAGCTGGAAGAGAAGAGCGAAGGGACGTCTCAAGCGTCCAAAGACAGGCAGATGGGGCTACTAGGGAGGATGCGGGGGAGGAGGAGGAGGACTGGGGAGAGCAGGGAGAGGAGGAGACGGACCAGGCAGAGGTGGAGGAGGGTCGACGAGGAGGAGAAGGAGGACGAGAAGGAGGAGGAGGAGGACGACGACGCCGTAGCCATTTTGGTTCAAGACGGGAACTCCTCCCCGTCCCGACTCCCGAAGCCCAAGGCCGAGGTGGAAGGGCAGCCCTTTCCTAGGCCGGGTTGCCTCTGCCAGCTTGCCGCCCGCACTTTTGCGCACCTGTTGCGTTCTGGATCAGACACGACGGACCGCGGGGCGGGATGTCGCGGGGCCAGCCTGGCGATCGGCGGAAGTGCAGCAGATGTGGATGTGGCCAGCACCTCGCACAGTGGACCTGGTGCAGACACCGCCGCCAGGACAGACAGGAACGACCCGATGTGGCGACGCCATGGCGGCAGAGCAATCGCTGGAATCGTGCTCGCTCTGCTGGCCCCAGCGGTGGACCCAGCGAGGATGCTGCCACCATCGGCGTTGCCGACCTCCAGAAGCTCGTCGAAATCGCAGAGCAGCTGGGGTATCAGGCCACAGCCACGAAGTACCGCAATGAGATTGCCAAGAGGAACCCTCCCAAGCCTGTGCACCAGCGTGCCGCGCAGGCCCAGCGGAAAGTGGCCGCCATCGAGAAAAAGTTCACGGCCGCGACCGACCACCTCACCAGCCTCCAGCAGCAGGTCGGGTCCCAAGGGGAGTTGGCCCAGCAGCTGGTCACAGACTTGGGCCAGGCCGAGAGCGACTACAAGCAGGTCCTCACAGAAGAATACACGACCACATTCGGCGCTAAGCCACCCAGCCCACGGCCTGCGAGTATTAGGTCCCAGCTGAACCTGCCCCGTGGACGGCACCGCAGAAGGACCCAATTTCGACAATGATGGCATGTTTGGTCTTGGCGACGATTACGAGCTTAGCGCGGAGAAGGTGGAAGAGATCGCCCAGCGCAAAGAAGCACCGCGCACCAACCTCCAGGAGATGGCCGCCAAGCTCTTCGCAGAAGCCAAGTCTAAATGCGGTGCGCCAGCGGGCCGACTCCTCTCCTCCGGGTGATAGGCGTGTTGCGCATGTTGGCATTGGAGCCGCCGCTGCTGAAGCGCCATCTTCACAGGCCCGCGCCACGACCCCCGGGGCGCAGTCGCCAGCCAGCCGCCCCTGCCGATGGAGCCAAGGCAACCAGTGCTAAGGACAAGGCAGCCGCCGCCCTGGCCGCCGCGGGGGTTAAGGGCGTGGGCAAGGGGTCCAGTGGTGGCAAGGCAAAGGGTGCTGCCCCGCCAGAGGGGGTAACCCGCAGATCAGACGTGCTCTCAGGCGCACCTGCATCTACTCAAAGGAGCGTGCGTTTTGACACGACGCCTGAGATCCAGCACTACATCATCGGGGGCACGCCCAGGGCCACTGCGAAGCAGGTGATGCAGGGGAAGGCATCCGCGCACAGCGCTGACAATGCATATTTTCTTGGCACCAATACGCCGTCTACGGCAACTCCTCCATCGACCTGGGCAACTCTGCGAAGCCAGACACCCAGTGCAGTTTCGAGTTCCACGGCGCCCTGGGAGCCGTTGGAGGGCCAGATGTACAGACGGTCAATTTCGGGTACCCCCTTCGCGACCCAGACGTCACGGGATTCTCAGAGATGCACCTGCACTACCGCCACGGGACCCGAGCATGTCATGGTAGGGCTACCCCTGCACGTGAGACCATTGACGAGCGGGTCTGCCCCAGGTACGCCAGGGCGCACACGCGGTGCCCAGCGCCCCCCCACACACACACACACACACACACACACACACACACACACACACACACACACACACACACACACACACACACACACACACGTGCAGCGATCAGCCCCAAGCCCTCCGACGGGAGGATAGTGCCGCAAGGTGCCCGACTTGGGACTGGTGGGGACGTCGCCGCGGGGCGCGGGGTCACGCGGGCGATGCAAGGGCACGAACACACGTCGACTTGGTCAACGCCTTCAGGGGCCCAGATCTTCAGGGAAACGGTTTCAAGCATTCCAACGGGAATCCTGATGTCCAGAAGGGCACAGGTACCAACGCCGTCTCCTACTACAGCAGCCGCCGCGGTTACACCCCACACCCCGCCAGATAATTAATGCTCGAGGAGACACTGGGCGGAGGCAGAACCACATGGACGACGAGTTGGACGCATGGTTAAACTGGACCAGGGGCCTGATTTCAGCCACGAAGCCGCCGACCACCACTTCGCGAGCGAGACCTCCGAGGGCAACCTCCTGGACCTCCAGTCGCCACGGAGGGCCGAAGCCGCCAGTGAGAGCTCGGCACAGGATCCTGCCCCTCGGCCTGCCTAACGCGACAGCCCTCGTCGCAGCATGGGAACTCGAGAGGCTGCTGATCACCTGCAACAGAACCGCAACCACGCCACGGATGGCATAGTGTTCTATGTCGCGAACTACACGAAGTGGACGGACGTCGACTTAGAATACACCAACAAGCTGAGGGGGCAGGCCATCACATCCAGTTGGAGGCGGAGACTCATCTTCGAGGCGCACAGCAGCACGCGGCGATTCGGAAGCTCGGCAAGCACCACTGGAAGGTCGAGGCCCGCCCCGCCAACATCACCCAGGCCCAGGGGGACCGCGGACGAGGCGGGGCATGGGTCGAGGCTGGCGCGCACCTGGCACACCTGAACACGAAAGCCATTCGCCTGCAGCGGGCAGAGCGGCCACAGCCAGCCGCGGGCCAGGGAACGCGGGCAGCGCGGGAGGTGCGCCCACGCAATACCGCAGTCCTTTTTCTCCGCCCACTTCGCATTCGGGGAGGGCCTCGCGGGGGGCAACACGCAGATGCTCGAGGAAATAGTTCGTAAAACCCAGGCCCCCGAGCCCCGTTTCATCATCGCGGCGGATTGGAACATGGAAGCCTCGGAAATCAGACGGCCGGGGATCGAGAACTACCTCGACGCGCGCATCGTTTTCGTTTTTCTGGAAAGGGCATCCAGGGGGCCCGGGAAGAGGGCGATCGACTTCGGGCTCGTCTCCTCTCACCTCGCCCCCAACCTCGCCCTTCAGCGCGACTTGGAGGGCACCTGGACATCGCCGCATGTAGGGACCCAGTGTCGCCTCGCAGGAGCTTTCACGGAACGGGAGACACAAGCACTCGCGGAGGCGACCAGACCCCCCCTCGGGATGCAAGGCCCCACACGGGCCTGGGATGCCCACAGGGACAGGGCCCAAGCCGCTGAAGAATCCAACCTGGCCGAGTACTTCGTTGCCCAGCCCTGCACTGATCCCGCGCCAGCGGCCAGGCACCGTCTTTTCGCCAAAGCCGCCGAAGACCTCCAGGCAACGAGGAGCGGAGGCTTGCGGGGCACGCACCGACGAGGGTCGGCGCCCAAGCTAGTCACTAAGAAGGCAGCGGAGCCAGCGCTGCTCGGGGGCCAGACGGGTGGAACACGCAATCTTGCTTCCTGGAAGAATAGCGTCGCCAGGATTCCGGACCTCCTCGGACTCAGGATCGGGAAAGCTAGTCCAGCCATGGACGCTAAAGGACGCGTTGTGGAGCGCTATCTTGAGAAAGTCATTGGGGGCACCTCGGACGGCAACCACCCCGAGGGCCCCCGGGACAACCCAGATGGCGCGCCCCAGAAAATCCAGGAGATCCAAACCATGGCCGGGGAGCTGGCCACTAGGGACCCTGAGGACCTGGAGTCCCTCCTGAAGGCCTGCGAGGAGCCCCGCGACAGTGCTGACCGCGAAGCCTATCGTGGCAAACAAGCTGGGTTTCAAGAACGGCTAACCCAGAGCCTCCGAGGGGGAGCACACTGGGCCCATTGGCACACAAAAGAATGGGGCCACCCGCAGGCAGTTCCAGCTCGAGAAACTGCCGGGGACGGAGATCCCCCCTGGGACCCATCGGAGGCTCTGGCGGCCAAATGGACCCGATGGAGCTCTGGTCAGACCCTGCAGGACCAGGACACCCGACTTCCCAGGTGTGGTGGGCGCAGTTCCGGGCAGATGCCCAAGCCGCTGTCCCAGACCTGTATCATTTCTCCCAGGCTGATGTTGTCGCAGCTTGCAAATCTGTCGTTAGTTCTATGGGCATGGGAGCCGATCAGTGGAACCTATCAGAGGAAGCGCACTGCGAGCTCGCGGCCCTGCTATATGACATAGAAAGCCAGCGCGCCTGGCCAGAGCAAGTTTTACCCAACGCAGCCGGCATGCATCCCAAACCCACGGGGGAAGGAGACCGCCCTATTACCAGGACCCAGGGACTTTACCGCACCTGGCCCCGTCTTCGAAAGGACCCCGATGTCCAGTGAGAGAAAGCCAAAGCGGGGTTCTGGGGCGCAGCCGCCCGAGGGTCTGACCCGCTGAAATCCGCCCCCCTGCGGATCGCCAAGGTCGAGGCCGCACCCTGGCTGCCCATAAACTGAGCCGCCTTGCTGCTAGATGCGAAGTTTTTCGGCGCGCTCAGCCCTTTTTGGATATACACGGCAGGGAAAGGACTTGAGTACCCAATACACACCATATTCATGGGCACGTGCGCGCACGCCGCCGACAGGGCCCTCACTGCGGGCCCCGAGGCCTCCGACTGCATCAGCGCTGAGAGATCGATCCCCCAGGGGTGCATGCACGGCGCATGGACACGCACATACCTGCACGACTTGCTCGCCAATGCACATGCACGCTTTCGGCACATGGAACTCATCACGCGGGTGGGCGACCTCCCCCTCTCGACCAGGGGCCCTCAGGAGATCGCGAAACACTTCACCATCCAAGGAGCCCAGGACATTGCAGGAGCTATGGCAGCCACGGGCATCAAGTTACCCAAGAAGTCGCAATTTTTCGGGGGGCAAAGAGAACTCGCGAAGCACATCCACCGCGCGCTCGCACAGGCTGGAACCCACGTGCAGATAGCGAGCAAGGTGCGCGATCTAGGACTGAACTTTTCTTCGCGGAGACGGCCCACACTGGCGGCTAAGACACGCCCCAGGAAAACTGCTGTCAGGGCCGGGAGGGCACGACGTCACGTTCGGGCCAACAAGCAAGCCAGCATGCTCAGCCTCACAGGGGTTCAGCCGCAAGGATCCTGGGAGATGATGGCCCAAGGGGCCTCGCCGACCGCCCCCAAGCAATGGGGAGCTAAGATGGCCGCCATTCCGGGGAAACAGAGAACTGGAGGATGGGCAACGGTCGCCCTGTAAAGGTGGCCCGCTCTATTTCGCCCGAGTAGACGTGATCAAAGCTTGGCTGGACATCTTGCCCAGGATGAACAATGAGAGGGTCGCCCTAGCATTCGCTTGGAGGAAGTGCGCCAGCGTTATGCGTGAGGCCGCCAACCTTTGGGGGTGGGACAGAGGGCCCATCAGCTCGCTCATCGTCACCCTCTTCTGGAACCAGCGGGACCTTCAGTTGCCCTAGAAGTGGAAAGCGCCCCACGGAGGGGAGCGCGACCTGCTGCCATCGGAGGCACCACCAGAACGAGCCCCCCTATATGGAAGCTGTCCCGGGTTCGGATCCAGGGCGGCAGAAATGCGTTGTGGCGGAGTTCGAAGGGCCCCTGGAGCAGCAGATCTGGAACGACCAAGCTGCCGAACATGTTTGTGGTAAAGGCTTTGAATACAGCGCTGACCAAACTGCACCCCAGCGGAAGCTCAGGAAACCCCGAAAGGGAAAAGATGCACGGCCACGCGGCCATGTTAGAACGGATTGAAACGGGAGCGTTGTGGCCAGGGACCAGGAGGTACGAGCAGGAGTCAGACAAGCAAGGATGTCCCAGATGCCTCGCTGCCCGAGTCCACCCGCTGCCAGCAGAAGACCTGATACACCAGCAGTGGACATGTGCTTGCCGTCAGCCGCCCGAAGGGACGGCATTCGACTTGCGCCCGCAGGTTCACGGGGAGCACGAGGACTGGCCATGTTTCTGGCACCGAGGACTTGTTCCAGTGATGCGGGTTTACCCACATGTGGACACATTACCAGAGCGGGATTTCCAGGCGGAGGGAGATATCGAGGAAGGAGTCCGCTTCGAGCAGCCCCCAGGACCGCTTGTAGGAGCTGATGGGGGTGGAGGAGATCATTCGGGTGATGTGAGGCTCCGTAGATGTGGATGGGGTTTCGCAGTCTGGTTTAACGGAGGTGTACAGGGGACCGCCTGGGGACCGATCCTGGGAAGGCGCCAGACGGCGCCCCTTGCCGAGCTCGAAGGCCGAACCCAGGCCCTGCGTCAAACCTCAGGGCCTGAGGTGTTTGTGGTCGGTGGTGCCTGCGTTTTAAAGGCGGTCCAGGGTGGCCCAGGTGATGCCCCTCCCCATCCACGCTGCAGCGCGGGCCCGTCTCTGGCACGAGTTCCACCAGAGGCTTGGAGAGGCCACCCTTCGTAAGATCAAGAGTCACCTCACTGAGGCTGGCATCGGCCGCTCAGCGGGGGAAGCTGAGTTTAGAGCGAATGAAGCGGCCGATCTGGCGGCCAAGCGCGGAGCAACCTTAGCCAGTCTTCCCCTGGACGTTTTGACCGAGGTTGCTCGGGTTGACGATTTGGCCTCCCGCGTCCTGGACCACTTGCTTGTTGTTGGCCTCGAGGAGGCCAAAGCTCGGGACAAGGATGTTCAGGCGCCAGGGGGCTTAACACCTGGAGATCGAATTGTTGCTAAGCGGGCTCGACAAGATGAGAGGATTGCCGCTCGCCTGAACGCCCGCGAAGCCACAGCCCACCAAGTTTCAGCCCGTGTGAATGGAGTTCTCTTCTGCCAGAGGTGCCTCACGGCACCCACCAGAGCTCTCGCGTTGAATTCATGAGTGAGATCTCCTTGTACGGGCTTTCCCCACCAGATCCACGAGTCCCACAAGATTCGGTGCCTGCGCGGGCTCTGGTGGCGTGAAGTGCGTGGTTTTCCGGGGCACCTGCGAGTCCATAACTTGGGGGATGTTTGCCAGCGCCCCACGGACGCTGGCAAAAGGGCTATCGCCAAGGTATCTGAGGGGGCTCCTTCCTCCCAACCGGATGCATTGGCCAGACGAGCCAAGTGCAGGAGCCCCGGGACCAGAAGATTCAAAAAAATATCCCAAGGCCCCTGGTCGCAATGAACCAGACCCTGGCCCAGCGCAAGCTGTTCCCAAGGAGGAGGACGACGACGAGCACGACGAGGACACGGAGGAAGAGAAGGAGGAGGGTGTGTAGGAGACGAAGGAAGAGGAGAATGGATGGAGGGTGCGGGGGAGGAACAGGAGGAGGTGGAGGATGATTGGGTAGGGGAGAGGAGGACGAGGAGGAGGACATGCTGCTCCCCATGCCATGTGTATTGTGTTAACTGCTGCGTGTGCCAATCACATCAGACTAGCGGGTAGCGGTTGCTGGTATATGTTGGTTGTGATGTAAGCGCCATGCGATGTGTAAGTTGATACAGTCATTGCGCAGATTGAGTCTTAGAATACTTCCAGGCAGTGCTGTCACGGACAAGGTCTTGATGCGGTTGCTAAGCAATGGGCTTGCATTCGCAGGCTTTCGTTCGGAGGAAGCCGTGCCCGCTTCATGCCAACTCCCTGCGTTGACTGACATTTCCAGGTGTTCGCCCAGAGGGCGGTGGCGCGCGCCGCGTGTTTGATACGGATTGCACCGCATCGAGCGCACCACACAAAGTGCAACCTATAGATTCCAGCTCCTTTATACGAAGCAGAATATACCCCTCCCCCCAGGCTGGCCGGGGTCCCCCCCTCGCCGCGTATTAGGATGTCCGATGTACGATGCATGCTCGTAAAATCAAGCGCTAGCAAGCCAGCCAGGCCTGCATCGACCCTCACGCACTTTTGTAAAAAGTTATCATGCGGCACGCCCGCGTTGACCTATAAAGCGTTTTCTTTTCCCAGAATAGAACCCTTCATGCAATTACGATGTGGGGTGCATGCTCGCGTTACGCGCGCGTGTCAAAAGTATTCAACAACCATTGGTATCCTTATGATTTCTAAACGCATGCATAGACATATGTATACATGTAAGTACACAAATGCACTCAAAACAAAGCAACATAGTAAAAGCTTGCACGTCAACAGAAAATGCAATGATTATTCCCGCGCGCGCGCTCGCTGAAGTCATAGACCAACAGTTGCCGTTCAGCAGTTTTGCAATCAGACCATGCGGGCCAGACACGCGCGCCTCCGCGCGCGCGCGTCGGAAGTTGTTTACAGTTTTGCTTTCCCGCACAAGTTCAACAAAGAGGTGTTCAACGCGCACGTGCAAAACCAATCGATGGCTGCGCAGTCGAAAATATTGCAGAAGGTCTGGATATTTCCGCACGCTTAGATTATCATCGTCCGTATCAGGACCATCGTTGTCAGCATGGTCAGCGCCAAGGTTGTCTTCGTAATGTCATCAGCAGCCTGACGTCCCCATCGCCACCCGCACCATCGTGATTGTGGGTATCTCCTCCCCCGTCAAATGCTTGCGCGCGCGCACTTCATTATCATCCTCACCAGCACCGCCGTCGTCACCATCAACCCCATTATCATCGCCACCGTCGTTGTCGACATCGCCCCCACTGCCGTCATGAGCACCAGCATTGTCATCACCGTTGTCGCCGCCCAGCTGACTGTTGCCAACAAGTTGTGGGCGGGCGGGTGACATGCGTGCACGAGTATTGGAGAGAATCACGCCCAGGTGCGGTCAAACCTAATAATAGCACCTCAAAGGTTGTGCCGTATGTACTTCACCGCAGGGTGCACCACACATATTGCACCGCATGTATCGCCCCTCTGAGCTTGCACATTATTGGTCCCCCTTTCCTAGAAAGAATTATAATCTACCCCCCTTGCCGAGGACGGGCTCATTCCCTTTCCTCCGCCGCGCATGTGTGCCACATGGATTCTGCACGATTGCTCATCGATCCAATACCAGCACGCCAGCCAGCCCCCCTCCACATCCTTGTCAAAGAATAACAGCGGTGCGCATGCATTGGTCTAAGACGTGCCCTCTCAAACCAATTGTTGCAAACGACCACGATGGAATCAAACGAGCGCACTGCCGCGTGCCCATGTCAGAATCATTCAAACACAACCAGGTGCCCCAACAAGTTCAAAATGGGTTCGTCCACAACAGATGAAAAAAAGTTACTGCATCAGCGAAAATGATCTCCAGACGTCTGCGCGCGTACCCGCTGAACTTATGCTACTGAAGCTGCGTTGTTAGCGACTCTGTCAAATGAGACTATGCGCGTTGCACACGCGCGCATGCCGAAAACGATCAACAACCACCGCGCGCCCGCCAACATTTAAGTAATACTATTGCCGCCACACGCGCGCGTCTCCGCTCACGCACTTCGAAACATGTACGCAACCATTGGCTGCCGAATCAGTTCAGAACCCGGGTGCTCAAACACGTGCGAACATCAGGCGGTTGTCCAATCAAGATATGTGTTATGGATTTTTGTTTGTGCGTATCTTTTCATCGCCTTTATCAACACATTCGCGTTCAGCATCGTCAGCGTCATCACCTCAGTCATCATCATGGTCATGATCATCATCATCGCCATTGTCGTCGTCATCGCCGCCGTCATCCTCATCGTCACGTCGCCCAGTTGAGTTGTGCCCAGAAGTTTTGGGCGGGTGTAATTTTTGCACGAGTCTTGGAGGTGGTCAGTCGCGGTCGCGATCAATTTGAATCGCGCTACATACATAGCACCCCGTCAGTTGCATCACTACAGATGTAATTCCAATCGCAGCGTTACTACTACGGCGACTTACGACGATTGCCAAAATCCCACAGGAAACTACACAACACAAATTGCACCCCATATTTCACACTGGAGGCGTTGCACCCATCGGTAGCACGACACAGGCTACGCTTCGCTGGCTGCAAGGCATGTCCCGAACCCATTGATTTGCATTATTTCCATTGCGCCAGCTAACTTGCCACAACCAGCCCAGGATAAAGCGCACATCAAGAAAATAGGTCGCAATGTTCCGGGTGCACGTTTGCAAACATATATCCAAATGTGTGTGTTGTGAGTGATTCCGAGGTTTGTTTCATAATTGTGTTTACCGTGTACACGCATGAATCGTGTGTCTTAACACGTTGCATTTTTACATTGGTGTTCGATGATACCGCTTGTTAAACACATTTCGCGCTTCAAATATGTACAGCCCCTAGGGCATCGTTGATGTATGCCGAGTTGTTTGATGATGCGCCTGATCTGACATGATGCATCATGTAGGTTGAGGTGTCGGTGGCCTCAGCTGCAGCGTCTGACATTAGATTATGCATCATGTAGGTTGCGGTGTCGCTGGCCTCAGCTGCAGTTGTGCATGTTATGTTCTTGCGTGATGCACGGTCAGTGTTGAATTCGATGTTCTTGCTTTGGGCTTCGTTGAAGATTCGTTGGTGGAATAATGCTTGGCCTCGGCGATCTATAGATCGACAAGAACCATCCAGGACACGCATGGACCATGGAGACACCATCGATACCATTGAAGTTCTGGAACACTGTCGAGGCACTAAGGACGAACGTCGAGACGCTATCGAGACACAACCTCGAAAAACATTCGAAACAGCGCCATATCGTCTTTTCTATTCCCCTACTACCTCGTACTACCTCGTCTGTATGTATATATTTTTGTATACAAAAATACATACGTATGGCCTCTCCTCCGCCTCCGTGGGTGCCTCTTGCGCTCTAGCTGGCGCCAGCTTCGGCACCGGGGCTCCAGAGACTCAAGGCATCTTCAGCGCGCGGCATCGCAACCTCACCACCGCGCCCGCAAGCAAGCAGAAGCAGAGCCGCAGCCATGGGGATGGCATTTACCAAGCTCTTCGCCAAGCTGGTCGGCAAGCAGGAGATGCGCATCTTAATGGTGGGCCTCGATGCCGCTGGCAAGACCACCATCCTGTACAAGTTGAAGCTCGGCGAGGCGGGGCTGGAGTGAGGGGACCGCCCCTCCCCTCCCTTTCCCCTCCCTCTCGCAGTACCCATGCCCCATCTCCCTCCAAACCCCAGACGCCTTTTCCCATCTAATCGCACTCTTTCCCCACTTCTCTGTCGTCGACAAATTTCAGCTCGGCGAGGTTGTCACCACGATCCCGACGATCGGCTTCAACGTGGAAACTGTCGAGTACAAGAACATCAGTTTCGCCCTTAGTTTTTGAGATTCGGCTGGGAAATCGCCGACCGTGATTGCACGACAGCTTCTGTATGGTTGCAGGAGGGAGAGAGGGATCAGTAGAAGGAGGAAGAGGTGCAGGAGCAGCAGGAGCAGCAGGAGGAGGGGGAAGGAGGAGAGGAAAAAGGGAAAGATGTGGAGGAGGTGAAGCAGAAGTAGAAGGAGGATGGGGAGGAGGAGTTGAGAGCAGGTGATGAGGGCGAGGATGATTAGCAGGACGACGATGAAGACGACAGACAGGCAGGCAGACAGAAAGACAGGCAGGCAGACCTGAGACAAACAAGGGCATCAGATCGATTTCGCGCGGGAGGCCAAAGAACACGGAAAGACAAGTCATCGTGCGTCGATTGTATCTCGGCATTTTGCGAGTTTTGCATTGGGTGTGGTCTAAAAGTTGTCGGGGTTCAGGGGCTTGCAAGTTGACACCATCAACATGGGGGACCACCTTCAACGTGGGAAGGTAACACCAATTGTGTGGTGTCGTGGTGGTAGTGATGTCTGGACAGCAGCCACCAAGATCAGATTTCACAGCTTTCCTCGGAATATGCGTTCCTCGATCTTGGTAGTGTTTGTACATATGCATACAAATATACATACATACATACATACATACATACATACATACATACGTACGTACATACATACCTACATACACACATATGCATATACAAGTGTGTTGATGTGTGTATCTACCTATTGGATAAGAACCAGGGGGCGGGCGCGGGATGGGTCGCGGGTGGATCGCGGGCGGGTCGCGGGTGGGTCGCGAGGTGGCTCGCAGGTGGGTCACCTGCGGGTAGGTCGCGCCGCGCGTGGGTCGCGGGTGGGTCGCGCGGTCAGTTGCGGGTGGGTCGCGCGCGGGCCGCGTGTTGGTCGCGGGTGGGTCGCGGGTAGGTCCTTGGTGGGTCGCGGGGTGGATCGCTGGCGGGTCGCGCAGTGGATCGCGGACGGGTCGCGCGGTGGGTCGCGGGGTGGGGGTGTGGGTCGCGGGTGGGTCGCGGGTGTGTGGTGGGTGGAGCGCGGGTGGAGCGCGGGTGGGTCGCGGGCCGGGTCGCAGTTGGATCGTGGGCGGGACGGCGTCAACAAACAGCAAACATAAAACACAAGCAGCAACAACAACAAGAACCAGTTGAATATAGTTCGTTCTTGTTTGCTCGCGTGCCATTCAACACGTATATCCCAAACCTTCGATAATTCGCCCCCTTCGTCTTCGTTCGTACCCCCTTAGGGGCGTATCTTTCTTACCTGCAACGTATATTCCGTGCAGCCCATAAAGGCAGGGGAAGAGAGGACGGATGGAAGGAAGGGACAAGGGGCAGGCGGGTTGCTGAAGCGTGCGTCCTGCACAAATCGCGAGGAAATCTCTAGCGACATCGCGATTCCCCCAGGTAATTCGTGAGGAAATCCACAGCGAGAGCGTGATTCCTGAGTGTCGAGGGCGCGGCGTTTGAACAGATTGCGAGGAGGTCCCACGCGAGAGCGCCATTTCTGCATGAATTATGAGGAAGGCCCGCGCGAGAGCGCGATTTGGTAATAAATGGTGAGGAAGTATCAGGCGGGAGCCGCCGCTGTTGTTGCAAACAGGGCGCCATGAGCACAGTTTGGTGACATGTCCTGCGCGAGCCCCTGGAGAAGCGTTTGAATTGAAAAATCAACGATTACGGGAGAGGGGGGATCAACAACAATTTTCCGTTAGAGATGGGAGTTCAACAACAACAAGAATAGCAACAGCAGCCACAATTCTCACCACGGAAGCCCGCTTCAGCCACGCACTCAGGGACAGTGAATGACCGCTCGGCCCCCTCACTCTGATACATGTACATCTAGCATCCCACAGTGGCCTGCGGATAATAAGAGTGAAGGGGCGGGCGCGAGGTGGGTGGCGGGTGGATCACGGGCGCGTCGCGGGTGGGTCGCGGGGTGGGTCGCGGGTGGGTTGCGGGTGGGTCGCGTGTGGGTCACGGGTGGATCGCGTGTTGGTCGCGGGTGGGTCGTGTGTGGGTCGCGGGTGGGTCGCGGGTCGGTCGCTGGCAGGTCGCGCGGTGGGTCGCGGGGTGGGTCGCGGGTGGGTCGTGGGTGGGTCGCGGGTGGGTCGCGGTGGATTTGGGTGGGTCGCGCGCATAGGTCGTGGGTGGGTCGCGGGTGGGTCGCAGGCGGGTCGCGGGCGAGTCGCGCGTAGGTCGCGGGCGGGTCGCAGGATGGGTCGCGGGTGGGTCGCGGAGTGGGTCGCGGGTGGATCACGAGTAGGTCGCAGGTGGGTCGCAGGCGGGTCGCGGATTGGTCGCGGATGGGTCGGGTGGGTCGCGGGGTGGGTCGTGGGTGGGTCGCGGGCCTTGTCACGGGCTTGATCGCGGGCGAGACGACGACAATTAACAACAAACAATAGCAGCAGCAACAACAACAACAACGACAATATTCCTTATAAATCACGAGGACGTCCACAGCGAGAGCGTGACTCCTGAGCGTCGAGGGTGCGACGTTTGAACAAATTGCGATGAGGTTCCACGCGACAGCACGATTTCTGTGTGCATACATGTGTATTTTTGTGTGTATATATACACACATACACGTATCTATATGTACTGAGGACGTCCCGCGCGACAGCGCGATTTGATAATAAATTGTGATGACATATCGGGCGGGGCCGCTGTTGCTGTACATTGGTGGCCAGGGGGCCGTTTGGTGACACGCCGCGCTCCCTGGATAAAAAGACAGGGTGCGAGCCCCAGGAGGGACATCACAATAGGAATAATACACCTGATTACCAGAGAGGGGGGATTAACAATAATTATTCCTGAGAGGTGAGATTTCAACAACAACAGCAGCAACAACTGAAACGGGAACAGGAACACTAACCATCATGTCAAATTGCTCGCTCTTATCTGTTCGCGTGTCATTCAACTCGTATACCCCAAACCCTCCATACCAGTTCTTTGCGTCTTCGATCGTACCCCCACTAGGGGAATACCTGTCTGACTTGCAACGTGTATTGCATGCAGCCCTTGACGCAGGGGAAGAGAGAACGAACGGAAGGAACGGACAACGGGCAGGCGGGTTGCCGAAGCGTGCGTCCTGCATGAACCGCGGGGATGTCTCGAGCGATAGCGCGATTCCCAAGTGAACTGTGAGGAAATCCAGAGCGAGAGCGTGATTCCTGAGTGTCGAGGGCGCGGTGTTTGAATATATTGCGAGGAAGTCCCACGCGAGAGCGCGACTCTTGTAGACATTGTGAGGAACTCCCGCGCGCGAACACGATTTAGGAATATGTTGTGAGGAAGTATCAGGCAGGAGCCGCTGTTGTTGTAAACCCGGGACCAACAACGTAGTTTGGTGACATTTCGTGTTCCCTTGTAAGATACAGGGCGCAAGCCCCGCGAGAAGCACTTCGACTGAGTGAACAATGCAATGGTTACCGCGCAGGGGGGATCAACCAAAACAACAACAATCATGTTAAGATTGTTCGCTCCTATCTGCCCGCGTGCCATCCAAGACATATATCCCAGACCCTCGGTACCCGCCCTTTTCGTTTTCGACCGTACCCTCTTGGGGGTATATCTTCCTCACCTGCCACGCGCATGTAGCGCAGCCCCTAAAACAGGGGAAGAGAGGACGGGTGGAAGGGGGAAGGACACGGATGGAGCACGAGAGAAATTGGCAGGATGGGCGCAAGGAGCAGAAAACAAGTGGTAGAGCCAAACGGGCAGATCGGGTGGGCAGACCCATAGCGGGCGGGCCGGGGAAGCGGGACCAGGCGACCAGGTCGAGCAGGCGGCATGAATCGCCAGGAAGTCTCGAGCGACAGCGCGATTCCCAAGTAAACCGTGAGAAAGGCCAAGGCGAGAGCGTGATTCCTGAGCGCCGACGGCGCATCGTCTGAATAAATTGCGAGGAAGTCCCACGCGAGAGCGAGATTCCTACATTAATTGTGGGGGAGTCCCGCTCGAGAGCGCGATTTGGAAATAAATTGTGAGGATGCACCAGGCGGGAGCCGTTGTTGTTGTAACTCGGGGGCAGGGTGCGAGTCCCAGGAGGGGCACTTCAGTTGGAAAAATACATGCAATGTGCACCGGGCGGGGGGGTCAACAATATTCTTTCCTACAGCAGCAACAACAACAGCAGCAGCAGCAAGTGTTCGCTCTTATCTGCTCGCGCGTCATTCAACACGTATATCCCAAACCCTCGATACCCGCCCTCTCTTCGTTTTCCATCGTACCCCGTTAGGGGAATATCCGAACGTACATATTCCTTGCAGGCGCTAAGGCATGGGAAGAGAGGACAGATGTAAGGAAGGGACAACGGGCAGGCGGGTTGCTGAAGCGTGCGTTTTGCTTGAAGCGCGAGGAAGTCTCGAGCGATAGCGCGATGCCCAAATACATCGTGAGGAAATCCAGAGCGAGAGCGTGATTCCTGAGTGTCGAGGGCGCGGCGTTTAGACTAATTGGGCACAATGCCCACGCGACAGCTCGATTCTTCTATAGATTGTGAGCACGTCCCGCGCGAGAGCGCGATTTGGGAATAAATTGTGTGGGAACATCGGGCGGGAGCCGCTGTTGTTGTAAACTGGGGGCCAGGGGCCCTGTTTTGTGACATGTTGCTTTCCCTTGTATAAAACAGGGCGCTAGCCCTGCGAGAAGCACTTTTATTGAAAAATGATGGTTGCCGGATGGAGAGGACCAACAACAATTATTCTTTAGACATAAAAGTTCAACAATCCGCACCGCGGAAGCCCATTTCAGCCACGCACCCAGGGACAGTGAAAGACCGTTCGACCCCTTCTCGCTGATTATTACGTGAATGTATAATTATATATTAAAATGTGCATATATATATATATATAGACATCACATGCATATGCAAATATACATATCTACATATACTACATATATATATATATATATATACGTATACATGTACATATGCATACCGTACATATACACATGCATAAAAACTATATAAACGGTGTATATATGTGTATATATATGTGTAAAGCATCCCGCAGTTGCGGATAAGAGTGAGGGGGCGGGCGCAGGATGGGTCGCGGGTGGGGCATGGGCGAGTCGCGGGTCGGTCGCGGGTCGGTCGCGGGCGGGAAGACGACAGCCCCAGTGAGAAGCATTGTTGCCGACGTGCGTGCACCATCCCAGGCCAGACGTTTGTATTTCCACCGACCGCTCCAGAGTGTTGGTCCCCTAGTGTGACCAGGTCGCAATGGGTTGGTTGCGGTGCGAGTCGAAGAAGCGCCCGGAAGTCAGCTATCACCAGTCGAGAGATTCTAAGACATTGGCGAGGAGGAGGAGGAGGAGGAGGAAACAGGAGGAGATGTAAGATGAGAAGGGGGACGAGGGGAAGGAGGATCTAGGAGGAGTAGGGGAAGGAGGAGTAGGAGGAGACGGGGAGGACGAGCAAAGAGGACAATGTAGAAACATTGGTGGTGGATGGGAGGACGGCGGAGACGGAGGAGGAGCATAAGATTGAGAAGAAAGAAGAGGAGAGGGGGAGGAGGAGGAGGAGGAGGAGGAGGAGGAGGAGGAGGAGGAGGAGGAGAGGAGGAGGAGGAGGACGAGGAGGACGAGGAGGCGCGGTAGCAGGAGGACGAGGAGGAAGCTTGTGGATGCGGGGGGAGGATGGGTGGGAGGAGGGGGGGACGGAGGGGAAGGGCAGTAGGGGAGGATGAGGAGGAGAAGGAGCAGGGAGGAGGAGACGGATGATGAGGAAGATAGTAAAGATGAGGAAGAGGAGGAAGAGCGAGATGAGGAGGAAGAGGAGGAGGTGCAGTCAGGGGCCCTTCCCCCCTTCCATCTTTCACTTTCGCCAGAGCGGACCCAGCATGTCGCGTCACGTGTCATGATTGTGTGTGGTGTCCGCATGGGTTTCGCATATGTGTCCAAAAACGCTTGCTACTTGGATGGAGGCGGAGTGGTTTTAACTTCTAGCTAACGCCTTAGCGCCTGAACAGTCGCTGCACGAATGTATAACAGCGGGTCGGATGGAGGCGGGGGCGCATTCGAATTATTGTCGGTTTCGTGCTACGACAAATGGTCAAACGCTTGCAACCGCTCCACTGATGGAAGGCGACATGCTCCTATCTCTCGATGTTATCCCGTGTTGTGACAAGTTTGGACTTGGCAGCAGTTGCACCGATGAAGGGCTTTTGTGGGTGAGATCGGGATCTCGCTTCGAAACTCTCACATTGAGCGAGAAGAACACGAACATGTGCAAGAGGGGCCGTCTCCCGTTCAAAGCTGGTTCTCGCGATCACGCCTTACTTTCGACTACGTACACATTGGTAGCTCGTCAAGCTACAGGGATGCAGTGCGGTTCCTTCTCGAAACCGGGCTCTAGCACGCACGGCAGGCCACAGGGCGATTGCCTTTCAAGCTACCCCCCACCACAGTGCAAAGGAGGAGTGTGTGCAGGGATCTGTGCGCTGGGGGCTTGGAGCACGAGGGTGGAGTGCAGCATCGCCGATAAAACCCCTGGAGCGGTATCGTCCTCCTCCTCCTCTACTTCCCTATCTCCCCCCCCCCCCTCACTCGTCCTACCCATCCTCCTATCCGTTCCCATCTTTCTCGTTCCTTCCCTCCTCCTCTCCCCCTCCCCATCCCCCGCCCCCGCCCGCCTTGCGGTCAGCGCTTTTCCCCCAACTTCGGAGCGCCGAGGCTTCACCGTGTGGGACGTGGGCGGCCAGGACAAGAACCGCCCGCTGCTTGCACCACGTGCTGCGGCCTGAGAAGGTGGATTGAGCAGGAGGAGGAGAAGGAGGGGGGAGGAGGCTGAGGGAGAATGCCGAGGATGATGTTCGAGGAAACGCACCTATCGGCGAATGCGCGTTGGTTAGCGTCGGGCCCCGGTTCCTTATGTAGTTTGCGCGCACCGTCGCCATTTGCATGCCCCGATCCGCGGATCTAGCGCCCACGCGCCAGATTCACGGATGCGTAATCCATGTTAGGTTGTGTTTTCGAGGTGGAAGACGAGGGGGGACGCGAAGGAGGAGGGAGAAGGAGAGAGATGCAGAGATAGTGATGGAGACAATATATTCCCAAGGCAGTGATTGCACTAGCGGTTCTTCCTTTGGGTCTTGGCAGAACTGCATGGGTGTGTACGAGGTTTTCCCCGTTGCCGCCCGTGCCCGCGCGGCGCTGCTCGTAATGGCCGCTCGTAGTCTGTCCGGGGTGGCCTACCCAGAAGTCGCCACGTGGCCCGCAGTACCCGCTCGTAGTCGCGCTCGACGCCGCTGGTAGTGTGTGGGATTTGCAATAGGCAGTTGGATATATACATTTGTATATATATACACATACATACATTCATTCATTCATACATACACATTCCCCAGCCAGAGCTTGCCTCTGTAAGGACCCTAGCATTTTCATGTGGTCAGATGAGGTGTGTCACCAATTTCCGCGGCCCGCCTGGGTGCCCGGGTGCCCTTTTATAGCCATATAGCCCAATAGCCGTGTAGCCCTAGAGCCCTCTAGCCCAGTACCTTTATAGCCCTAGAGCCCTAGAGGCTTATCGAGATTTATATTTATATATGCAAGACTGCAGTGGCGCTGCGCGCCATGCACCTTGGTCCTTTGAGTTCCGCACGCAGGCGGAATGCGTGCGTGCGTACATGCGCGCATGCATGTATACACGCGCACGTGCATGCACGTTCCGTGTATATAAATACATCTGTACCTATATATATATATATATATATATGTCTAGGAGTATACAATATACGTACATTGTTGTATGTGTGTATACAGCGTACATATGTACAGATAAATGTATGTGTGTAAGGGTATGAACATGCATATGCAACTCGTACGTGCTTTGTCGGTGCACGCCCATATGTGTACATATATATATATATATATATATATACATATATATATAACTATGGGTTCGCATACTCATGCGTATCTCAGGCGGTAGTGGCCTGACCGGTTGCTCAGGGCATCTCGCAACTGAAAGGTGCGAGGGTCTCAGGCGAAGATGGCCAGATGACTATGGGACAATGTATCGCCGAGGTCAGTGTGCTAGGATGTCTCAAGCGAAAATGGCCTGAACACTTCCGCTCAGGACATACCGGAACTCAGAGTTGCGAGGATGTCTCAAGCGAAAACGGCCTGAACACCTCAGCTCAGGATAGACCAGAACTCAGTGACGCGAGGATGTCTCAAGCGAAAGTGGCGGAATACCATGGGGCAGGGCATCTCGGAACCCAGAGCTGCGAGAACGTTTCTAGCGAAAGTGGCCCGAACACCTCAGCTCAAGGAGCCCTGGAAGGTACAGTTGCGAGAAAGTCTCAAAGCGGAAGTGGCTGGACCACCTTGGGGCAGGGATTCTCCGAGGTCAGAGTTCGGAGGAGGTCTCAGGCCACAGTGGTCTGATTTCCTCAGCTCGGGGCACCTCGGAACCGAAAGTTGCGAGGATGGCTCTGGACCCGAACACCGGAGCTTAGGACATCCCCGGACGCAGAGTTGCGAGGGTGTCGCATGCGGAAGTGGCCGGACCACCTTGGGGTAGAGCACCTCCGAGGTCAGAGTTGCGAGGATGTCTTAGGCGCAACTGGCCCGAGCACTATGGGGCGGGGCATCTCCGAAGTCAGCCTTGCGAGGAAGTCTCAAGCGAAGAGTGGTCTGAACACCTCAGCTCAGGGAATCCCGAAATCCAGAGTTGCGAGAAGTTGCAGGCGAAAGTAGGCTAACCACCATGGTGCAGGGCACCTCCGAAGTCAGACTTGCGAGACTGTCTCAGGCGAAATTGGCCTGAACACCTAAGGCCAGGGCGTCTCGGACTCCAGAGTTGCGAGGATGTCTCAGGCGAAAATGGCGGGACCACTGCGAGGCAAAGCGTTTCCGAGGTGGGAGTTGTGAGCATACCCGGGCGAGGCGGATCTCACGACTCCCTCTTCCTCCTCCCCCTCCTCGTTTTCAAGCTGGGTGATACTCGCCACTCGTCCTCCGCTTTCCCCTTGCGTATAATTCCCTCTTCCTGTTTCTTCATTTTCTTATTCGCGTTCTCCTGGTCCACATCCTCTTCCTCCTCCTCTCCTCCTCATCCTCCTCCTGAGTTGCCGGCCGAGCCGGGCCGAGCAAAGCCGGTGGGCTGGCCGAAACGGGGACGACGACGATAACGACGACGATTACGACAACGAACGACGACGACGACGAAAAGGACGACGACGACGACGACGACGACGACGACGACGACGTGTGGACGGCTGGCGCCCTCCCGGGGCGCCCCTCCCGGCCACGAGGACGACGACGACGACGACGACCACGACGACGACGACGACGACGACGACGACGACGACGACGACGACGACTGCAGCGACGGCGACGACGACGACGACGAATGGGTGTTTTCGGGGCCCTCGTGGGCCGTTTTGGCGCCTTCATGGGCCGTCCTGGGGCCTTCTTGGGCCGTCTTGGGGAGCTTGGGCCCGCTGGAGCCCCCTTTGGACCCATCTTGGGCACTTCCGGGGACCTCCCATGGCCCTTGTGGGTCTGTGATGGGAGCCCTTGGGGGGCCTCTTGGGTCCATCCTGGGATGTCTTGGGGCTCTCTTGGGCGATCGTGGGGCCCGGCTCGGCCGTCTTGAAGCTTTCTTGGGGGCCTTTTGGGGCGTCTTGAGGCGATCGCGGGGGCTTTGAAGCCGTCTTGAAAACTGATAAAATCCGAAAGGCGAATACGCTAAAATTGTAAGTTTTACGAAGGGAATGGGACGATGTTTGTGTTTTGAAGGCCCCTTGGAAAGCTTTTTGGGGTGCCTTGGGGGTCTTGTGGGCCGTCTGGAAGCAATTGGAGTCCCTCATGGAGCGCTCTTGTGCTGTCTGGGGCCTCCCTTGAGCCTTTCTGATGACCCTTCTGATCGCTCTGGGTCTGCTGGCAAGGCGTTTGTGGAGACCCAGAAAGCCGGGTGACCTTTTCTAAGGACGTCCAAGGGAGCCCGAGAACCCCAGATCCCGGAGATCCAGTTTTGGGGGGGGTGGGGGGGATGGTTTTTCCCTCCCCCGGGCTTGAAAAAATATAAGAAGAGGATATATATATATATATATATATATATATATATATATATATGTATGTGTGTGTGCAAATATACACACCTATATATATATATATATATATATATATGATCCCTGGAGCCCCATAGCCCTATAGCCCTGTAGCCCTATAGCCCTATGACTTTATAGCCCTATAGCCCTATAGCCCCATGACCCTATAGCCCTTTAGCCTTATAGCCGTATAGCCCTATAGCTCTATATGCCTATAGCCCCATAGCCCTACATCCCTATAGCCTTATAGCAGTATAGCCCTATGATCATATAGCCCTCTAGCCCCATAGCCCTATAGACTCATAGCCCTATGGCCCCATAGCCCCAGAGCCCCAGAGTCCCATATGCCTATAGCCCTACTGCCCTAGAGCCCTAGAGCCCTATAGCCCCATGACCCTATAGCCCTATAGCCTTATAGCCCTATAGCCCTGTAGCCCTGTAGCTTTATATGCCTATAGCCCTATAGCCCCAAAGCCCTATACTCGTATAGTCTTATAGCCCTCTGATCCTATAGTCCCATAGCCCTATAGACTCATAGCCCTATGGCCCTATAGCCCCAGAGCCCCATAGCCCCATATGCCTATAGCCCTACAGCCCTATGGCCCCATAGCCCTATAGCCCTATAGACCTATAGCCCTATGGCGCTATATCCCTATAGTTCCATAGCCCTAGAGCCCCAATGGCCACATAGCCGTACAGCCCCTAAAAGACTTTAATTGGGCTTGCTTTCTGGTATCATGCATCGACATCTACATCTATGCATAACCATGTAACTATATACGTACAGTGGCATATAACTATAACAATACCTATGGACCTCGATAAATGTACATATATGTATACTGTGAATGCCTTACGACCGGCGCCGCCGACCAGGAAGGACGACGACGACGACCACGGCTACAACGACCACGACGATCTGATGGCGTTGCCACAAGCTCGGGACATGGGGCTGGCGGCGGAGGAGGAGAAGGAGGAAGCGGAGGAAAGAGGCGGAGAAGAAGGAAAGGGAGGGGGAGGGGGAGGGGGGGAGGAGGAGGAGGAGGAGGAGGAGGAGGAGGAGGAGGAGGAGGAGGAGGAGGAAGAGGAGAAGGAGGAGGAGGAGGAGGAGGAGGAGGCGATTAGGAGGAGGAGGAGGAGGAGAAGGAGGAGGAGGAGGGGGAGGACGAGGAAGCGGAAGCTGACAGGGAGACCACCCACTTCCCCACAGGGGGAACCGCCCAGAGGGGAGGGAGGGCCGCCGGGCCCCCCGGGGGGTGGCGGTAATCTGTCACGGGACGCCCCCCTCCCTACTCCCCCCCTACTCCCCCCCTTACCCCCCCCATACCCCCCCCGTCAGGGAGGGGAAAAGGGGAGGGAATCGACTTAACTACGACGTTTCTTTTACGACGTTTCTTTTTTCTATTCGTTTCTGAACTTCCTTGGGATTGGCGACGACAACGACGTCGAAGACGACGGCAGCGTCTGACTCACGTCGACAGGGTCGGCGTAGACACTGTATGCGTATATACACATGTCGATATATACATATATATGTGTAAATATACGTATACATATCTAACGATCGATGTAGCTGTATACCTACATAACTACGAAAATATAGTACGTGTGCAAGAAATATATAAATTGAATATGTATACATATCTTAATACCCGCCCCCATATGTACATGTATCTATGTATGTACCTATGTGTATTTAGGTATAGAGGCCTACGTGTGCAAACACACATACATGCATGCATGCATGCATGCATACATGCAAACAAGCGTCTTTACATACGTGCATGCATACATAGCGAAGACTCCAACGGCGAACCGCGACCGCCCCTTGCAACTTGCACGCGCCGATGTGGCCGAGTTGTGTGTCAATGGCTTGGACAAGCTATCGGAACATGTGCTCCCCGAGCCGTTGTGGGAACGTTTGGGGGATTTCCCGGAGGAGGAAGAGGAAGAGAGGGAGGACAATTTAAGAGGAGGAGGAGGAGGAGGAGGAGCAGGAAGCCTATTGAGAGCCTCCTGGATATTCTTGGGGCCTCCTGGGAGCTTCCTGGGGGCCTCTTGAAAGCCTCTTGGGGGCCTCCTTGGACCTCTTGGGGGCGCACCTGCCCCGCACTCAGTTCGGAGCCGTCGCGGGCCGAGGCTCCGACTTTGCCTCCCGCATCGCCCTCGCCGCATTGAAGCTCGCGCGCCAGTGGCAGGCGCCCGTCTTCCTCCTCGTCGTGGACCTGGTGAAGGCCTTTGACAAAGTCATTCGCCAAGTTGAAATGGGTTGGGGCGCCATGCCTCCCAGAGCCCGCCGCGGCCACCCGGAGGCCCTGGGCGCGGTTCTGCGCACAATTCCGATGCTGGCGAAGTACACCGAGGAGCGAGGTCATTTGATTGAACAGTGCAAGGTTAACCTCTCCGCGACAGAGATGGCCTGCACGCTGCACGAGTAGACCTGGTTCAAGCGCCCAGGAGTTCGCCGCGGGTCGGCCTCGCCCACAGGAAGCTGACAGGGATGCAAACTCGGCTCGCTGGTGTCTAACTCAGCGTGCACGCCGCCTTTGGACATGCTCAGCTGGCATCTCGCACAGAAGGGCTTGACCCGTCGGCCCCCCGACGCTCCGGCGGCCTTTTGGGCTGATGTCGATCCGCCCGCCACCCATCAGGACATTGTTGACGCCGCTTTCGTGGGGCTCCACCGAGCCCGAACCCTATTGGCTGTCGTTGATCAGGACGGACACCGAGAGAATTAGAGCAGCCCGCCTAATTCCCCGTCGAGCCGCTTTGCACGAGGATCGCGATCAGTGGTTATGTCTGCTTCGATCCCCAGCCCGGCGGGATAAGATTTTGGATAGCATCGTGTTCGTAGAATCTGGTCTAGATCGCTATCCCCGCCCTCACTCGTCAGCGCCGCCTGTGGGGAGGGCCTTGGGCCATGCATGTTCAATGTGCCACGCGCGACTTCCTACGGAGCGCGCTCTTGCCAGTCACTGCCGAGCCAAGCACGGATACCGCCTTGGCTCAAGCATTAGATTCATGGTTCTGACGTGCGCCCCTCCTGTGGCACGCAAGTCATGACCCCGCTCAGATGTATAGCTCATTTGTCGGATCGTCGTCGCCTTCGTTGTGTTAATTGGTTTGTTTATAATTGTCGCCCCCTCGCTAGCGACGTCTCTTGTCGGCTGGACGAGGGGAACATGCCGCCCCGTGCGAAGGGTGGAGTCAAGGTCACACTCACACGCTCGCCAGAGGGCCCGCTCTCACGAGAAAGGGCAAACGCATCGGCCGTTGCCGGCAGCGTCTCTCCTCTAGTTGTCTTTATCTTCCGCACGTTATACCCGATGTGTGTTGTTACCACGTTGCCGAGTTGTGCATTATGGGAACCTGCCGCTCCCCGCAGCATCGAATATATGCATACACAGCTATATGTGCGCATGCACATATATATACACACATGTGTGTTTGCATTTGTGTGTGGACACACGTAGCCATGAACATGCACGTGGATCTATATATAATGTATATGCATGTCGATAAGCATATATGTATGTACACGCGTATGTGTACCTACGTGTGCATGTACACATACAGTTGGTTACGCATGTGCATATATACATATGTGTGCATATATTTACACATGCACACATACAACAATGCCAAGCATGTTGAGAGAGAGAGAGAGAAGACTGAGGAGGAGGAGGAAGAAGAAGAAGAAGGAGAAGGAGGAAGAAGGCGGAATGAAGGATTCACACATGATAAACGATGATGAGGATGAGGATGAGGAGGAGCAGCAGTACGACAAGGAAGGAAATGGAGTGCAAGGATGGGCAACCTTCCTCCGACATAACGGACAGGGAAGCGGAGGGGAGAGGAGGAAAGGAAGAGGAAGAGGAGTGGAAGGAGGACGAGGAAAAGTAGGAAGAGGATTGTTGTGGATTGTTGGGGTCACAGTTCAGGCAAACATGGTAGCAGATGGCACCAAATGGAGACGAGGAAGGCCCAGTTCGGCGCCATGGGCATCTAAAATTAGGCTGCGGGAGCTTTACATAGAATCGCCCCTACCCCCACCCACGTTTGGACCAGGGGGGGCGCGGGGCTCACCCAGCTGGAGAAGGAGGGACAGGGAGAAAGCAGAAGGAAAGAGGATTGGGACAAGGAGGAGTGATGAGGAATCAGGAAGGGGTATCGGGATGACAACGAGGAAGAGGGTGCAGACGACGGGAGCGGATGAATAAGGAGGTGGAGAAGAAATAAGGAGAAGGAGACGGAGATGGAAGTGGATCAGGAAAGAGGGTGGCGGGGGTGGCGACGAGGAGGATTTATGTTTGGTGTTGTCCGCCAGCACCCCCAGGACAAGATCCGCCCGCTGTGGCGCCATTACTATCAGGGCACCCAGGGCCTCATCTTCGTGGTCGACAGCAATGACCGCGACCGCGCGGAGGACGCGCGCGAGGAGCTCCCCCGCTCCTTCTGGCTCTGGTGCTGCTCCTCCTCCTCCTCCTCCTCCTCCTCCTCCTCCTCCTCCTCCTCCTCCTCATTCTCCTCCTCCTCCTCCTCCTCCTCCTCCTCCTCCTCCTCCTCCTCCCCCTCCTCCTCCTGGCCCCCAAGCTGACGATGACGAGGATGATGATGATGGTGGCGGTGGTGATGATGAAAGATGATGATGATGATGATGATGATGATGATGATGATGATGATGATGATGATGATGATGATGATGATGATGATGATGATGATGATGATGATGATGATGATGATGGTGATGGTGATGGTGATGATGGTGATGATGGTGATGATGGTGATGATGGTGATGATGGTGATGACGATGATGCTGATGCTGATGTTGATGATGATGATGAGGAGGAGGAGGAGGAGGATGGGGATGAGTATGGGGAAGATGATGATGATGATGATGATGATGATGATGATGGTGATGATGATGATGACGATGGTGGTGATGATGAAGATGAAGCTGATGATGATGATGAAGATGATGATGCTGATGATGATGATGATGATGATGATGATGGTGATGCTGATTATTATGATGATTATGATGATGGTGGTGATGATGCTGGTGATGATGCTGGTGATGATGATGATAGTGGTGGTGATGATGATGCTGATGTTGGTGGTGGTGATGATGATGATATTGACGATGATGGTTGTGATGCTGATGCTGATGCTGATGCTGATGCTGATGCTGATGGTGATGGTGATGGTGATGGTGATGGTGGTGCGTGTTGGTTCTTTTTCATCCACTGGAAACCCCGCCCCCCGGGGGCCCAGGGCCAAAGGTCACCAGGAGCACACAGGGTAAATTGAGTGCCACCTCCCCTCCAAGACCCTCCCCAGGGCCTTCCCAGAAGCCCTGGGACCCACGGTAAAGTTCCGGGCGTCCCAGATGGTTTCAAGATTGCTCCAGGGCGGCCTAAGATGTTCTCAAGACGGCTCAAGACTCTCCAAGAGAACCTCCTGGAGGGCCCCGAGCAGCAAAATCGTTCCATCCATGTTTGAAAATGTCTCAGTTTGGCTTTTGTCTTGTTTGTCCAACCAGCGTCCCAGATGGCTCCAAGGGGCCCCCAAGAGCGCCCCAAGGCCGCCGAAGAGCCCACAAGAGGGCACCAAGAAACCAAGGATGGCCCGAACCAAGAGGCGCCCAAGACCGCCCAAAAGTGCATCAAGAGGGCCCCAAGAGGCCCAAAACAGGCCCCCAAAGCGCCCCCCGAGCGGCCCTCCGATCGCCCTCGGCACCGAGGTGGCCCCCAGAGCATCCCGGCGGTCCGGAAGAGACCCTGAGAGTCCCCCAAGAAGTTTCCAAAAAGTTCCCATTATGCCCCCAACAGACGCCCAAGTGGCCCGCATGAGTCCCCCGAGTGGCCCCCGTAGAGACTACAAGATATTCCTTCCACACCTCAAATCGAAGACACTCCATTCCAGAAGGTATACAAACACTAGTATGCAAACGCTCTCCTCTCATTCCTCCTCATCCTCTTTCTCGTTCTCCTCCTCCTCATCCTCATCCTCCTCCTCCTCCTCCTCCTCCTCCTCCTCCTGCCTCCCCCCCTCTCCCTCCCCCAGCCCTCCCTCCTCTCCCCTGCTTCCTCCTCCCTTTTCCCTCCCGCTTTTCCCCTCTCGCAGCCATTTTGGCTCAAGGCCAGGTGTTCCGCCCGCTTTGGGAGCGCCAGACCCGTGACGGTGCGGGGCGCTGCCGCCTCGCTCGCGGCGTGCACAGCGATTGCTGGAGAAAGCCTGGAAAGCGGTTGCGCCCACGCGCGGCCCGCAAAGCCGCCCGTTGCGCAGCCGAAGATTGCGCAGATCGGCTGGTCAGGCGCCTGTCGGCCGAACTCGTCGAGTTGCAGGAGTAGCGGCTGCAGCGGGAGCAGACCGTCGAGACGCTATGCGGAGACCAGTTCGTGGTCGACCGCGTGGCTGCCCTCCTCCCGCGCCTTACAGCGCTCCTCTGCGGCGAGCAGCCGACGTGGCTGCAGAGGCTGCGCGGGAACGTAGCCGTGTATGCGCGGGTCGAGGGCTTGAAGGTGGCGACAGATCGGCCCTCCGAGCTGCGAGCCGCCCAGCGCCAGGAGCGGCTCGAGAGGCCGCCAGGTGTCAGTGCGCGCGGTGGAGGCCTGCGCGCCATGGCTCCGCATTTCGTCTCGGGCGCCGGGTGCTGGCTGCCGCTACCGCCGCTGGAGGGCATGCGGGGCACGTGCGGCGCCGTCGTGTTCTCGGGCGCGGGCGTGGAGCCGCCGCGGGAGGGCCCTACGGGGACCACTGCCCCGCCGACGGCCGCGCACTGCAGCGTGGCTCGGGCCCCTGCGGGGGATCACTGCCCTGCCGCTGCGACCGCCGCCGCCGTCGTTGGGGTCGCGGACGTCGAGCCCCGCGGGCCAGGCGGGGCCGTGGACGACCCCACGCAGGCGAGCGCCGATGGCAGAGGCGCCGAGCCCCCGTCGGTGCAGGCTGACATCGCTGAGGGGGGTCCCGCCCCTTCCGCCGACGCTTCGGTGCCCGCCCTGACCGAGGGCATCGCGGAGTGGCAGCTGCAACTGGAGATCAAGGGGGCCCGTGAGGCCAAGGCGACGCAGGCGGCGGCGCAGGCGGCGCAGGCGGCGGCTGTCGCTACCGCAGCTCACGGTCGTGGTGTTTTTTTTTCTGCTGGCCGATTTGGTGTCGTTCGGAGTGAACGTGCAGCGGGAGCGGCCGCGAGGGCAGACGGCGCGGTCGGCTTCCCGAGCAGGGCGAACGCCGCAGCAGCTGGAGCACAACATGGGCGAGTTGTTCCGTGGCTCCGCGGCGGCCACGGCGGAGACAGCCAGTTCCGCCCCACCCGCGCGTGCTGCGAGTTCGGTTGAGGGAGCGGACTGCAAGCAGATATGAAGTTCGACGTTTCGAGTTGTTTCATGATGTAGCAGGAGGAAGTTGCGTGGAACCCCTCATCATCGTATTCCTGGCCTCCTTCGCGGTCGTCTGCGTGTTCGTCATGTTCGGCTACGAGGTCAGGGGGAGGATTATGTTTGATCACGTTGTGATCGGTCCCATCTCATATCAGTACATGTCCCTTATATTACTTATTTGCTGTCCTTCATTTCCTGCCGCCGTCTCCTCCCTCCACCCTCCTCCGTCTTTTTCCTCCCATTGTCATTCCCCCTCCTTCGTTTTCTTCTTTTCTCCCTCCTCATCATCATCCTCCCTCCTTCCTGCCTCTTCTTCGCCCTCCTCCTCATCATCCTCATCCTTCTCATCCTCCTCCTCATCCTCCTCATCCGCATCCATATCCGCATCCGCATCCTCGTCCTCATCCTCCTCGCCCCATGGCAAGTAGACCTTGAGCACGCGCGAAACGCGCGATGGTTCTAGGTTCTAGCAATGATGATGGTGCTCAGGATGAGGACGAGGATGACGACAATGGTTAAAGGCTGAGGATGAGGAGGGTGATGACGGTTTGACTGCTGATGATGGTGGTGATGGTGGTAATGATGGTGACGATGACGGCGGCCATGATGATGGTGGTGGTGGTGATGATGGAAAAGAAGAGGAGGAGGATGTTCTGTGAAGATGTGAAGATTGCATAGTGTCCGCGCTTCCGCGCGGAGCTTCAAGGAAGCTACGGCGCCTGCGCTGTGTGCACAGGCGTTCGTGGCAGCGGCAGGGGAGGCCGTCATGACGTCGCGTTTCGCCTTGGGAGTATTTGGCGCCACCGTGCTTGTTCTTCTTTGTTCGGCTGTGTGTCTGGTGCATGCCACCAATGTGGATAGTCGGGTGTCGATGGGCGTGCGGTCCTTTCGCGCGGCCTGCACCATGGAGTACGTCGTCA
The DNA here is from genome assembly GCA_963575745.1 of Prorocentrum cordatum. Lineage (NCBI taxonomy): Eukaryota > Dinophyceae > Prorocentrales > Prorocentraceae > Prorocentrum > Prorocentrum cordatum. The sequence goes on along the minus strand of CAUYUJ010016826.1, from coordinate 56,055 downwards.
AGTTGGCCGTGTTTCACGTGCGCTTTTTCCGCGTTGCGCCCTTGGAGACCCATGTTGTTTGGCGTTGTTCTCGAGGTCGCTCGGAATTTGCGCATGCTCTGCATAGTTACTCCTCATGACGCTTGTCACCGTGCAGATCATCGCCGCAGAATTCAGAATGATCATGAAGCTAATCCGCATTCCTGGGAGCCAGGACAGGGCCGAAAACCGAGGCGTTACCCGGGCCATTGGTCCCAGATTTGTTGCACGTGTTCAGTGGGTGGCCGAATCCTGGCACGCATTCCTATAATGTGGACCAGCCGCCCCTTCTCACTGGGTCCGCCTCCTCCCTTCTTTCCCGAGCCGTTCCTCCTCCTCCTCCTCCTCCTCCTCCTCCTCCTCCTCCTCCTCCTCATCCAGATCTCCCCCGTGCTCCCCGCTCCTCCCCTCCGTCCTGCCCCCCTCCCCGGTCCTCCTCCTCCTTCTCCTCCTCCTCCTCCTCCTCTTCCTCTTCCTCTTCCTCCTCCTCGTTTTCCTCCTCCTCCTCATCCTCCTCCCTGGGTTCCGACCAGTTTCAAAATCTCCTGGAACGCCTTCCCGACAGCGCACCTGGTCCAGACGGCATCCCGTTTTCTGGCTGGTCGAGGGCCGGCCTTGTTGCTGCGCAATCCCTGTACTCGCTCTACCTCAACATACTCCAGGCTGGCTCCACCCCCTTCACTTTCAACAATGCCATGGCAGTGTTCCTCGCCAAGGGCAACGAGCCCAACGATTCGCAGTTTGTGGTTAGGCCGCCAGAGAAGGCACGCCCGATCTCTTTATCTAACACCGATAACCAAGTCATCTCGTCGGCCCTGCACTCCACGCTTTCGATGGTGTGCCAGCGCGGCGTCCTGGGCCAGCAACGTGGCTTCGTTCGTGGTCGCCAGATGTCCGGAAACATTCTAGATATCGAATATAAGTGATTTCACTGGCTAGCCCAGCAAGATGTGCAGAGAAGTGGGTATATCTTCTTCGACGTTAAGGCTGCGTTCCCGAGCCTGCTCCACCAGGCCCTCTGGTTCACGCTCGGCAAGATGGGTTTCCCCGATTTCCTCCTGTGCGCCCTGAAGGCCATGTACCGCCAAGTGTTCGTTTCGGTCGCTTTCAGAGACAACCTGAAGCACGGGTTTCTGCTGAGTCGGGAAGTCAAACAAGGTTGTCCGATGTCGGGGTCCCTGTTCGCCTTCGTCTACGACCCTATCTTTCGGCTGCTGGCGGCCAAGCTTCCCCGTCCCCTTCACGAAGTTGGCGCGTGTGCAGATGATTGCCTTCTCGCTAGCAGTAACCTTCATGAGGCCTATTCGATCGCCATCGACATTTGGGTGCTCGCGGGGGCCGGCTTCGGGCTTCACTTAAACATCCAGAAAACCGTCGTCGTGCTCATGGGAAGGTTCTCCGTGGCCGATTTTTCAGAGCCTGTATCAAGCATCTCGGCAGTTTCGCTCGAGGGCTGCAGGTTGCCACTCATGCTCGGCACCTGGGCGCGATGCTCGGCCTCGACTGCCAAGGGGAGAGCTGGAAGCTCCCGACTAGCAAGTACATCGCCAGGACGCATGGAGTGCAAAGCCTGCACCTGGGGTTGGTTGTGTGTATCCGACTTGGGATTCGTGGGGCAGCTCATTCCTCCCCCCGTCGAGCTTCTGAGAACCGATAGAGATATGATCTAGGTCGTCGTTCGGGGCCCATTCAACGCCATCCCCTTAGACACCATTCAGAACCTGAAGTATTTAGGATTCCCGATAGAGGCCGCCCAGGTCAGGCTCATCAGTCAAGCTGCTCGCTTCAGGGTTGTTGAGCGAGTACCCGCATTCCTCGACGCGGAGACTCTGCTCACGAGTTTCAAGGCCTCCGACGACTGTTGTGTTGCATGGCGTTACCATCCCGCTTGGAAAAGCAGTATCACGCGCAGCCCGATCGAGAATGACCGTTTCTTGTGTGCTATCCCGGCTGTCCCTCGTGAGGTCCCAAAGGTCCAGGCTGCGGTTATGAAGTACCTCCAGAATATATTCTTGAAGGATTCCAGAGGCATGCTGAAGGCTCGTCTAATGAAATATGATCCCGCCGCGACGCCCCTAGATATAGAAAACACGTTATTCAGTTTTTGGAGGCTCGCGGAAGGTCCTTGCTTGCACCCTTTCCATCCTCCTCAAGACCCTGTATAATAGTTCGAATTGCAGTGGTTGTTTTCGGGGGCCCACTCATGCGTGCATCGGATGCGGGTGCCTTGAAGGGGACACTATGCGTCACGTGCTCGATTGCCCGAGGCCTTCCGAAGTCAGTCTCCACCTCCCCCACTTCCAGATGATTTCCTGTATGCTAGTGTTGCCGACAAACTCTCCGTTCACAAATTGTATTTTATTCCCACGGAGGCCTTGTGTAGTGCTGTTCTGTATTGTGATCTCGTTTTCAGCTCGTATCACCATTTGAAACATCGATCCAGTGTAGTACCCGTTCCAGTATTGCATGCTTGTGCTCGCGCCTGTATATTACAGCTCGTGCGGCGTCAGCCTGACTGGGCAGGCGCTTTCGGCCAGGTCCAGGGGTGCCCCGACCCAGGGCGCTTGCCTCGACGATCGCACGTCGAGCTTCTTGGCCCTGCAGGCCCGCGCCCGCCCGCCGCCAGGACAGGAGGATGACCCCTTTGCCCTTGTCTCGCCCCTCTCTTGTCCGCCTGCCCTCTTCTCGCCCCTTCCCAGTGAGTGCGCTCCTCCTCCTCCTCCCCCCCCCCTCCCCCCGAGCTCCCCCCGAGGCCCAAAGGCCCCCTCCTCCGACTCCTTCGCTGGAGGACGGATTGGACTGCAGGAGTTGGCTGAGAAGTGCCGGTGTGTGGTCCTAGCTGCGCGGGCTCGGGCGCAGCGCGCGCGGGGGCACGCAGGAAGCGGCGGCGGCGCGCGGGCATGACGGAGGGGTTCCCGCAGGAATTCCATCCCCCCCAGTCGCGATGGCCCGAAGGCCCGCGGGCGGAGGCGCACGCGACGGAAGGCGCTGTGGTCTGAGGGCCGGACTTGGCCAAACAGCCCTCGAGCAAACAGCCCATTATTCCTCCTCTGGTGCGAAGAGCTCGGTGGAGATCCTGCCAAACACGCGGGCGTTGCGCACTCTCTCCCTCCTCTGCACCTGGACCTCGCTCGCCGCCCCTCCCTCCCCCGCCTTTCCTGGTTCATCGCTCCCCGTCCGCCTCCTCGCTCCTCCTGCTGGCCCTCCTCATGCTCTATTCCCGCTCCTCCTCCTCCTCCTCCTCCTCCTCCTCCTCCTCCTCCTCCTCCTCCTCCTCCTCCTCCTCCTCCTCCTCCTCCTCCTCCTCCTCCCTCCTCCTCCTCCTCCTCCTCCTCCTCCTCCTCCCTCCTCCCCTCCTCCTCCTCCTCCTCCTCCTCCCTCCTCCTCCTCCTCCTCCTCCTCCTCCTCCTCCTCCTCCTCCTCCTCCCCCGCCGTCCTTCTACGTCCTAGTCCCCGCAAGGAGCTCATGAAGATGCTGAACGAGGACGAGATGCGCGACGCCGTGCTGCTCGTCTTCGCGAACAAGCAGGACCTCCCGAATGCGATGCCAGCGGCAGAGGTGACCGAGAAGCTCGGTCTGCCTCTCGGGCGTGTTCGGAGGAGGAAGCAGGAGGGACGGAGAGGGAGGGCGCTACGAAAGGAGGATCAGAGGAGGACCGATGTCGCTGGCGTTTTTTTTAGTTGTTGGGCGCTTCGGTTCACTTCGAAATTCTGGTCAGAACGCAATACAGGAGAGGACTAGGGAGGTGTGGTTTCAGTATATGCTGGGTTCCCAGAGAAAAAGGGGGCGAAGGAGGATATGAAGGAGCCAGACATTGGAAATGTGGCCGGCTCCCAAAATGTTGGATCAAACGTATTGACGTATCGTTTTGTTCCTTCCGGCTTTGCGCCTCCGCTGGTGGACCCGCCGCCGTTTTATTTCGCCAGTGTTGGCGGGTAGCCGTCCTAATGATGGCTGCGCGGCCGGGACATAGTTTTGCCTCATTGGTGGTGCGTTCGGTACGATCGAAGCGGGACGAAAACAATGGTGACAAAGACCAGCAGCAGTTCCTGCCCAGGTTGAGCATGATTCGTTGTCGGTGTCGCCGCGGGCTTTGTCCATTTGGGACAGATGTCGCCTGCTCAATAACAGCCGCTCTCGGGTTTGAGCAACACTCGTTGTTGGACATCCTCCCCATGTTTCCGTTCCTGTTTCGGATGTGCCAATGCGCGCCGTCGTCATCAGCACAATCTCGTGGCATTTTCCGCCGAATTGTCTGGGCTCCGGCTGGCACTTGCTGTGTTCGCCACCTTGTAGGAGACAGGCGATCTCTTTAAGCTCGGAATCCAAATCTTCAGGCGTAATGTGTGCTACAAGTATCTGCATTGAGTGAGGCTCCATCGGCAGGGACTGAAGAGATGTGCGTGGAGGCGGCCTTTGCGGTCAAACCGGGTCCAAATACGCAGCGCGGCTTGCATACACTGATAGTCCAGCACACCCTGCGGAGGGCGGATTGGCGCCGACAAAATACATAAACAAATTCATTGCACAGCATGTCACATCGGGAGTGGGCACATTCTGTCTGCCCCACGCTGCCAGACCGAGGCGATGGTTCAGGCTGCCTCTATTGTTCAGACAGTCGGGTCGGACGTAAGGGGGGGATTGGAGAAGGGGGGGGTGACGAAATCTGCTGCATGCAGCTGGTCTCAGCCCCACCACCCGGGCGCCGTCTTGGATACATTGGTCCCTCTGGCGCCAGGAGGTGCAGGAGAAATCAGCTCCGCAAGCTACTTCGCTAACCCCCCTTTAGCTAGCCCCGGTTTCGTCCGACCCAAGACAGGGCAAAGCATATGGGGCGGGAATCCGCCCGAACCTTGTTTTGCCTCACTGGCGGCGCACGCCGTCGCCACCGCCATCACGCCATCACCGCAGAGTACCCGTGCAGGCACTGTCACAGGAACGGCGCGGCGCGCCACGGCACACCAGAGGGGTGCCCGAGGGTTGAGCCTAGGGCCTGGCGCCGTGACCTCCCCGAGCTGCTGGTACAGCGAGAGGGTGGCGGGGGCCAGGGGGCCCGAGGACACGTGAGGAGGGGGATGAACGGGGGGGGAAGGAAGAGAAGAGGAGGAGGAGGAGGAGAAATGTGAAGAGGGGGAGGGGAAGGAGGTAAAGAGAAGGGCGAGGAGAGGGAAGGAGCCCAGGGAGAGTGGGAGAACAGGGACAAAGACGGGCGAAAGGGGGGCGGAGGTAGGGAGGAGGAGCATAAGGATTGGATGGGAGAGGGAGGAGGGCAGGAGGATGGGGGGATGAGGAGAAGGGATGGGCCGTCAGAGCAGGAAGAGGAAGAAGAGGGCGGGGGGGAAAGAGGGTTGCGGCGGACAAGGATAAGGCCGTTCGTCATAATCAGCGCAGCATCATCATGATCGCCATTAACAGTATCACCATCAGCATCAGCATAGTCATCATCAGCATCATCAGCATCACCAGAATCACCACCATCATCAGCATCATCAGCATCGCCATCGCCATCGCCATCGCCATCATCATCACCAGCAGCAACGTCCGTAACAACTTTGGCTCAGGGCCAAGATGGCGATTCAACCACTGCCTAAGCCGGGTAGGTTCCCAACCAGCAGCTTGTTGCATCGGTACGGTTCCCAGTATTCCATATCCAAGTCTTGGTCTGCCCCAGGCACTACATATCCAAGTCTTGGTTCGCCCCAGGCATTTCCATATCCAAGTCCTGGCCCACCCCAGGCACATCTGGTTACAAGACCTGGTCAGCCCAAGGCACGCTCAACGCTCTGGCAGAAGATGGTTTCCATTCTCGCGCAATTGCTCTCGTGCGCGTCGGTGCCCAGCATACTCGTGCCACAGTCCTTCTTCGCGAGCAGCCAGGTCACTTCGTTCCCCTGCGGCAGCGTTTTCGGCAACATGGAAGCATTCCAAGCACGACTCCGCAGTTCTTCTACATGGCGCCCAGCAGTGACCGCAGCTCATCCTCCTCGTCTACCACGCCGTCCAGGCGTCCAGAACGTGGCGACACTATCAACTCGAGGAACGACCGTGGCTTCAAACATCAAGCAGCGCGCGCACAATCTGACGATCGTGAACGCCCTCGCAGAGAACACCGTCGAGACGCTCGTGATCGCGTCCCCCCAGGACCCGAACGTCAACCCCGCCCTGAACCTACACCGACCCGTCGTGCAGCACGCAGTCGAGCGGGAGCCGCGCCACGTTCTGCCCCATTACGTTTCGTTGCAGAACCGGCGGGAGGGCCCGCCACCGCCGCCAAAGGCGAGGATGCCCTCATGCGAGAGGACCCATGGGCTGGCCCGCGAACAGGGCCACAGCCATTCCTTACAGAGGCAGAATTGGCGCATTTCGGCGGGTGGAAGCAGAAGTGGCCACTCCCCCAGGTACCCCAGTGGCAGGTGCAGGCACAACACCAGCCACAACAGTGGCAGCAACTGGACCAGCGGCGAATGCACAGCCACACCGGCTGACCAGCGCACATTCGAGGAGCGATTCTCAGATCTCTTCGCAGCGCAGATGGAAACGGCATCCACTCGTCGTCAGGCAGAACCAGCGGCCACCGGCGAACTGCAGCTCGCATTGGGCATGGTCAGACAGCAAAGGACATGCATCGACGGCATCGATACCAGCAGTCGGTGAATCCCCCAGCACACCTACATCGCCGAGCAGGAGCAGCAGCAGACGCACACAGACGATGAGCGCATGCAGGCGGCCCTCGCCATGGCTGCGGCTACGCCCCCTGCTCTCGACATGGCGGCGCTCACGGTCTGGGACCGACCCCCAGACCCACATCTTTACACCATCGGGCCCCCCATCCGCCATCCAGCCGTCACTAGTCAAGAGGGCGCCCGAGCCCTGGCTCAACGCAACTGGGGTCTCCACCAACGACGTGGACCTCATCGGAGACGTCCCAGCAAGACGCTTCTTCCTCAGAGTACTTGGAAGGCCAGCTGCGTCATCGCGGAACTTGCCACTGGCTCGCAATCTCAGAAGGTGGAGGGCAGTGACGTGCCTTGCCTGCTCTCAACACGTCGGGGGCCATCAGGCCACTCTATCTCAGCGCAGGTAAATCGCCGACGACATCTCGACGAGAGCTTCAAACAAAAGACTGGTTCGTATGTTTCTGACAGAAATGGACAGCACCACTTTCGCAAAGTAGGAGATGGGGGCACCATCGCGCGCAGTTCAGTTCCTCTGGTGGTTCTCGACGTTGAAGCGAACGCCGATGCGCCCGCTCAACTCCGCTGGGATCTCGGAGTGGCACAGCAGATGGGCATTTAGAAAGCAGCCATCAGCGAAGGAGTTCGGCGGCCTTTCTGGCCGCAGACACATCGTGATCGTCGATGCAGCATTCGCTGGAGCCTATGGCCTCATTCGCCTTCGCCTCACGGCGGCCACGTTGTCTCCTGGAACGCCAGGGGCCTCTGTTGCTACTAGGACAGGAAGCGGCACAGCAAATCACGCGGACTGGAGGGATTTATCACGTTGGCGCCGCAGGAGGCCCACGGCGTTCGCAAACAACCCGAGGCGCCCATCGCGCCCTCACCGCGCCGCGACAATCACACGGTCTACAGTTCACGAGCAGACGAAGCGCGAGAAGAAGGGGCCGAATGTCTCGCACACCTGCCTAAGACCACACTGCAGACCAACCCCCGCTGATCGCAATTGAGCAGCTCGCACCTGGGAGGGCGGCTACGCTCCAGGCCACGCAAACACCCCAGGTGCGCAGCACAGCATTCACGAACGTCTACAAGCACAACATCACGGACAACGACAAGCGCATCATCAGCAACAATTTGCAGCATTTGGCCAACGAGCAATCGTAACACGTTGGGGAGAAGTTTCGTTGCGTCGGGCGATTTCAATATTCGAGATGGTGCCCCGCCATCGCACGGTCAGTTCCCCCCCGAGCGACTGCTTCTTCTCGCGCAGCGCACGTGCCAACCGTTGGAGGTAGTCTGGCGTCAGCTTTTCGAACAGGCGATCAGCCTCGATGTTCCAGCGCACTTCAGCAGACGACAATAGGCGGCATCGGCCTTAGATCGGACCTTCCCCAGTACGCCTGGGCATTCTGCGATCATCACTGGCATGCATCACTCTGTGGCAGCTGATACAACGGAGATGATTCAGCCTCGATTGGGCGACCACTCCATCGCCCGCGTCTCGCGCCGCACAGTGGTTGACGCAGCGGGGGGGCCGCAGCGCACCCCAGAGGTTGCACAGCAGAGGTCGAGGGCGGCGCGAGCAGCGCAGGCAGCGCGGCGGGGACGAGATCTCGCCGCTGCCGGCGGTCACGCCCACTAGATACGTTCCGCCCGCAGGCGGGCTCACTCTTGGAAGCTCGCTCAAGGGCAGCAGGATAGCCCCAGTAGGCACTCGGCCAGAACATGCCCCCGAGGCATCCCCCCCCCCGCCCCCCACCCCGCCCCCCTTTCAATGGCGGCGCAGGCCCTGACCGACTTCTAGGGCAAGGTCTTCTAGCATGCCCTGGCTGACAACGGCGCCATCGAGGCGCACCTGGACCAGGTGCGCCAGGCAGCCCCAGAGACCCCTCCACCGATCCTCAGCATAGAGACCTCCAAGCCACCCTGGAGCGCGTTCGGCACTCACCCACCCCTGGCCCCGACAGCCCCCCATACATGGCGCGGGCGGTTTCAGAGGCCCACCACTCGGTCCTCCACGACCCCGTGACGCGCCTGCTCTCAGGCGCCCACGTTCCCTTCTGCGCCCCCCCCCGACGGGCGACGGGGCTCTCGACGCGCATGAGCGCATTTAGAAGCCATCTCGGATTAGGCCGCCGTCGCTCCGCAATGCTGATTCTAAGAATTCAGGCGCCGCAGCGAACCACGCAACCAGGGCCCTGGTCCAGACCAGGACCCACGTGGCCCAGCAAGGTTCTGTCCCCGGCCGCAATTTTGTCGGGAACACAATTCGACTAGACAGTGCCTCGCGCCGATTGTCTGTCCTGCCGACTGCCGATGAGCACTCGCCAGTGTTCGTGGCATTCGATCTAGCAGCTGCGTTCCCACGCTTGGGCCATGACTGACCATGGTCGGTTTGAGCTCGCTCGGGCTTACCTGCACGCTACTTGAAGTTCATTGCCTCGTTGTTCTGGGCCCCTCTGAGTTTTGCAACGGTTCAGGGCTCGCAGCAATTCACGTTTTACCTCCAACTGAGAGCAATGTAGGGTTGCCCACTGTCAGGTTCGTTTTGGGTCCTGGCAATGGACATCATCCCAAGGCGTCTGGAAGAGCAAGCGGCCGTCCCAAATCTTGGCGAGTTTCGGTGCGCGGTTGGGGGGGTGCGCGGCTGACACAAGCTTTGCTCAACCCAGATTGCAGGACCTCACGAGAACCTTCCCGGTGTTTCGGAAGGCCGAATTGCTAGGGAAGTTCAAGCCGCAGACGGTCAAGACCGTCATAGTACCCCTAAAAATTGAGCTTTCTGACGCAGCCATAACGCGAATTCATAGCTCCCTTAGGTCCCACATCCCTGCCTGGCAAGATGTCAAGATCGCGCATGTTGCGAAGTACCTTGGGCCCCAATTTGATTCATGGGCCCCGGAGACGTAAGTCTGGAAAGATGCGGTCGCCAAATGGTGGTCGAGATCCGTCGATATCCCATAAGCTGACGCCCCCACCAGCGTAGGCCTTATCCTCTACAACAGCGCTGCTCTGTCCACGCTGAGTTGCTTAGCTCAGCTCTCTAGGAGAAGTTTGCTATCCACCAGGTCCTTGGGCTTCCTAGCACATCTCGCAAGGCAAACGTTTTTAGTTTTCTGGCCACGGGCTCGTCTCTGCCTCATCGGCGCTCCTCGTGGGGGCGGCAAGCATGTGGCGCTACTCCCCATTACTGACTAGCGTGCTGTGCTCGACCAGTGGCTAGAAACGGCGGCGCAGACGCTCCCAGTGGTCGCCTGGACCCGAGGAGAGTGCAGTGCCCCCTGCGGGGCACACAGGCAGGGCATAGCGCGGCATCCAAATCCAGACATGGCGAGCTGCACAGGCTGCGGGCAGAATGAAGGCGGCAGCAGCAAACGCAACTGCCAAGAACCCCGAGCTGCAGAGAGCATTCGCCACCTTCTTGCGCGCCACTCTTTATCCTAACAAACTCGACGTCACTCTCACCAAACGCCTCCACGCTTGGGGGCCCCTTGCTTCATTGACCGGGACGGTGGGCGAGCGGTGGGGGGAGTGCCTCACGACAAATGAGGACATTCAAGCCCGCCTGGCAGTGGTCAATCCTTAAGACCCTAGCTGGCGGATGGACGACGAGCCATCGTATGCATGTATGCGGGGTAGTAGACTGCCATTTTGGCTGCACGCAGTCCGACTCAATGTCTCACTACCTCACCTGTCCCGTGCTGCGCTCCCTCCTTGGCCTCCCATCCAATCCGCTCACCTTTCCCGGCATCGGAGCCGGAAACGATTACGGCCGTGCGAGCTGCCCGTTCTCGCGTGCTGGCGCGCTGAGATTTGCCGCGCTCGCTTTCCGTACGTACCATCAGGCGAAAGTTGCGGTGACCCATGGGGACCAGCTGACGCCTGCCCAACAGCGAGCCGCCATTGCCGCAACCCTGCACGCCACTGATAACTCAGCAGCAGGCTTTGCTACGAACTGGCCCGCCTCAGCTACGGTCGAGCATCAGCAGCATCACCATCACCACCATCAACAATATCATCACATGCATCGTCATCGCCGTCATCATGATCGTCATCATCGCCATCAGCATCGAACATCTTCATCATCAGTATCACCCTCATCGTCAGCCGCATAAGCACCGACATCATCACCACCACGATGACCATCATCGTCATCATCATCGCCATCAGTATCACCTACAGCAGCATCACCATACACATCGTCATCACCGCCATCATCCTCAACAGCCTCGTCTGCAGCAGCATCATCATCAGTTAAGCATCCGCATCATCATCATGTCACCACCATCGTCATCATTACACTCAGCATATTCGTCATCACCAATCGGCATCATCGTCACCACCAGCACCTGCGTCAGCAGTATCATCATCACCATGATCATCACTACCACGATCACCATCATCGTCATCGTCAACATCATCAGCATCGTCAGCATTGCAATTAGCAACACCACCATCTGTATCGCCGCACTCGCATCATCATGAACAGCACAAGAAGCATCAGCATCAACATCCTGCCCCCACTCCCAGTACCATCATCAGCAGCAGCAATGTCGCCGGCACCACCGCCATCGCCATCATCATCAACACCGTGATCACCACCATCCTCCTCACCAGTAGAATCAAGATGATCACCATCAGCAGCATCCGCATCATCCTCATCCTCCCCCTCCGCATCCTCCTCCTGCCCCGGTGGATGTCCCGCCGCAGGCCCGACGCTCGACCGTCTGGCTGGCCGCCACGGCACAGCTCCAGAGCTGCTCCGCGGGCGGCGTCCCCAGGGCTGGAGGCCCGGGCTGAGAGCCAGGGGAGGGCCGGGGCTGGTGAGGCCTCGGGCTGCGAACAGGCAGACCCCCCCCAGGCAGCCCCAGTTGGCCTGAACAGGCTCTCCGGATAACCGGGAGCACCATCACGGTGCACTTCCACTTCTTCGTGTTGGTACATATCCGTTTGTTCAGCTTCATCTTTCCCTTTTTCACCATCATCTTTCGCGCCCTCCCTCTCCTCCTCATCATCCTTGTTCCCCGTCCTCCTCTTGACCCTCCTCGCCGACACCCCCCCCGACGGGTGGCCAAGGCCTGCACAACATGCGCAACCGCCAGTGGTTCATCCAGTCGGCCTGCGCCACCACCGGCGACGGTCTCTACGAGGGCCTTGACTGGATGTCGCGGACGCTCTCCTCCAAGAAGTGAGGGCCAAGGCAGTTGAGACCGCGAGGATCGTGATATTCGACCTATTCCTACTCTGGCTCATCCGCGTTCTCCTCCTCCAGCGCTCGCCCCACGTGATCGCCCTTCTCCTCCGTCTCTTTCTTTTCTGCCAAGCATCCTCCTGGTCCACCTTCCATCCTCCTCCCTACGCTCCCCTCCTTCTCTCTATCCTCGGTCCTCCTCCGTCTCTCACCTCCTCCCCCTCCTGAGTCACTCCTCATGTTTCTCCTCCTCACCCTCTCCGTTTCCATTCTGGACCCTCCTCTTCCTCCGCCTTCCACTTTCCCACCCTCCTGATCACCCCTCCCCATCCGCTTGCTCCTCCTCCAGCTTCCCCTCCTCCTCCCTCCTCCCTCCTCCTCCTCCTCCTCCTCCTCCTCCTCCTCCTCCTCCTCCTCCTCCTCCTCATCCTCCTCCGCCTCTTTGTCCCTGGCGTCTGGCTCTTCGCCGCCAGCAAGTTTTGCTCCGCCCTGCCGCAGGGGCGCCGCGAGAGTCTGTGTAGCTCTGCCCGCGAGGCGGAGACGGGCCGGCCGCGCGTCAGCTGCCAATAATTCGACGCGTCTGACAAATTCATATCTCCTTCTCCTCCGTCCTCCGTCATCCGCCTGCTCCCTCCTGATATGCCTCTCCTCCCTCGTGCTGCTCCTCATCCAGTCCTCCGTCTCCCTTTTCTCCTCCTCCTCCTCCTCCTCCTCCTCCTCCTCCTCCTCCTCCTCCTCCTCCTCCTCCTCCATGTTTCATGACCTTCGCTCCCTGCACCCGTCTTCCCTAATGCTGATGATGTTTCTCCTCCTCCTCCTCCTCCTCCTCCTCCTCCTTCGCCTCTTGACGTCTTCATATGCAAGTGGCTTACGCCACCCGAGGAACCCCAGAACAAGGGTGAGGTAGGAGCTGCAGTGGCTCCATTTCCTGAGTGTGCAAGGGCTGAGTCGTCGTTGGCACCAGGTCGGCGCCTTTGGAAGGTGTGTGTGAGGCATCCTGGTGGTAGTGGCGGCCACCTTGGGGGAGAGACACCCAGCGTTTGTAGATCTCGCGCTCTTTCGCTATATCTCTCTCTCTCTCTCTTGTGCCTTTTTAGGAGCATGTTTGGACGTCGCTTGGCTAGTCGTGCGAGCTTGGGCTGTTGTGGGGCTTTCTCGGACCGTCATGGATTGTTGGCTGTGCTTATGTGCTATCGATGTGTATGTACATTACTACCTACCTTCCGACCTACCTCCATACATACAGACAGACATATGTAGTGGGGTGGCAAGCCGTCTTGGCACAGGGGGGCGTCTTGGGCCATTTCGGCTTCGCGGGGCCCCGACAAGGGCAGAATGCGAAACACGCTTCCTAACACATAGTGAGCATCAGTGGCCTTCCCGTCTTGAACCCTTCCTGGGAGGGGGGCAGCCAACCATCTCACACGGCTCTCCACCCCAAGCAGGCGGGGGCCGGCATGTTGGCATGTTGTTCGTTATGTGAGTCATGAGCGGATATTACCGCCGTGCCATTGGGGCTTGTTCTGCAGGGCTTGCGGCATAGAGGCGGTTGGGCCGACGGTGCACGTGTTTACAAGTGTGATGATGTCTCCATTGTTTGCTACATATCACCAGCGTGGTTGACGGTTTTGCTGTCTGATGCTGCGCAGTTGCATGCATTGCTTGCTATGAGTGGTGACCCGTTTGGCATATCAGGTATGTGCGTTGGCCGCATGTCTAATGTTAACGAAGTATGGTTGCATACCTGGGTTGGCGTAGTGGTATGGTTTCATCACGCTCGCAGCAAATCCTTACTTAGTTTGATTCGCGGATGCTTGTATGGGCCTCGCAGTGTGATCATTATTGTTCGGCGTTGGCGAGGGCTCTGTTTTGCTTGGTGTTTCACGGGGGCTTCGTCGTCTGCATGTTGGTGGTCGCGGATGTAATGCTCGTCGTGTTTGACCAGCCATGCTTGCGCGGCATATTCAGCGCAGAAGCAAAGCATGGTTGATGATCCTCCCTTCTCCCCGCCCGTCTCTTTCATATCTTCCTCTCTTCCCTCTACTTCCATCATGCCCCCCCTTCCAATACTACTCTCCCGTAACCTCTTCTCACTATCCTTCCGCCCTCCCTCTCCTCATTTTCCTCCCCAGAATCCCCGCATCCAACATGCTTGGACAGAAGAAAACGTGCGAAATCCAACGGAACTCTGTTGCAACTCGGGAGCATGCTCCTCAGCCTCGGGGGACTGGGCGACGAAACATGTCAGCAAACTGGAACGAAATTCACCCGAGCCCTGAGAGAACGATACGCCCGCACAGACGTTAGGGGAGGGTAAGGGGGCTCTGACGCTGTCACATTTCGACTGGGCCCAAGAAGCACACATACGGGGGGGGCGTTTTCTTGGAGGCCGTGTGAAACGCCCCCTAGTAGTTTTCACGATTTCACTCAGAAAACACCTGTCGGCCTTGGGGCAGTGAGAACACTTCCGGGAGCCTGGGGTGGCCGTGAGTGAAGTGTGCAGTGTAGCCATGCGGAGAGGCTCTATGCACGCGGGGGGCCCTGCCATGAGTGGCAGGACCTGCACTGAGGGCCGCAGCGAGAGCGAGCGAGTAGGGGAGGCCAGCGGAACGAGGTGGAGGGACCCTAGGGGCCCAAGCTGCGTGGGCGGGGTGCTCAAGCCAGGTCCCCATCCCAGCACTGATGATGATGATGATGATGATGATGATGATGATGATGATGATGATGATGATGATGATGATGATGATGATGATGATGATGATGATGATGATGATGATGATGATGATGATGATGATGCTCTGCCAAAAGGCGAGGAGAGAGTGAGTAGTCACGCCACTAACGCCAATACCGCCGTAAGTGTGCCGCCAACGCCTGCCTCAACTACCACTGTTACGCCGCAGCCTCTCGCGACGCTCACCTTGGAGGTGTGCTGGCCCGTCCTGTCTCGAATCGCCGCGCACCGAGTCCGTGACAATCATCAGCTATTCGGCAGCCTTCGCCGCCCCCATGGAGGCGTGCCGGCCTATCCTGCCGGGAATCGCCGCAAACCGAGTCCGTGACATGTTTCATCTTGTTGTTCAGTTTCTCGTTGCTCGCATCGGGGCGTGCCGGCCTATCTTGACTCGAGTCACCCCGCACTCACATTGGAGGTGCATTGGCCTTTCCTGCCGCGAGTCGCCACCCACCTAGTCCGTGACAAACACCATTATGTTCTGCAGCCCGCGCCGGCATCATGGGGTGTGCCGACCTATCTTGCGAGAATCACGCGCACCGAGTCCATGACAGGCTCGATGCTGTTATGAAGCATCTCGCCGCACTCATGGAGGTACACCGCTTTGCCGCGAATGGCCGCGTACCGAGCCTGTGGCATCAGCCGTGCCGTTCTGCAGCCCTTCGTCGCCCTCCTCTGGTGTCAAAGGCACGCCGATTCTTCATCGTGTCCAGCGTTTGAGATACCACGGCACTCACCATTACGGAGCCGTGCACCGTAAGTTGGTTTGCAAAGTGGACGAACATCGCGTCTGTGAGCAGCACGACGGCGAAGTCCACTGACGCACCCGACCAGGCTAGCATTACCCGGCACTCACCCGACCGACGACGCGCTCCACCGCTGGCGAGCAGCCCCAAGACTTACCCAGCACGGCATCGCGCTTCTCCGCCACCACCTCAGCCACTCCAGCTGGGGGCGCCCAGGCTCAGTGCCGTCCGAGGCGAGCCTGAGGCACGCACGCAGCTGCATCCGCGCTGCACGGGTACTACTCGCCGACGGTAGACCCCCACAGCGAGCAGCGCCTAGCGGAGCGCCTCTCGGAGATCTGCGAGGGCGCACCCAGCAACCACCCACCCAGCCGGCACCAGTCATCGCCCCACCACTTTGCGACCAGCAAACGACTCAACATCCAACCGTACCGCGATTGATCGAAACCCAGCCTTGTTGGACCACGCCACCATGCAGAACCCTGGCAGCGACGGGCATTCTGGCGAGCAACCCGTTTGTGTGCACAACGACGATTGCAAGGAGCCCCGCGCCCAGCAGCACAATGGGGAGGAGTTGCACGACTCTGATATCTAAGAGTGGGACTACCGCCGAGCAGCCCGTCTGGGAGCAGTACGACAGCGTCAAGCAGTGTGGAAGATAAGCGTTGCCGTCGGCCTCCACGTTGGCCTCGCTCTAGATGGATTGTCCTTGCTCACTCCCCGGGACCTACGTGTAGTGAGAGGTTTTGGCAAATATCGTCCGCTAGCGGCCAAGCTTAAGCCACAAAACATGGATTTGGGAAATACACTCGCCTCGTAACTGAAGCCAGCTTCGCCTCGGAGACTGACTGGTGTTTACGAGGACAGGGTGGCGACAGCACAAGGTTGCCTCAGATACCCAGAAGCGATCGTGACCAGAGTTTCGGCCAAATTCGACGCATGGCTTCGTGACAAATTCGTGTCCAGTGCTTGGCCCACGGAGAAAATAGATCGCACCACATTCGCCGATTCTGCACAGTGTGGTGGCATCCGGCTTCAACGGGCCGTCCGCCAGCACGAGAGGGGACGTTCGATATTCAATGTCATCCACAAAACAGCGCGACGTCCAGCAGCACGCGGGGGTCAGCAGCACGACCCTGGCATCCAGGAGTGGAACAAGCAGTGCGGGCAGCAGCACGGCTGTGAGCAACACGACCCCTTCCAGCCGCAAGACGCACGGCATCATAATCGGAACAGCAGCGCGACTCTGGCTCGACAGCGATCGACTCCAGCCCCGACTCCAAACCCGTCCGCTCCAGTTCCTACCCCAACTCCAGCCCAGCCCCCACCCCGAGCCGCAGCACCGCCGACTCGGCTCGATTACACCACCACCGACCCATCGACTGCCAAAGAACAGCCGATCGACTGCACCGTCATGTGTTCCAACTGTTGCGGCACCACCTCTGGCACTTGCGATGGTGGCTCCAGCTTCGACCCCGTCTCCGACTCCGGCTCTTTTCGCTTCTTACCCCCACGCCAACCCCGATTTGGGCTGCGATCCCAGCTCCGACGCAGGCCTCGACGACCACAGGTGTGCCGCAGCCCTTCGTCACGCCCATCTTGGAGGTGCACCCGCCTATCATGCCGCCGCGAATCGCCGTGCATCGAGTCCGTAACACGCGCCACGCGGTCATGCAGTCTCTCGCCGCCAACACGGGGGCTACTGGCCCATCTTGTCACGAGTCGCCGCGCACCGAGTCCGTGACATCCACCGTGCGGTTTTGCAGCCGATCATCGCCTCTTCTGGTGCCACGGGCACGCCAGCGCCGACGTTGGCATCGACTCCTGCTCCGACTGATCGCTGACACCAGCTCCGACCCCAGCCCCGACTCCACCGCTGGCTCCGACTCCAACTGCGATTTCTCTTCACACGCTGGCTCTGGCTCCCACTCCAGCTTCAACGCTGGCCCCCTTCCCAGATCCGATTCCAACACCGACGCTGGCCCCGATTCCAGCTTCGATTCCATGTCCTCTCCACTACGACCTACAACGCGACTGCTACCATCAACACCGCGATAATTACCGCTTCCGCTCCCGCTCTCATTGCCATCACCGCTTCTCACCAGAGGATGAGTTGGCATTCCCCGAACCACGCCCTATATGCTTCCATGCCTTCTCCAGGACCCCATTCTAGAGTCTTCATCGGTACGGAGCTCGGCGAGCCTGAGCATGACATCGACATCAGCCAAGATACCATCTCCGACGCCAGCACCGACATCATTAACGACACCAGACCCGACACCGGCAATGACCCTTGAGCCCAGGAGCCGGGTGGCCCTTGAGCACAGCACCTGCAGTTTTCCAGGCCACCCCAGGCGGTCATTCCAGCCGCTTGGCCACCAGCGCCCCGGAACCTCCCGAGGGAGGGGTTTGGCATCAGCCGCGGCAGCCCCCCCCCCTTGGGACGAACCACCTGCCGGCGGCTGTACGTCCCGCGGGGTCACTTCCCCGCCGCGGCCCGCGCCCTCCGGCTGCGGATAGCGGCGGGCCCCAGCCAGGACACGCCTAACCAGGCCATGCTCAGCGGGAGATGCAGCGTGGAGGGCGACGCGGCGGTGAGCAGTTCGACGGCGAGCAGCAGCGCGACGCCCAGCAGCACAGCGGAGAGCACGGACTGAGCGTGCGGTTGCTTTCCCCTCTCCTCCTCACCACTCCCTCCTCCTGGTTGTCGTCGGCTCGGTATGTGTGAATTGTAGTTGTATTCGTGCATGCGCAGGGCACCTGCTGCGCGGGCCCCTGGTACCTCGCGAGGTTCCAGCGTTCGCCAGTCGAAGTTGCCTCTGATAGTTGATACATTTGTGGTGTTTGTACTTCTTTCTGTCTCAACCGGCTCCTGCTCCCTGCCTCCTACTCCGTCCCCTCTGGTGCATGTGATTCGTGTTTCGCATCGTTGGCCAATTGGGTCAGGGGAGATACATTAGCGCAAGCATCCATGCTTACCGAGAGCCTGCGCACGCGTGTTCAGGCAACCTTCGGTCCCGGTGGCAGGGCCTTCCGTATCCTCCCTTTTCATTCCTTATTTTTCTTTCTCTTCCGCCTCTCTCTTATCTCATGTTGTGTTGGAGTCATTGGCGTGACCGCTTAGGTCATCCGGTACGGGCTCTGATTACAAAGCGTGTGTTCACCCGTTTGGGCAAGCAATTTTGGCAGCCACGCTGCCCCCTTCTGGTGCAATGAATACTCGTTTAGGCGTGCCGCATCGTTTTACGGTTTCTCTGGCCTGATGCATGTGTAAGGGGTGGGGGGTGTACATCGCTACCTCTTACAGGCTCGTTCTTTCGCTGGCCACGGTTCACCTTACGATTTTGCCCATCGCAGGTCGGCTCGTGGATTCCATCCAGTTTACCTGGCGACTCTTTGGATCGCATGGCCGTTTTGGACGTGCAGTGTGGAGTTCATGTCGTTGCACGGAGAACAGAGAGAGAAGGGAAATACATATGTATATATATACACGCAAACAGACAGACCGAGAGAGAGAGAGAGAAAAAAAAAAAAAAAAATGAGGGAGGGAGGACGGAAAAGGATGCGGAGGATGAGGATGTGGAGGAGGAGGCAGACGGAGGTGGAGCACGAGGAGAAGGAGGTGAAGGAGGGCGAGGAGAATGAGGATTTGGAGTTCGATCCGCATGAGGTTGAAGGTAATGAAAACAACAGGGAAAACGATTAGGCTGCAGACTCTGGCGAGGAGGCGAGGAGGATATTGTTATTTTCTCAGTCATCCCTCTTTCCCCCTCCTCGGAAGGACGGGCGGAGAAGAAGGAGGAGGAGCAGCAGCAGCAGCAGCATCGGGGCGACGGAAGCGACCTTTTTCTCAAGCTCCTCACCAGTTCCGTCTCCCGTCGTCCTCCTCCGCCTCCTCCTCCTCCTCCTCCTCGTCATCGTCGTCGTCGTCATCATTCAGCTTCTCCTCCTCCCCCTCCATGCTCCTCCGCCAGGCCTCCGGCCGACCCCTTCTCGAAGTTCTGGCGTCGAGAAGGCCAGGAGGGCGCCGTGGACATCCACTCACCAGAGACGGTGATGTTGTTCAGGCCCCGTGGCTGAGTAGGAGATGGAGGAGGAGGAGGAGAAAATGGAAAACGAGGACGAGGACGAGGAGAGGTGGGATAGGGGAGGGGGGCAGCTGTGAGAAGGAGAGCGGGGGCGGAAGATGAGGAGAGGAAGGAGGATAATCTCTTAATGTAGAAGAGCATAAGGAGCAGGAGGAGGAGGAGAAGGAGAGGGAGGAGGAGGAGGAGGAGGAGGAGGTGGAGGAGGAGGAGGAGAAGGTGGGGGAGGAGGAGGAGGAGGAGGAGGAGGAGGAGGAGGAGGAGGAGGAGCCGAAGGAGGATAACGACGATGAGGACAAGGGTGAATGCGGGGAGGTGGAGGAGGAGGACGAGGAGGAGGAGGAGGAGAGGAGGAAGAGGAGATGGAGGGGGAGGAGGACGAGGGAGGAGGGAAAAGGAGGGGGTGCCGGAGGAGGAACATGAGTGGCGGATTAAGTTTGACCCGTTGCGTGAAGCCGTTTGTGGAAGATCGCCGATGCGCGACCCATCCTTGGAAGCCTTACTCGAGAGGATCACGGGCAGCATATGTACAAGCGATATGTATCAGCTACTGGCTGCCGCCCCAGGTACGGCGCGATCCCGAATTGTGACGCAGACGTGCGCAAGCATGGCCGATGTTTCGGTCAGTCGCAAAGTGGGCACGAAGCGATCGTAGAGATCAGAACGTGAGTAGGCGAACCATTGTGACGAGAGCAGTAGCGTATGGCGTTCGGGTTGGGGGCATTATCCTGGCTGGCCAAAGTGGATCGGAGCGCGTGGGGTCGCACCGTATTGGCAATGCGGCGCGCTCCGGTGCCCGAATTTCTTCAGTCGCCGACGCGTTGGCGATGCGGTGCGATCCTCCGACCCCGTCTGCTCCGAACCTTTTCTGGGAGGTGGTCCACGCCGGGAGAGGCAGATGCTCTGCTGCACTCGTATGTGTCGTCCAGGCGGGGTGCCGGCAACGTGGCACTTGGAAACATTATGTGTCAGCGATGGGCGGTATCTTTGTCGGTCATCCGGTGTCCTCTTCTCTCCGCGAAGGCCGCAGCATTGTCCGAATGCGCAGCTACTGTGAACCTGAGTTTGAGGGCAGGCTTTCATGCCGAATGACACAAAGTGCAGCGATGGCAACACAACATGACACAGTCATTCTGCCAGCGCTCGTGCCGCCTCAGGCTGTGCGAAAGGGGGCCCGGATCAGGAAGCGAGGAGGAGGAAACCCCGTCGCTTCGATGTGTTGCCCCATTGTTTATCCATTGCCGCCATCGGCGTCCCTCCCCCCCTTCCCTGCGCGCTCCGTTCTGTCTTCCCTCCCCCGTCACGCCCTCGCCTCTCACCCCGTTTCATTCACTCTCCTTCCTTACCTTTCCCTCTCCCCCTCCCCCACTCTTCCACCCCCCCCAGGCGTTCCCGCTCTCCCGTCTCCTTCGTATGCCCCCTCATCCGCCCTTGCCCATCCCTCGATCCCCACCCTCCCCCCTCCCCCCGCCACGGCAGCGCCCCCGCGCCACCGGCGCCGAACTCTGCCGCGGCAGAGCCGCCGAACGCCGCCGCCGCCACGCCGTCGCCGCAAAGCTGGCACGGTTTTAGCAGAGCGCCTCGACGCGCTGCTCACAGACGTTCGGGGGCGCCAGCGACCGAGGGAGCTGCGCCACGTCGGAGGAGACGTGCGATTCAAAAGGGGCTCGGGTCTCGTTGGGCTAACTGTCGGCTGCGGGGTTGCCTTTAGAATGGCGGCTTGTCGGCTTGAACAATATACTGGCGTGGACCCCGAATTATGACCCTGTGGCACTAGATGGGGGGGCGCAATGTTCTGGGTGCAGTCTTTGGGATGCGGCCTACGAGATTCTGACTACGCGATGCGACCTGTGGGACCCTGCCGTCCCAGACCCTATCATGTGGGGCCCCCCCTTCGTGTGGGACCACATTGTGTGGGACCCTACGGTCGGGAACCTTGGCTTGGCGTGCCGTTCCTCCGGCTCTGCTCCGCCACGCATCTGCACGGCACGCTAACCACCTTCCAGACCCCAAGCGTCAACGTCCCGAGCTCTTCCCAGCCTCCCGCCCCGCGAAGCAGAGCGACGCGCTATCCGCTTGCAGTGCATAGTGTGTTGCTGGGGCAGCCGCCGCGACACGCTTAGCAAAAGTGCGTGGCCGTTTGCTGGCGTGGACCCCAGACCGTGACCCTGTTGTGACGCTAGGCAAGGGGGGCGTAATGTTCAGGGAACAGTCTCTGGGGCGCGTTCTACTCATGCAGTGGCGAAGCGTTCTGACGTGCCCATGGGCCCACCAAAGAATGTTCTAAGAGCCTCTTGTAGATTGCACGAACTTGTAGTAGAGCAGTTCTGGCTGAGACCGTCTGCTTTGATTACGTCGGCGCTATTCCCCAAACAGTGTTTGCACTTCGGGGCTCTTACTTCGGAATTAGAAACTGGGGGGTGGGTTGATAGTCTGGCGGCTATGTTGTCGCTGTCGCCGCCCGTCGTCTCGGCCTACTTGTTGGTCGCCGGCGCTTGTTGTCACCGTCGCGCCCCGTCGCCGCCTCGTCGAGCCCATCGTCTGGGCCTGATTGTCGGTCTGGCGGCTATGTCGCCGTCGCCGCCTGTCGCCGCCGACCGTCGCTGCTGCTTCTGGGCCTGGCTGCTGGTCGCTGCGCTTGTTGTCGCCGTCACCGCCCAATCGCCGCTCGCTTGCATTCCATTGCGCTGTTTTTCATTTCTGTGCATTGTCATTGCGCCGCCGACCGTCGCTGCTGCTTCTGGGCCTGGCTGCTGGTCGCTGCGCTTGTTGTCGCCGTCACCGCCCAATCGCCGCTCGCTTGCATTCCATTGCGCTGTTTTTCATTTCTGTGCATTGTCATTGCGCCGCCGACCGTCGCTGCTGCTTCTGGGCCTGGCTGCTGGTCGCTGCGCTTGTTGTCGCCGTCACCGCCCAATCGCCGCTCGCTTGCATTCCATTGCGCTGTTTTTCATTTCTGTGCATTGTCATTGCTTTGCGTTGCCCTGCTTTGCATTGCTTTGAGTTGCATTGTTTTGCGCTACAACGATCGCACCACATAGACTGCACCACAGATTTTGCATTACACATGTTGCACCACATACGTATATATCTATGTGTATAAACACATCTATAAGATCGCACCATCTATATATCGCACCACCTACACTACACAGCATAGACTGCACAACCTCTGTTACACCACATTGGCTGTGTCGCATCGACTGCAGCACTTACATCGCACCACATTCGTTGCACAACACAGACGGCACACCATATATGGATCAAACCCGATTGCACCAGATGAGTTGCACAACCACATAAATTGCACAATTTTTACTGTAATTCTAGACGTTTCTGAGCTGGCCCAGCCGGCTCGTGCTGCGCCCAGTAGCTAATTAGGTTTGCCCGTCGGCCCGGACACCCTGATCGCCGCCTGCGCTCTTCGCTGGTGGCCGCGACCCCCCCAAAAAAACGTATCCCCACCAGCGGCCGCTTACGTCGGGCCTCAACCCCACACGCGAGAGACGGCTGGCATCGACGCGCTCTGACATTCACGACGGTTGTTTGCTGGCGGCGACCTCCGTTTCGGTGTTCGCCCGCTGCTTCACTACGTTGTGGTCGGCGAGCACATGCAAGATGGCTGTTTGGGGTCAATTATCTGGACCCGGACGCGTTCCAATTCATTCACCACTTTGGTGTGCATTGATGCCCTCTTCCTGGACCTCCTCGGCATGGCGCGGACTTCCCGGGCTACCCCGTCGTCTCCGCCGCCTGAGTGACTGCGTAGCGCGCTCTGGTCGCTCTGGCTCCCTCTGAGGCCGTAATTTAGAGCTTGGCGCGGCCGCCTCTTCTCTTGACGGCGCGCGGTTGGACCGCGACGCTCGCGAACGAAAAAGTACCCCCACCAGCCCATCCAGAAACGATGTCCAGGTGAGTGACGTGATCAGGGAAGTGCGGGAGCAAAGAGGGCGACTGACCGTGCGAAGGAGGGATGAGGAGAAGGAGGAGGCTGGATGGATGGATGAGGGATTGGGGAGAAGGAGGACGAATAAGATGATGATGAGGAGGAGGAGGAGGAGGAGGAAGAGAAGAGAAGAGAAGGAGGATGAGAGGGAAGGGGGAACACGAGGAGGCCGCCGCCGCCGCCGCCCCCCCTGCCGCATCGCCGCCGCCGCAGCCGTTGCCGCCGCAGCCGCTGCCGCCACCGCTGCCGCCGCCGCCGCCACCGCCGCCGCCGCCGCCGCCCCCGCCGCCGCCGCCGCCGCCGCCACCGCCGCAGCCGCCGCAGCCGCTGCCGCCGCCGCGGCCGCCGCAGCCGCCGCCGCCAAGTGGATTCTGCACTGTTGTTTGACAGGGATGGCGGGGGGAGGCCGCATCGGGTTGGCTGCGAATTCTCCGAATTTGGACGCAGAGTGTGCTTTGCATTGTTTTGTTCCAAAGGATGGTGGGGGGGTGCCCGCATTGTTCCTGGCTGGCTGCCAGTCGCCTGGGGGAGGGGGTGTACACTAATAGGGAACAGTGCTAAACCTTTCCCCGAAGGGGAAGAAGGGGGGTGGAAGAGGAGCCGCCCTAGACCACCTACGCCCAGAGGGCTGGTGGGACTCACCGATTGCACAGCATAGGGTGCACAGCATAGTACAGATTCTCTTTTCTAAAAAGTGAATAGACTCTACCCCCCGGCGCTATCCGCCCCCATTTCGGGTACGTAAATCCGATACGATATTGACCACATGCCCATCCGAACTATGAATTTACATTATCCAAGGGGGCGGTACCGGTTCCCCTGAAGTTCTTTGTGTTTTGTTCGATACGCGGGGGCACGTTTTGTTCGAACATCAGATTATTTCACGAACCCCTTGCCAAAAATGGGACGATGTGCGCACGCGCGCGCCGTCGCGCGCGCATGCCGCAATCCTTCAAAAATCTTCGTTGTCGGAAAGATTTCGCAATCGAGTTTCCAAAAAATACAAAAATATAATATAAAAATGATATCGCATCACTGGTTTGCTAAAAAAACTTACGCGCGAGCTCTTGCGAAATCTTCAGGAAACCACAGGCTTTTCAAGATTTTCACAAAATGCTACCAAACGGGTTTCGCGCGCGCATATCGAAATCTGTCGAACGCCTTTTGCGCGCGTGCCGTCGCGAGAATCCTCTGCAAAAAACGAGACGAAATGCAGACGCGCGCGTCGTCGCGCGCGTATGCCGAAATCCTTCAAAACCCATCGGTTTCAGAAGGATTTCAAAATCGAATGTCCAAAAAACCTACAAAAACACAAGGTTGCGCAACACGGATGTTCAACAACAGCGTGCGCGCGCTCTCTTGCGTCGTCGTCGTCGTCGTCGTCGCAGTCCTCCCTCCTCCCGCGTCGTCGTCGTCGCCTACGTCGTCCTCTGTTTTTCCTCGTGTTCGTCGTCGTCGTCGTCCTCTTTGGCGTCGTGGTCGTTTCCGTCGTCGTTGTCGCCGCCGTCGTCCTTCCTCCTCCTCCCTCGTCGTCGTCGTCGTCCGTCGTCGGCGTCTCGTCGTCGTCCCTCCTATTTCGTCGCCGTCGTCGTCGTCGTTGTCGTCGTCGTCTTCCCTCCTCCCTCGTCGTTGTCGTCGTCGGCGTCACCGTCTTTCCTTCTTCGTCGTTCGCGTCGTCGCCGTCCTCCCTCCTCCCTCGTCGTTGTCGTCGTTGTCGCCGTCGTCGTCCTCCCTCCTCCCTCGTCGTGGTCTTCGTTGGCGACGTCGTCGTCGTCTTCGTCGTCGGCGTCGGCGTCGTCTTCGTCGACGTCGGCGTCGGCGTCGTCGTTGTCGCCGCCGTCGTCGTCGTCGTCGTCGTCGTCGGCGTCGTTGACGTCGTCGTCGTCGTCGTCGGTGCCGTCGTTGTCGTCGTCGGCGTCGTCATCGTCGTCGTCGTTGTCATCGGTGTCGGCGTCGGCGTCGTCGTCGTCGGTGTCGTCGTCGTCGTTGTCAGCGTCGTCGAAGTCGTTGGAGACGTCGGTGTCGTCGTAGTCGTTGTCGGCGGCGTCGTCGTCGTTGTCGCTGTCGTCGTCGGCGTCGCTGTCGTTGCCAAGCGCCATTTGGCGTCACGGTCTTAAGAGATTTGCAAACCAAGTTGCGGATGGGTGGGTGGGATGTTTGCGCGAGCAGTGGAGTGGACAACTCATTGCGAACAGAAATTGATTGCACACCATAGATTGCACACCATAGCTTGCGCAGCAAAGATGCACAGCATAGATTGCACAGCATGGATTGCAAACCACTGGTTGCACATCGCGGATTGCACCACGCAAATTGGCACTGCTGGTCGGACGGGTTGTTCCGGGCTTCTTCCCAGGTGGGGTCTTTCGCGTGGGCGGTCAGGTTGGCCATGCCGCCCCATGCGGTGATGCTCTAGGGCTTCAAGGAGTGCACGGCAGCACCCGACGCTTTGCGGGCTGAAGCACAGAGGGATTCGAGCGGCCAGTCTTTCCATACTCTTCTTGGTCCCATCTGTGTGCGGGTGGGACCGCGAGTCTCCAGGGGCTCTTGGGCATTCCAGTGCGCGCAGAAGGATTGAATCTGCGTTGGGCTTACATGCCAGGAACATAGGATTGCCGCATATTAGTCTTAGTTTGTTCGAGCTCCTCGGCTGGTCAGTAGCAACGCAGACTTTGGAGGGTCGAAATGAATAGATAACGTCGGCTCCTAGAAACACACTGTTTGGGACCTACATTGTCGTACATGTTATGAGAACATTGCTTTGTTGTTCGAACAAGCTCTCGTTCTAGGAACATGTCTTTGTAGTCCGATTAGAATTCCAAGACGGTCGCCCCCTGCTCATACTATGAGGTTCCGACTATGCGATGTGATTTGTGAGGTCATGCCATGTCGGACCCTATCGTGTGGCCCCCCAGTTTTTAGGACCACATCGGTACCCTATATCGTGGGACGACACAGCATGCGCACCACATCAGAAATTTGCCTGCCAGCAGGTTCCCCATGGAAAATTCTTATCGCCCGATGGCCCCAGGGACCCACAGAGGCTCTGGGCCACCTGAGGGCCCTCAAAAATCGACGAAGAATGTGCCCCAAGATTTCTTATAGTAACATAGCTTATCGTGTGTCGCTACTGTGTCGTCGCCGGCCACTGCTGTATCGTCAGCCCATCAGAGGCCAAGCAAGAAACCCCGAGTTGAATCACTGTTCGTGGGTCGGGGGCAACGTTAGGGGGGTACGCGGCTCAGAAGGGGAATGCATCGACCCCCAGTCGCCCACTGAACGCCGATCAGAGCCCGATAGCCCACCCCACCCGGAGAGAGCGTGCGGATCCGCTATCAGGAGCTTGTTGCCGATTGATCGGCGATGTATCGCCGATTCCAGGTCGATGTTCCCCTCCTAAGCTGGTCCCCCCGATCGTTGGCCCTCAACGCAGCATGCAGAGGGCAGCCAGTTGACGAGCGCAGCCGTGGAAGCCTCTCGCCGAGCGGCTGGTCCTCGCAGACATGTGGCTGGAGCAGCCGCCCGATACTCCCCCCGAGCGGTGCTCCTCACGTGAGGTTCCTTTGTGTTGCAGGCTGGGCCATCTGCGCCAACGTTGGCGCCACTCCCCCGCCGAGGCGTCCGCGCCCCGTGGCCGCGGCCCGGACCACAGCGCACGATCGGGCGCGAGGAGAGGCGCTGATCCTCAGAACGTGTGTTGGCTGTTAGCCCAGTATGAGTTTGCCTCGTTCGGTTCCGCCGATGGCGCGCAGCTTGTGCTGGCCCCTTCTTACACCGCCTGCGTCGTATGGAACGGCTTCGGTGGACAGCTACACGTTCGGCGCTAGCACACGTTCTGATGATTGTCGGAAGAACCCGGGAATTGCGGGTAGTCGTAGCAGGCGGAAGGGCCCGGGAGTTTTAGTCCTAACTTGACAGGGCAGCCATCCGAAAGGTCCAAACAGAAACACCTATCGGAATTCTTCGGTTGAGCCCGTTGTGGCCCATCAGGTTCACGCGTGGCGCGGACCACCACGGCGAAGGCCATATTGTGGCACGCTGGCTTGCCTCGCTCTTCAGCTCTGGACGACGTGTCACATCGCATTGTGCCATACTCCCGCGTGCGATAGCCTGCAGCGTGGAAGCAACGTGTTCATCGTCGCCCGCCCGCGCTCCACGGATCAGTGCGATTGAGGCGGCGGAATATAGTTCGTCCTCGGAGGATCCTCCCAGGCCTGTCTCGTAGTTCTCCGCGTTGGCTCAATCCGCAGCTTCGGCGTTTTGTAGGAGCGCTCGAGGACACCAGCCTGGCCCCACTGGCGGCTGCTGCGCAAGTTGCCACCACGGTCTCCAAGCGCCTGGACTCTTGTGGGCAAATCTCCACCGGCGTGCCGACATCGGTGTGCCCGACTGCGCCTGAGGCTCTGACGGCCAGCGTGAGGGTCCAGCCGCCCTCATTGGCCCCTCCTGTCGTGGATCCACCCTTGCCCACCCATTGCTTGCCGCATCGTTACCACGGCATCACGCCTCCCCCCAGAGTGCGCGCCGCGTCCACGAGAAGTCCCTCTCGGCCTGTCCTACGGCGAAGTCCTCTTCCGGGTTCCCGTGGACCCGTGCGGCCCTGCGCCTTGCTGTTGCGTCCTTCTCCGGGGTGGCGCCATCTCCGTTTTCTCCTCCGCGTCCTCCTTTCTCCTCCGCCTGCCTCTTTTATTTCACCTACGAGGAGACTGAAAGAGGAGGAGGATGAGAAGGCGAAGGAGGGGAGGGAGTGGGGGTGTGAGGGAAGCAGGAAGAGAAGGGGAATGAGAAGGAAGCAGGATAGGAGGAGGGAGGCGAAGACGAAGGAAGAGCAGAAGGACGAGAGGCCAGTGCAAATCCAAGACGCATCGACGATATCGAATTAAACCCTCCCTCCAATTCTCTCTTCATAAAGCCCTACAAGAGTTTTCATTCTGTCAGTGGAAGACAACCGCATGAAAATCGCCAACCGTGCCACAGCGCCATTCCTGGGATTTCAGCGTCGCGGATCAACGTGACTGTTGCGCCTTGACAATCCTAATGCGCGCTGGAACACAATTTTTGGGTCTTCAACTCCGCGAATCAACGTGACAGCTGCGTCCTGACAATTCGAAACCTTGCCAGAACACAAGTCCTGGTGCACGCAATCATTACAAATGCGCGCGGCGCTAAGCGCGAATGCTTGGAAGGCGATCTTGGGGGCCTCTTGGGCCGTCTTGAGCCGTCGGAATGCCGAGAAGAAGCAAATTCCAAAATCCTTCAGAAACCTAAGGAGAATCAATGATTTTGGCATCTTCGGGCCCTCCTGGAGGACCTCTTGGAGGCCTCTTGGGCCGTCTTGGAGGCCTCGGGGGGGCCTCTTGGGCCGTCTTGGGCCGTCTTGGACTCTCTTGGGCCGTCTAGGAGGCCGTCTTGGACCATCTTGGGCGGACTTGAAGGCCATCTTGGGCCATCTTCGCGATTTGTTGAGGCTGTCCCGAGCGAAACGGGCTTTTTTGGCGACGACAGACGGGTTTTCTGGGTGGCCGGCGGGACGGGCCGAAGCCCCAGGGGGAGCTCTTTTGGAAAAAGAACCAAAAGCCATATAATTCGGCACGCCAGGCACCCGTTTGATAAATCAAAAGGGGGCGGCGGATTTCCTGGGTTACTCGGGTTCTCCGGGTTCCCCAGGTTCCGCGGGTTCTTCGGGTTCCCCGGGCTCCTTGGGCTTCTCGGGTTCTTCGGGTTTCCCCACCCCCGGTGCCTCGTATTCTTTCTGTGCCCGTTCCAAGCAATGCCAAGCAACCCGAAGCAATATCAAGTAGTGCCCAGCATTGCGCCCATGCACTAGGAAGTGTTCCCCTCATTGGTTTTTGACAACGAACCAACCGTCCTCCTTCAACATGTTGCAAACTTGTATGGCGAATGTGCGCTGCGCGAAGGCGAGAGCCACATTTCGAAAACAGCTCACCGTACGCCCGCGAACTTGTTGCAATCCTTAAAGGCGAATGTTCGCGGCGATCAGGCGAGGGCCACATTTTGAGAACGGGCGCTCTCCATCCTTGAAACATCGGCAAAGATTCAAAGCGAATGTACGCGGCGATCAGGCGAGAGCCACATTTTGAAAACGGACCGCCCTCCATCCGTGAGACTGCTACGAATTTCAAGTTCCAGGATCATAAAAGGGCGGAAGTCTCAGGCGAAACGCCCGGTACGCCCTACCAACACGTCTGGGGGGTGCGACATGGA
Organism: Prorocentrum cordatum; assembly: GCA_963575745.1. Classification (NCBI taxonomy): domain Eukaryota; class Dinophyceae; order Prorocentrales; family Prorocentraceae; genus Prorocentrum; species Prorocentrum cordatum. The sequence goes on along the minus strand of CAUYUJ010016826.1, from coordinate 26,435 downwards.
GGAGTTATTCACATGGAAGCGGAATGGAGGAGGAGGCGGAGGCGGAGGCGGAGGCGGAGGAGGAGGAGGAGGAGGAAGAGGAGGAGGAGGAGGAGGAGGAGGAGGAGGAGAAGGATGAGGAGGAGGGAGGAAGAGGAGGAGGAGGAGGAGGAGAACGCTGACAACGACGGCGACGACCAGAAGGAGGAGCTCCCATCTCGTCGTTTCCTCCTTCCCCTTCCCTGTCTTTTCTCCCCTGCCCGCCACCCTGGGCCCAGCGTGCGCGCTTCGGTGGCCTGGGCCATGTCCTCCACACCCGCAGCTCGCCCCCTGCAGGGCCTTCTCGCTTGCAGTCCTCCGAGGCGGACCGCCGCCGCAAGCGCTGGACGTGCAGGTCTGGCGGAGCCGCCACCCCTCGTCGGGCTCAGGCCTGATCCGAGAGGCTACGGAGAACCCTGTCTCTACAGTGCTGAGGGGGCCAGTCGGGGCCTTCTGGGGCCCTCACCCCACAAGCCCACCAGATTGGCCAAGAGACTGGCCGAGCCGCGGTCGCTCCGCAGCACCGCCGCGCGGCCTCGTGCAGCCTCTGGCTCGGCGGCCCACCACTGGTAGCCTTGTAGGAGGAGGAGGAGGAGGAGGAGGAGGAGGAGGAGGAGGAGGTGGAGGAGGAGGAGGAGGAGGAGGAGGAGAAAGGGGAGGAGGAGATGTTGCCTCCCCCCTCCGCCTTGTCAGAGTCCCTTCTCGTGTTCCTCCTTGCCCTTCTCCCTCCTCCTGCTCCTCCACCAGCCTCCTCCTGCACTTCGTGGACGGAGTGGAGAGGGAGGGGAAGGGAGGGCGGGAGGCAGACGGGGATAAAAGGAGCAGTAGGAGAGCCTGCCTGCTTGTCTGCCTCCTCGGGGCGGCGGCGGAGGACGAGGAGCGGGAACAGGGAGGAGTCCGAGAAGGAGGAGGAGGGGGAGGGGGGGAGGCTCTCGTGTTCGTCCGGGTCGTTGTCCTCCTCTTCCTCGTCCGACCCCGACTCCGACTCCGAGTCCTCCGACGCCTCCTGCTCCACCCCCGTGAAGTTCGCCAGATTCCCCGAGACTTCCTATAGCCTCTGAAATGCACACGTGCATCGCCGAACCCCCACTCCACTCACGTTGGCAGGCACTTCCTGGAGGCGCTCGTGCGGATGTCGATCGTGCGTTTCCCATTGGAGAAGGCTGGCCGTCTGGGGGGCGGGGTCAAGAGCGGATGAGAAGGACGAGGAGGACGAGAATCAGGACGGGCAAAAACGATGAAGAGGGAGAGGACGACGATGACCAGGAGGAGGTGGGACGAGGAGGAAGGTGGAGCTCCAGCAAGTCAAGTCGTACGGGGCACAGTTCAAGATTACCGACGCCGCGATTTACCCCAGCTCGTTGTCGGGCATGGAGCCACGGCAGCGGTCAACTTGGCGACACCCAGCCTGAAGTGGCAGGAGGGGGCCCGCGCGATCGCACGTTCGCTTGCCGACACCTTCGCCGAATCCGAGCCTTGCGTGACCCAAATTCTGCTGATACCCTGGAAGGTATGCAGCATAAGTACCCGCACTCTCTGGAATCATGGAAGGCCCCTCCCACCACGTGCACGCTCCAAGACTGGAACGGCTGGGTCGGCCCCGAGTTCCAGTCCATCGTCACCCAGGGAGCTGCTGCCTTCGTGTGGAACGGCGACCAGGACGCTGATCTCACGGCGGCCCGTCGTCGGCGTGCTCGGTCGGGCGGGCCAGCGGCTCCCCCACTTCGCGGACCAGGCCGAGGCCCGCGACAACGGCAGCCGGGAAAAGGCGCTGTGGACACGACCACATGGTGGAGGCCAGCAAGAGCTTCCCGCATCACACCACCCATCACAGCGTCCCCTCGCATGCTCTCGAGGACGCGATGGCGGACCCCCGGAAGCTCGACGGCACACCCCGCGAAGGCCTCCAGAAGCGGCCCCCACCAGGACCCCCCACACGGACCCTCGAGCGCAGGCGAGGGCTTCTCCCAAATGCCGAGGGTTTGCTCACTGTCGCCGCCGCTTGGCAGCTCTGGCGGATGGCGAAGCACCACCCCAAGCGCGAGCCTATCAGCACGGCCGTGCTCCGCGGCACAGGCATGGCGGCCAGGTACGCTGTCGGGACCGCCAGCGGCGTGGTTGGCCTGCACCACACGCCCCTTCTAGGTCGTCCTCCTCTTCCTCGACCTCCGATTCGGCAGCGGCCCCTCCCAGCCCGAGACGGACCATTGCGGTGTCACACCGAGCTCGGCGGGCAGCCTCGCCGCCCGCACGCCGTCGGAAGAGCGCACGTCCATGCGGAGCGAGGCGCCCCACCCCCTGGCGAGGAACTGGCCCCGCACAGCCTAAGCTGAGCTTGCTGGGCCTGGGCTTCCGGTCGTGACTCGTGACTCGTGAACCTCCAGACCTCCAGACGGCGCCTGCACAGGGGGGCCCCGGCGCGGACCTACAGGAGCGGCCGCCCAGGCTCGGGCGCGGGGCCCACGAGGCCCACGAGCTCCCCCCAGGCGATGCGAAGATATTCGCGCGCTTCGCGCGTCGCAGCCCGGGGCCTGTGAGCTGGCCTTCTCAAGGGGGCCTCGCGAGGGCGGGGAGACAACCGCGCGTCGCGATGCGCGACGCGCGAAGTGAGGTGACTCATGAGCGCTGGGTGCACCTCGACTGGCCGCCATGGGTGCCATCGCCGGCACGGGGCCCGCCGCGGACTGGCCGCGCTGCTGCGCCGCCGCCTTCCGCACGCGCACGCGCAGGATTGGCCTGTGCCGCCCAGGGAGTGGCCGCAAGGGGCCCATGCAGGGCCCGCTGCACAGCCCGCCATCGAGCGGGCGGCCCCGTCCAGAGGCCGGCAGCCAGGTCCTCTGCGTGTTCCGAGGCTTGCTGGCGGCGGCCGACCTGCTCGTCGCGCGCGTCCAGAGGCCGGCAGGCAGCCAGCCCGGCTGCCACGAGCGCAACGAAGTGAGCCAGCGCCCCGCCCGAGCTCGAGCGATCCTTGGTGGCCTCAGGACGATCATCGCCAGGGCCACCAGGTGGCCCTCGAGATTTTCTTGCAGGCTCAGGCAGCTTCTCGAAGGCGTGGCGGCGTGCTGGGCTTCCGCGGCACGACGTCGTGGATAGTTCGCATGGCGAGCTGACCCCTGGTCTGGTCAGCCGCGAGTGTGGCTGGGCAAGGCGGGGCCTAATCCAGCAGCGTGGCCAGCGCCACCACGCACTTGATTATCCTGGCTACGCTGCTTGCTCACGCCAGTGGGGCCCAAGCAGCACCTCAGGGGCCTGCAGATTTTCGGACAAGGATTCCCGCGAGGTAACCATAGCAGACCGTATGCACGATGTCTCCATCGGCATATTTGATATGTACCGACCAGAGGGAGCCTCTTCGCGCGTTGGAACACCGCGTCGGAGCCCGAAGTTAAAGAAGTACCAGCCGTGGCTTCTCAAAGTACAGCACCACCTCTAAAATTAGTGGCCGCAGACATCTGCGCATGGGGCTCCATGGCGACAACGCGCACGTTCTGTCTGCGCAATGGCACGGCCGCGGCGTTTGTGATTTCACCAAGTTGCCACACATCGAAACATCCAGCCGCCTGCGGCAAGTTCCGCATCCGTGCCAGCCCAGCGCTCTGGGTGGCGATTGCCCGAGGCAGCACGGGAGGCCGTCACGTTGTCACGTGTGACACTTCGTGTCTCCAGGGTTGGGAGAGCCATGATGAGGATGCAGATGATGATTTTGATAACGGCGATGATGATGGTAATGGTGATGGTGATGAGGATAATGATGGTAATGTCGATGATGATGATGATGATGATGACGATGATGATGTGATGGTGATGATGATGATGATGATGGTGATGATGATGATGGTCATGTTGCTGATGATGATGATGACGACGATGACGATGACGATGACGATGGTGATTCCGACGATGATAATGATGATGGTGATGATGATGATGATGATGATGCCGCTGATGATAATGATGTTGCTGACGCTGATGATGATGACGATGATGAGAATGATGATGATGATGCTGATGATGGTGATGACGACTACGGGGATGATGATAATGATGATAATGATGTTGCTGATGTTGCTGATGCTGACGCTGATGATGATGACGATGATGAGAATGATGAGAATGGTGATGACGACTACGGGGGTGATGATGATGATGATGATGATGATGATAATGCTGATGGTGATGATGATGCGTATGATGACATTGGTGGCGATGACGATGATAATGATGATGTTAGTGATGATGATGAGGACGATGATGGTGGTGTTGATAATAATGACGCTAATGCTTGCGGTTTTGATGAGAATGTGATGAGGTTGTTCATGGCAATGGTGCGTATGACGATGACGATTGTGTTGGTACTGATGGTTAGGAGGATGAGGATGAGGATGATCATGATGACGACGATGATGGTGATGATGCTGATGATGTTGATCATGACCATGATCATGATGATGGTGGTGATGATGGTGTATGTGATGATGATGGTGATGATGGTGATGATGGTGATGATGGTGAAGACGGCGATGATGATGATGATGATGATGATGATGATGATGATGATTATGATTATGATGATACTGGTACTGACAGTGATGATGATGGTGGTGGTGATAGTGATGATGATGAGTGTGAGGGTGAGGATGAGGATGATGATGACGATCTTGATGAGGATGATAATGATGATGATGATGATGATGATGATGATGATGATGATGATGATGATGATGAAGGGGGAGGAAGAGGACGAGGAGGACGAGGAGGTGGACAACAAGGAGGAGGAAAAGAAATACCGTCGCTTGAGGCACCTTCCGCCTTCACTATTTGAGGAGCTCCGTGGAACTCGCTTGGGCAGTCTCGAGGCAGTCTTCGGGGTCCCTTGAGGCCCTCTTGGGCCGTCTTGGGTCCCACTTACACCTTCTTGGGGTTCTTGGGCCGTCTTGGGGCGACCTTGCCGAACGGTGGGTGTTTGGGGGCCGTCGTGTGGGCCGTTGACCGTCGAGCGGCGTCTCTTGGGCAGTTTGGGGGCCGTCGTGGGTGCCTCTTGAGCCATATTGGGACCTCTTGGGCCATCTTGGAACCCTTTGGGGGGCCTCTTGGGCCGTCTTGGGGCCATCGTGGAGGCTTCTTGGGCCATCTTGAGCTGACGGAAGCCCGAAAAGGCAAGATTGCGAACATCATTCAAAAACCCGCTGGGAACTGGGTTTCTTCAGGCCTTGTTGGAGGTCCTCTTGTACAGATGACGGTGTGGGGATGGTTGTTATGGGCCAGAGCGTTCCCTCGCGCCTGTAGGCCGCGATAAACTCCTCTGGTGTGTACTACACGGGCGCCTCCTGCTGCCAGCGCGCACTTTATGTAGAGCGGCGTCAGAGCTCGCAGGAGGCACGTGCGTGGCCACAGTGAAAAGGATGTTGAATGAATTGTGCATTCGGTGTCCTTCGCCTTTAGCACTTCTCGCTTCCACCGCACCTAGCAGACCACATTCCAATCATTTAACTTAGATATCAGATACCGACCAAATTCAGCCGAGACCTAATTCGACCAAGTTTAATTTTACCGAGCCAGGGCCTCAGCATGAAGTAGAGATGTTCCCAGAGCGCTCCAGATATTATGTTGCTATGGCCGTTGCTGCTGCTGCTGCTTCTGCCGCTTGCCGCTGCCAGAGTACCATGCCTGCATTTGGGGGACGGTGGTCCCTGGACCTATATCCCGCCTGATCCCTGGACTGACCCAGACTGATCCCAGATGAACCCTGGACTGAGTCTGGGTTGACCCAGACCGACTCCGGATTCACCCCGGACTGACCCCGGACGGCATCTGGCCAAGATTGGTCTCGGATAGATCCGGATTGACCCTTGATTGACCCCGGGTTGACCCCAGATTGACCCGTATTGACCCCAGACTGACCCCAGGACGGACCAGATTGACCCAGGATTGACCTGGAATTGACCCCAGATTGACCCGGCAGGGGGATCCCGGACTGACCCCAGATTGACCCCGCGCGAATTGACCTTGGACGGGCTTCGAACGGGCCCCGACGTGGAGGCGTCCGCGCTCCGCGCCAAGATGGAACGCCGCCGCCGCCACGGTCGTTGCCACCGCCGCCGCCGCCGCCGCCGCCGCCGCCGTCGTCGTCGTCGTCGTCGTCGTCGTCGCCGTCGTCGTCGTCATCGTCGTCGGCGTCGAAGATCGAGGATCGAGGGTTCCTGTTTAGGTTTTGTGGTGCACGGGGGGGCCCGGGAATCTGTGGGGACTGGAGACCTCCGGGATCTCCTTGGCCGATCGATCGTCGGCGTCGTCGTCGCGAGGAGGAGGGGGGGGTGCGTGAGCGGGCCGATCTGGTTTTTGGATTCGCCACAGTCTGCGACCGAAGCTCCCGATCTGGTGTAACCGAGATTCAGTTTTACCGATCATCATCTACACGAGCGGAGAGTAGGCCACGCGTGCGCTCCCTGTGCGCACGCAGGAATGACAGGCAGAGCGGAAGCAGGATGAAGGGGAGGACGAGGAGGACGATGTCCTCCTCCCACCTCGTCCTCCCGCCGAGATCTCCCTCCTACGCCGCACCGCGTACCTCCAGCAGGGCCTGCGCGTGGCAGAGCGAGGGCACAGGCAGAGCACGATAGAGAAGGAGAGGAGTACGACGATGAGCACGGCGACGTCGTTGACGACGACGACGACGACGACGACGACGACGACGACGAAGAGCGGCCGAGAGCGGCCGAAGCCGCTCCCTTCTGGTAGGGCCTCGAGAGACAGATGCGCCGCCTCTTTGACGAGCACGTGCTGCAGCTGGCGAGCGGTGACGCGGGGGGGTCGGCGACCGCAGGGGCCCTGTCGTTCCTGGCCGACGAGGAGCCTCGCTCGGGGGGAGCGGGGAGGGAGGAGGGAGGGAGGGAGGGATGAGTGACAGAGGGAGGAACAGAGATATAAAGCAAAGGAGGATGAGGAGGAGGAGGAGGAGGAGGAGGAGGAGGAGGAGGAGGAGGAGGAGGAGGGGGGAAAGACAAAAGAAGACAATGAGGGAGAGGAGGAGGAGGAAGAGAGAAGGAGAGAGCGAGGGAGGGAGGCCGACTTCTTGCTTCACGGCCGAGCCGGCTGCTGCGAGGAAACTCACAATTCCAATCGGCAGTTGGCCGTCCAGCGTGTGACTTGCGCCTCGAGAAACAAAGAAAAGCGGTATGGAGCGATGAAGAGGAGGAGGAAAAGGCGGAGCGGAGTCGGGGAAACGGAGGAGGAGGCGGAGGAAGAACAGCACGAGGGGGAGGAGGATCCACCCCTCCCCATCTCCCTTTCTGATGGGCTCCCCTGGAGGCTCCTGTGGTTTCCTGTGGCTGCCTTATACACTTGCTCCTACCCTCCCTCTTTGTTATGCCTGCTCCCTCGTCATTGCTGCCTCCCGTCCTCCTGCTCCTCCTCCCTCCTCCCTCCTCGTTCTCTCTCCCTCTTCCCTCCGTTCTGTCCCCCTCCCGCCCCCCTGACCCTGCTGATCCGCGTTATGAACGGAGCATTGCGGAAGGGGTTGCAGGCTCCGAAGTTCAAACGTCGCCTGCCCGAGGCCGCCGTGGCACACGGCGTGGTCCAGAGAGGGCCTCGCCGTCGGCGCGCCTCCGCCTTCGGCAGAAGCCGGCGGAAGACCGACGGGGGTCAAGCGACAGAGGAAGGAAAAGTGTAAGACGTCACCACTTCTGGGGTGCAGGTTTCCCGGCGCCGGCCACGCGCTCCCTGCGGCCCTCGCGCGGACCTCCGCCTTCCCTGCGCAATTCAGCTACCTCGCTCGAGCTGTTTTTCGGCCTCCTGGTCATCCGTCCTCACGAGACTTCATGGGACGATGTCTGTCTAGCGCGCGGATCTCCGCGCTCCGCGAGTCCTCGTGCTCCAGAGGCAGGTTCTCGCGCCCCTCCTCGTGCTTCTTGCGGCTCCCGTGCCAGACGCCACTTTCTTTTACCCATCGAAGAAGCCCAGCGGCAGAAAGCAGCCGTCGAGGAGGGGGGGGCGCAGGGAGGGGACGGGGGGGGGCGGGGCGGGGCGGCACGCGGCCTGCACACGGGCACCCAGGCGCTGCACTTGGCGCGCTCGCAGCGCCGCGCGCCGGTCGGCCTCGCGGCCACCAGCCCGGACCGTCGGCAGCGGCAGTAAGGCAGCCGCCCGCGGCGGCAACGCGGCGGCCCAGCCCGCGCACGTCGTCGCCGCCGGCCGTGGCCACGTAGGCGCGGACGCCCCGCAGCGCACGCAGGCCACCCATCCAGGACCTTGCGCTGCGGCGTGCAGCTGCCAGGCCTGCCCCGCGAGCAGAGCAACGCGGCGGGCCCTGTTGCCGCCTGGCGGCGCCGGTGCTGCGGTAGCTCCGGCCGCAGGGCCCTGCGGCGGCACGCCCGGCTGCGCGCCGAGCACGCCACGCCGGCGCTGCTGCGGTTGACCTTCAGCGCTGCCAGCTCCACCTCCGCCAGCAGCCGCTGCGCGACGCCCAGGGCGCGCAGTCGGTTGTCCCGCCCAGCGAGCTGGGGGGGCGGCGGGAGCCGCGCGCGCGCGCGGCTGCGCCCGCTAGCTGGTCAGCGGCGGCGTTGCCGAAGCGGTCCTCCTCGGCCATGCCTTGCGCCCTGGCGCTGGCCGCGTCGAGATGCCCTTCGATCCATCTCGGCTCGAGGTCCCCAGTCTGGCAGTACGGGGCCAGCAATTCCCAGATCTCCGCATGCGCCACTTCTGCTGGGGACGCCCCCGCTTGGAGCGCCGCGACCCCGTTGTTAACGAGCCGCGAATCGGTTAGCACCTCCACGAACGGACTCTCGCGCTTGCTGGCGATCGAGGAAGCGCAGACATGTATCAGGGCCCGTGTATTTGAGACGGGTCCCGTTTCAATGCGGAGTCGGCGCGCTGCGTCGCCAGATCAGGCGGCACTGACTTCATGCGTCGCCCCGAGTCGTGGATCTGGCGCCCGCGCGCCACATCCATGGACCCCGAATCCATGTAAGCGCGTGCCCGAGTGCTGCTATTGCTGTCGAGGTTCCGCGTGCTGTGAATTCCGTCGCCCCACGGAGAGCCCAGACACGGCACATGCTGCTGCTGGCAGCACGTCTCACGCTCGGGGGACGCCGACCTTCGCGGCCTCCGAGCGCTCCCCGCGGCGGAACGCCGCGCCTCAAGCCGGGAGCCGCACGGCCCTCGTGCCGCTCACGTCGGGCGGACGGCAGAGGAGGGGCTACTTGCCTGATCGCCGGAGCAGTCACCCTCCGCCCGGCCGCCGACGCAAAACGCGGGGGGGGAGGCCGAGGGCTGCAGGAGAGAGGCCCCGAAGGAGCCCTGAGCTGCCACCGCGGGCCCAAGGCCCGGACCTGGACTTCGGGCGGGCTGAGGATGGGAGTCCCAGCGTGTCGCCCTTGTTTCGGCCTCCTCGGGCGGACGGCTACGTTCGGGGAAACGTCTGACTCGAGTACGCCGGAACTCGGGTTCGCCGACGCTTTTTGAAGAGCGCGTCCTGGAGTTTGACGGTCCAGTTTTCGTGGGATGGATGCAGCGGGAGCTCGCGTCGAGTTTCAGACCGGGTCTCGTCATCTTTATGATGGCCCCGTTAGGCCACCCCGAGTCCCCCGAACCCGAGTCTTGCGTCTCCTTCACAGGAGGGGGGGGGGGGGGGCAATGAGCCTGGGGGTGCCCCAGGAGTGCAGGAGAGCGGGTGGCCCCGGAGGGTCCCTGAGCGGCCCCTGAGCTGCCACCGCGGGCCCGGGAGGTGAGCGGAAGGCGCACGCACTCGTCTCTGTCCCCCGTTCGTTACCCCCCCCCCCCCCCGATCACGAGCACCCGCACGCGCTGCATCTGGCGACGCCCCCCCATCAGGGGACCGCTCCTGCCAGGGATCCTCACAGTCGGCGTGACGAGCGCCGCGCCCCACAGGCCGCACCTCATCGGCCCTGGCCCCGGACACGGGCACGGCACTCAGGGCCACGCTCCTCGAGGTCGTGACGATGAGCCCCCGGGTCTTCGTGAACTCACAGCTCCTGCCGAGGATTTTGACGGTCCACCAGCGGAGACTCGCACTCGATCCACGTGCGCGGAGCTTGATGTTTGCGGAGAGTGGCTCTACGCCCACGACTCTAACCGAGACACGCACTCAGTTGGCTTCGTGATCTGGGCCGTTGACGCGGTCGCCGCGCCGCTGACCATAAGCCCCACGTCCCACATGCTCTCGTAGAAGATCGTCTGGCTGGCTCACGTCTCCAGTGCCACGGTCCTAGAATTCGCCCGGCTGGAGCGCTACCTTTGCAATCGCGGCGCCGAACTTCGAGGGAATGATCCTCTTCGTGCTGACCGCCCCGCTCCACGAGGTGACCACCACGGCCCCGGCGCTGGGCATGGCGGCGCGGTCGAAAGGGAGGACACGGGAACGAGCGGTGACGCTCGGTCCGCGAAGGTTTTCATGGGCAACGGCGTTGCCTATCCGCACCCTCCACCGCGTGGCTCCCGCCAGCCCTGACGCGAGCACGATGCCAGGGCAACGACAGGCTGCAGCCTGAGCCAGATCCCAGCGACAACGGCAGTTCCCTTGACGACAGCGGCTCTTGCGCCGACCGTCGCAACACGAACTACCACTTTGACGTCCTTCTTCCGCCATGAGCGGGCGGGCGCGTGCTGCCTCGAGCTGGTAGAGTTGACAGGGGACTTCCCCCATTCCTCCTCGCGAAACCACCGTCATCATCACCATCATCATCCGAATCATAGTCATAATGTGAAGCATCGTACAAGATTCAATGATGATTGCTATCACAACCACCACCACCACCACCACCACCACCATGCTCACCCCTAATTCGACTTGACGCATCTCCTTTCGTAATCGTATTGCTCCTCCCCCTCCTGATCCTCCTCCTCGTCCGTTCCCTAGTCTGCGGCATTCGCCCCCCCTCTGCCCGCTCTTGCCCTCGTCCCTCGCCCCACCTTGCTCCCGCTCCAGCTCCTCCGGCTCTTCCCCACCCCCTCTTCCTCCCCCTCGTCGCCTCCATGTTTGGGCGCCGCCCCCTCCTGCCCCCCTCCGCCTTCCCCGTCCCCTCCTTGGACCTTCCCCCCCCCGCCCCCTTCCATGGATGCATCGGCACGCAGGCAAAATCGAATCGCATCGACCGCGCCAGGATGCACAGCAGCGTCGGATCGGATCGTCGGAAAGTCGGAATCGGATCAGATCGGGCGGGCTGGAATCGAGACAGAGTGGGATCGGTCGGATCGAAGTGGACCCTGGAGTGCCGATGCTTAGACGTTCCCCCCCCTCGTCCCCCATCTGCCCTCGCAGGACGTCCAGGACGTGCTCCGAGCCTTCGAGCCCGAGCTGCGGGCCCTCTTCCGCGAGCACGCCGCCGGAGAGGGTGCCTACGCCACTCCGCAGTGGGCGCCCGCGGCCCCAGAGGCGCCGGGGCAGGAGCGATGGCGGGAGCGGGTCTCTGGGGCCGGACTGCGGGCAGGTTGATGATTCAGGTCCGTAGCCGACTTGGCCCGAGCCTCAGCCCGCGGGGGGCGCGGCTTGGCCAGGGGCGCCGGCGGCGCGGCCTGGCCGCGCGGCGGGGGGGGGAAGGCCCGGCCGTGGGCGCGGCGGCTGGCATGGAGGGCGCCCATCGGGAGGAGCGCACCTCCCTGCCAGCGGCCGACCTGCACCGCCCAGCAGCCGTTGCCCCGGGGACTTCGGCGCCAGCTCACGCAGCCGCCGCGGCGGCGGCGGTTCGGTCTGCGTCGTGCCCGGCACCCACGCGGTCCCGCCCGGTTGCTCGGCGTGCGTCCTGCCCAGTTCCCACGCGGCCGCCGCTGGGCGCCAGCTCGGCGTGCGTCGCGACGCCGCGGTCGCCGCCGCGGCAGACGCGGCCCGCGCCCAGCCTCGCCTCCATGCGGCGGACGGCGGGCCGGCTGCGAGATGTTCGGGCTGGCGGCGGGCTTCCCCGTCCAGGCCGCTGTCGCCGTCGGTGCAGCGCTCCAAGCCGGCCCTCGCGGAGGCGCCCCGAGGGGACCAGAGAGTCGCATGCCTGCCGCCAGCCCCGCAGCCGCCGTGGGCGCCGCTTGCGGCAGCTGCTGGCCCCCGCCTCTCCCCTGCAACGGCCCATGCTGGGAGCTGCGGCGGGCGGGTCCGTCCTGGTCGGCGGGTTCCTGCACGCGGCGTCGAAGCCCGGGCTCCACACGTCGAGCCGCCACAGCCCGCCCGAGGCCAGGGCCGCCAGGCACGACCGGCTGGGGGCGCCAGCCGCCGTGCCTACGGCCGCAGTGGCAAGGGCCGCCACTGCGGCCGTGATGGCGGCATCGGTGCTCCCGCACCTGGGGCCGCCGCCCAGGCCGGAGCCGCAGCAGCCGCTGGAGACGCCCCGCCGCATTCTGCCATCGCCTCGAGCGGTTCGCTGCGCTCGCCCCGCACGCGGAGCCAGCCGCCTCTGGCCTCGACGCCGTGGGCGCCCCGGCCCTGCCAAGGCAGGCAGGACATCAGCTGGGACCACCTGACAAGCCAGTGGGCCCAGGGAGCGGCTTCGCGGCGTTCTCCCCGCCGCCGCGGTGCGTGGCCAGGCTAGGCGCCTGGCGCCTCGGCGGCGCGCGGCGCGCCGACCGCGCAGCCTGCGGCGGGCGCCACTCTGCCGCCCGCCCGCGGCGAGCACCTGGCGGACGGCCGCCGAGTTCCCCACGGCGCTCCCGCGCCGACGCGCCGCCCGGGGCCACCGAGGGCAGCGGCCCCAGCGAGCGCACGACCAGCCAGGTTCCTGCAAGCAAGCGTGGAACTGTGCCACGGAGCCCTGCCCAAGTATGCGGCTGGCACCGGGCGACGACCGCACGAGATAATCCAGCGAGTAGGCAGCAGTCGGGGTCTCAAGATGCTGTTCTGACGACGAGAGGAGGCGGAGTCAGGACACACCGAGTGAGGACGTCCCCGAAGCGCGCCGCCGCCGCCGGCGCGGACGACAGCTCCGCCGGGACGCCAGTGAGGGCCGTCGGCGTCAGCGACGGCGGCGACGCGGGCAATCCCAGCCCGCGCAGGGTGTCGGTGAGCGACATCCCCGCCTCGCCAGTCGACGGCACGGTGGAGCTCGAGGAGGCAGTGGCGCAGTCTTCTTCGCATTTTTTGGGGGAGTGCTCGAAGAGGTCTCTCTTCTTCTTCTTCTGATTCCTCTTAGTATCACTATTATTATTTTCTTCTTCGCACTCTGGAGATACCATCGCCCTGGAGTGGTTGGTCTTCTCCTCCTGCTAGCCATCGCCGTTGAGGGGTTGGCGGAGCAACCCCCTCAGAGCACGGCCAGGAGGTGGCTCGGAGGAGGCGGGCTAGCGCAGCCAGACCCCAGCCATCGACGGGTCCGCCTCATGAGAGCGCGGCGCCGCAGGCGGACAAGCCGCTGGCCATTCCCCCGCCGCGCCTCGGAAGTCCGAGGAGGAGGCCGCCACGGTCAGGGAAGCGGCGCTGGACTTGGGCACGATCTAGCGTCCAGCTCCGACGTGGCGATTTTGTTGCTTCCTCCTGCTCCTCTGCCCCTGCTCCTCCCTCCCTCCCCCCCTCCCTCCCTCCCTCCCCCCCTGCCGAATCCATCCTGCAGGGTGCACGGTGGCGCGCGCCGTGCAGAGCGCAGCGTGTCAAGGCCGCCGTGGCCGCCACCCGCGGCAGCCGGGCGGTCACCAGGGGGCCTCTCACGCAGGTCCTCGGCTTCCCCGTTTCATTGTTTGGCTCAGCCGTTCGAGGTTATTTCGTCAGCGGCCGGGAAAGGCTCATTCCGCATGCGGGAAGGCGCCTCCGTTTGTTCGGCCTTCTCGGGCGGACGGCAACGGGGCCGGCCTCTGGGGCCGTCGTCGGGCCGCGGGGGGCAATCCAGCAACGAGCACGGGGGGGGGGTCGAGGGCTGCAGGGAAGTGACCTAAGGTGGCATCTGAAATGCCACCGCGGGCTCTGGGTGTGCGTGCACGACAGGCGCA
>CAUYUJ010016826.1:0-7500 GCA_963575745.1 Prorocentrum cordatum | reverse complement strand
GCCCCATGCTCTCCGCAGCATGTGCGGTGCCAGCGCGCCCGAGCGTCCATTTCCGTGTGACGGTGAACCACCGTTCTAGCAGCGCTGTGGCTTAGCTAGGACGGACGAGTTCGCCTCAAGCTATTTTCATGTTTCCTCCTCCTCCTCCTCCTCCTCCTCCTCCTCCTCCTCCTCCTCCTCCTAGTCGCTGTTTGAGGTGCCCAAGAGTCGACCGACCGCACTTCAGGTACAATCGTACACCAGCGATTCCGCGCCCACACCCGCAGGCCTCGGGGGCAGGGGAGACTGGGGGGCCCGCATGGCGAGCCTGTGCGCCTAGGCATGAGAATCTGCTACTACAACCCACAAGAGGCAGCGAGCATAGAACGACTGGAGGACATCAGCGCGGAACTACACAGCTGGGACGTCATTCTCCTCAGTGGAACATGCAGATGGGCGGGAGCAGAAGCAGTACAGAGATACTACCTCCCTAACCACTACGTGTTACAATTCGGTGCTCGTAAGGGGAAGTGGATCAACAAAAGCTGTGGCTTAACGATCCTCATCAGCCAGAGAATCGACGAGCGCAGCGTACGAGAAACCTACACCCCACCAACCAGCCTCCAGGGACGGGTTGCAGGAATTCGCCTCTCGACTGGCCAACACGACTATGTTTTTTTTTGTCTACTATTACGCCCCAACACACTTAGCGTATTACGTGCCATTAGCAGAAGCGATAACCAAATGGTTGGAGCAGTGTGTCGATCGAGTAGGCAGCCGTACGACGATTGCGATGGGCGGGGATGTGAACAGCGACTTTGGTTGCCAGAGAGAAACAGACGGGACTATTGTGCGGAGCAGAGGACCGACGGTAGGAGACAGGGAACCCATAATAGAGAATTCCAACGGCACAAGCCTTAGGACCCTGTGTCAGACCAGCGACCTCAGTATAGTCACCACTTACCACATCGCCGAACCTACATTCTACGGACATTCAGGATACAACAGTCGTATTGACCACATTGTAGTACCTACAGGGGCCCTGGGACTCGTAAAAAGGTGTGAGGTCCTCCATCGGTCAGGCAAAAGGCTCCAAAAGGTCAAAGTACGAGGGCACAGGGACCACCTCCCCATCGGCCTCACCCTCCTCGTCTCTACCTCCAACACCACCTTCCCTACGCGCGCCCGCCTACAACAGGGGCTGTGCAGGGACGGACTCATGGAGTGTTTGCGCAGCGGCCACAAGAGGGAGATGCTGCTCACCGAACTCGACAAGGAGGTGGAGGAGGTGGGTGGGGAGCAGTGGGAGAGAGCACTGGGAGCGGCGACGCCAGACGAGACCTGGGACCTACTGGGAGGAGCAGCACGATCGGCCATGCTCACGACTTTCGGAAAAAGTGGCACACCCGACGAGATCGACCAGCTTACGAAGCGAGCCAAGCAATACCGACTCGAGCTCCTTAGGAAGCGACGAACACTGCGACAGAGCCTAACACCAGAACAGTGTGCCGACGACTACGACTGGGTACAAAACGAGCTGAAAGAAGTCACGGCGGCGCTGAAGCAGGCCCGAGAAGGTGTAGAGAAACAAAGACGGGCGCTCCTGGTCGAACGCATATGGGAGGCCTACGAAAACGGAACCTCGCCGAGATGCACCGACTACGCATCCAGTACCAGAGGAACGGACGCGGGCCAAAGAAAAGGTACTATCGATCTGCTCGAACCCACTGGCCTTGCGACTACTGGCATCAGGAGCTCGCCCATCCAGCTTTGGAAGGGGGACTAGGAGCCAGGCCTATCGACAGAAAGGCAGAAAGAGCAGCACACGAGGCCTTCGTCCAGGAGCACATCGACCGATTGCCGACCGACCACGATCTTCTTTTTCAGGTCGAGGCCGACAAGCGAGCGATGCGTAGGTATTGCCAGCGAGCCAGTAAACGACGGGCCTGGCCACCATGGGGCATCCCGATCGAGATGACATGGTTGATGATCGACCCCACCCTCCATCTTCAGGACCCAGCAGAGATCAGCAGACGACTAGAAGAAAAGCGAGTAGCAGCTGCAGAAAAAAGGTGGGATGAAGATGAGCTCGCACACTACGCGACACTGGGACGATGCAAGAAGGGGAGGGAACTGCTTCGACGGATGGGGTGGACGGAAGGTACCAGGTTGGGACGTGTGCCGACAGCGACTGATGGGACAGAAGGAGCCGCCTGGGAGCAGCAATCCTATGCAGTGGGGAGGGGCAGGTACGCAGGACTAGGTGCAGACACGATTGCGGACCACAGCAAAGGGCACATGAAGTACCTAGACCAATTCCTTGCACAATGCCGAAGTTGTCAGGTCACCCCGTTGGACTGGCACCGATCACAAGCATTCCCAGCAGAGAAACACAACAACAAAGAAGGGATACTAGGGAAGCGTATACTACACGTCTACGATTCCTTTGGAATGGCTTGGCACTCAGGCATTCACGCACGTGGTTCACCCACAACGCAGGCGCCCTGGGCCCAAGGAGGCCTCCCACACCGCTGTCGGGAAAACGCCATCCTCTGCGTACAAGCGGCCCAATGGAGGGCGGCACAAGGGGGGGTGAGCACAATTACAACCAACTACGACGGCACCAACGCGTTTGCAGCCACCAACCGAGCTTTACTCAGAGCGGTCGCCTTTTTTTTTTTTTTTTGTTTTTTTTTTTCTATTTTTCTTTTGTTTCTTTTTTTTTTTTTTTTTTTTTTTTTTTTGTTCTTTTTTTTTTTTTTTGTTTTTTTTTTTTGTTTTTTGTTTGGTTTTTTTTTTTTTTTTTTTTTTTTTTTTTTTTTTTTTTTTTTTTTTCTTTTTATTTTTTTTTTTTTTTTTTTTTTTTTTTTTTTTTTTTTTTTTTTTTTTTTTTTTTTTTTTTTTTTTTTTTTTTTTTCAGGGGCAAGCACACGAGCACGACCAGCGCTTCGCCATGGCAGCAATTGACCACTCTACCCTGACGCTCGAAGCTGCCGACGGCACAGTCGAAGCTGAGAGCACCACAGGCGCCCAAATGGGTTTCACCCTCTGCCCAAGGCAATTCAACGACGCATACAACCTGTACGTCACAAAATGGTGGGAACAAGGCCGCACGGACCCTGACCAGATCATCCACGACACGACCAACCCAGTCGCAGGCAACACTCACGACTTAGCTCTCAACACGTTCATGGACGACATCACCTATGTGCTGACAATCCTACCCGCAGCGACGGCTGGCGATATTGAACAACAACTCAACAGCAACACAGAACGCCTTTCCCAAACAATAGCAGCAGGAGGATGGGGACTCAACAATGCCAAGACCAACCACCTACTATACCTAGTAGGGCAAGGCTGCTACGGGAAAACCAGACAACTCAGACGCAGCAAAACACTGCAAGGCCAGGCGCTAAGGGAGATGCGTGTACTTGGCCCCTACCTACCAGCTGGCCAGGGCATCACTGGCGAGGTCGTGCGGCGCATCGCAGCCATCCGCGTTGCATGGCGACAGTGCGGGATCTTCTGGACCTCTAAGGTACCCCGACAAATAAAACGCATGATGTTCATGGCCTTCGTGGTAGGCGCGGCCCTTAGCGGATTGCCTGCGCTAGTTCTGACAGATGCCCACGCAACAGCAATCGACAGTGTACTAGGCAAGTACCTACGGACACTAGCGGGAGGAGCAATGTCGTGGACCAGAACAGATGGGACAGTGAGGTGCAACAACTTGCGACAGGTGTTCAGATACTGGAGACTCGAGCGCACATCCGTATCTTTGCTTGTGCGACGCCTACGATGGTACCAGAACTGGTCAAGGCACCCTTGGGAGCACGGAGCAGTCATAGCAGCGGTGTTCGGAACATCCAGACTAGACGCGGCTCAGGACATACGGCGACTAGAGGGGCAGGGATTCGTGGGGCCCGCCTCCACCCCGTGGGCACAGCAGTTTGCAGCCGACATGCACGTGATAGCAACAGTGGGCGAGAGCATGGGATGGTATGCAGACAGGGAATCCGACCTCGCCATATTCGAACAGGGGAGTACGGAACAAAAAAACTGGTTACAAACAGACCCATCAATATTGTACAGTTACGAGCGAAATTGGGATGTGCTCACGACACGAAATGCGACGATACAGGAGGGGGAGGGCAGGGAGGAGGATACTTTAAAAACTTACTGTTGCGATCATACGACGAAGGGCGAGAACGACACGGAACAGAGGTGTGGAATGCGCTTTGCGACATGCGCAGCACTAGCTGGGCATCGCCGAGAGACCCACAACATCCGACCAGTGGTGGCGTCCGTAATCGTCAACAACCAGTGCCCCTGGTGCAAGAGCACATTTATTAATCGTAAGGTATGTGTCGACCACGCAGTCAGGGCTGTACACGGCCACGGTATCTGCCACCAAGACAGGTCGATGTGGTCCCACCCCATTTCCGACCCCAGCTCCCTTAGCTGCCAGATCTGTAACCACGAGGCTCAAACTCTTGAGGATTACCACGCACACATACGTGAGCACATAGCAGGGCCAGAGTCGATCAGAGCAGCACGGGGAGAAGGAGCACATGTCGCACGTGGGCCACGGCGACTGGCGCATCAGAGCCAGCACAAAGAGAGGAGGGGGCGCAGCCGAAGGGCAGCGACCAGCACAGCGCCCGCACCTCGGAGGAGGCGGAGTCGGCTCGTCAGACACGCAGCAGTCGCAGCAGACGCCGCAGCAGCCGCCCCCCACCCAGCGCCGAGGAGGAGGAGGTCGAGGTCCCCCAGGAGGCGGCCGTGGTGGTGGAGGAGGCGGCCAGGTGGAGCTTCGGGATCAGCTGAGATCGCTCCAGAGGCTCACCCTCCAGAACTCGAACGAGATTCGCAATTTTCTGCATCTCACGGGAGAGTTCTGGCTGACGCCGCTCGAGCCAGAATGGGTGCAGGCGCCGATGGAGACAGGCAGGGAGTACGGGCGGAAGGTAAAGCAGCTGGGCAAGGGGCACGGCCTCGGCCCACCGCACGGCCAGGTGGCGGCGAGCTTGGTCGAGGAGATCGTGGCGGTGCTCGATTCGGAGGAGCAGAAGCTCGACGCGTCCCTCCTCCACGTGAGACAGCTTCTGAAGGAGTTCATGAGCCAGCTCGACGAGCCCTGGGGACCAATCTTCATCACGGATGTCTTCTTGCAGTGCAAGATCCAGGAGGCATACAACAAGACGGGCGAGGACGTGGAGATGGACATCAAACAGTGCAAGGCCAAGCTCATCTACACGATCAACACGGCGCCGAGCTTCAGGGCCGTGCTGCACGACCAGAAGCTGGAGCAGGAGCAGTACGACAAGATCGCGGGCTTCAAGGGGGACATATTCAAGCAGGCCCTGGGCCACGCGCTGGCGCACCTCGGGGCCACGAAGAGCCGTTCAGGAGGCCCGAAGACGGGCCTGGAGAGGGCAGTGGAGGCGCAGCTCAACAGGAGGTGAGCCAAGGCGCACCCCAGCCAAAGCCCAGCAGCTCGCCCCGCCGCGAGCGAGAGAGCCCCGCGGGCCAGCTCCCGCCAGGCCCGCAGCCCAGCGGAGCCAGCAGCTCGTTGTCGAGCAGCGCCGTCGAGCCACGCCTCAACCCCATGGGGCGCCCTCGTGCCTGGCCACCATCATCACCGCCAGTGAGCCGAGAGGAAAAAATTGCACAGCAGATTAGTGCAGACCTTGTTCGTATGACGAGTCTCAGAAGCCAGGCCGAACAACACGGAGGCCAGATGGCATACCTATATCGGATGGCTACGTATTATCGGGACTTACGACCAAGGGACTATTACCAGCCTATGGCAAAAAAAATGAGGGGGACGGCAGACCTTCTAATTATACAGCCGTCACCCTACCATTACACGGGATCCCACTACCTACGCCCCCTCCCCCCACCAACTCCCACTGCCCAACCTACCATCTCTTCCCTAGGCAATCAGCTCTCTACTAGTTCCCCACACAGTCGGGGTTTGTCTGTCATGCAGCATCGTGGATGCACGCTCGAAGCCGACGTATCTGCGACCTCGCACCGGACAGTATACAGAACGACGGTACATGCTACAGGGTACACATCGCGTACTATGACAGCATACACAGGGTACTACCACACCACAACATCCATCACAGCCATGCGATTGTGATCCGACCACGGTTAGACCTCTCCTCTCCCGCTCAGATACATCCAGCTCTTGCCCGCTTTAGTTATCACAACTGTTACCTTTCCCGACCTCCAGAGGGTAGAGTGAGTAAGAGCAGCATACGAAGGAAAGGCACAGGATTCCGACAGCAGCAAACGACCGTGCCTACGCCTACCCTCACATCAAGGTCCTACTACGGTTCCTTACGGCCCAACCACTGGGAACTAAGGAAACTACTACATATCTAAGGTGTACAACAGTAGGCGGGAACCACTAAGGTAAACGAGGATCGGTACACAGCTCGACATACTACCAGAGGACATTTGCGACTCGAGCATCTTCGCGGCCTCTCTATCCATTGCTGGCGGACACTCCGCCTACGTCCAGATCCAGCGCCCCGCGGGCGCACGACCAGAGCTGCGATGGCGGCGCAGGCGCACACGGAGAAGGGGGAGATGGCGCAGCAGCCAGCTGCAGAAGAGCATCTGCAGCCGACGATAGTGCAGAAGCCGCACAACAGAGGAGGCATGGGAGGAGTGGCGGACCAAGTGGCGGGCACGGCGGCGTACAGGCTCGAGATCGCGCACAACACGCTCCAGAGCACAGCAGTCGCGTTCAAGGTGGCAACCGAGCACTGCGAGAAGGCCCTCCACGCGCTCCACAAACAGCGGGAGAAGGTGGTGACCACCTTAGGCCGCATGAACGCGAAGAGCCTCAATCCATATGAAGAAGCGGAGCGCAGCCAAGCGAAGCTCTACCTCAAGGAGCAGCTCCACGACATCAACTGCGCCATCAGTTCGATGAGGAGCGCCATCGGCATCACCGACGACAAGATGGACAAGACGATGCACGGGCCGATGCCATGGGAGCTTGACTACACAAGGCGCCAGGCCGACGAGATCGACAACATATACACGCGCTGGACTAAGGGCCCGCACGGCTACGCCTACGACGAGGCCTTCTTCGCCTGCGACGCGCAGACGGAGCCGATGGTGGAGCCGCAGTCGGAGATCAAGGACTACCTCCAGCCTGCTCGCAGGCCGCCGTGCACCAACCCGAGCAAGAGCAGCGAGGGCTGGGAGAACCGTGGCAAGGTTCTGTGCAGTGAGGCCAGCTCAAGCACCTCAGCCGCCGCCTCCGCAGTCACTAAGGCCGACGGCTCCGCTCAGAGCCGGGACGTCAGGCTCTCTTCGCCAAGGGCGGCGGCTGCGGCAGGCTGGGGCATAGGGCAGCAGTAGAGAGCAGATTGTTGCAGGCCTGGCTTTCCCTTTTTTTCTCCCCACTTCTGCCAAGAAGGGGGGGCTCGGCAGCAGCACTCACCGCATGGGCCAGTGCGGCCATGCACCTTACAGCCGAGTACAGGGAGTACCAGGCCG
>CAUYUJ010016825.1:217382-260869 GCA_963575745.1 Prorocentrum cordatum | reverse complement strand
TCGAAGGAGGGCCAGAAGACGCAGGTCAAGAACGTCCGTCGGTTCTTCAACGCGCATGACGACGGACTCCCCTTGGGCGAAGTCTTATGGCATTGACTGGCACCTCGTATTCTCTGGTGGCCAGCAGATCTTTTATCAGCGGCATTGGGATGTCTCGCCATGATCTTGTCTCGTTCAGTGCAGATGGTTCTTGCTTTGATGCAGTGGGTGGCTTCTTCTTACGTGGTGGTATGGGCTGGATATCAGATGTGGCTTCGCCGTGTTCTGAGTTCGGTCGGTTTCTGTGCTCGGCTCGCCGCGCGCGCTCGTCGGTGCGCATTTGGCTCATCGGACCGTCGAGGTACGGTAATGGTGGATGGACATCTGAGGGGCGCGGTCGACCTCGACCGCACCTCCATGAAGGATCAAGGATCAAGCAAGAGGAGGAGGAGGAGGAGGAGGAGGAGGAGAAGGGTCATGAGCAGGAGCAGGAGCAGGCCTCGGGGAGTGCACCGGCTGTCTCGGCCGCGGGGGCCTCATCCTGATGTGCCATGTGAGGCTCGGGAACGCCAGGCTCTCGGGGCGGCTGAATGCCGCAGCGCAAGTCGAGACTCGACCTCCCGCCCCCGTTTCCCAGCTCCTCCTCCGACATCCTGGCGACGGAAGGTTTTTCCCGTATCCTAAGAGCGGGTTCTTGTTATTACTGGGACGCCTGTGCCTCGCGCGCCTCGCTCTATCGTTCACGCCCGCCTCTCTCTCGCGCACTCATGCTGAGACTCATCGTACTCATACTCGGACCCACTCATAGTTTTCATACCCGCTCGCGTACATACTCACTCGCACTCACATCATGCATAATCACTCGTATTCAGACCTACCCAACCCATACCCAGACTCACTCACATTACGACGCGCTCACACGCAAATCGTTCACACACATACCCATTCTCTCTCCGACTCACTCGTACTCAGATTCGCAGGTTGTGAGGATGTCTCAGGCGGGGCAGTAGCTTCAGCACCCCACGGGGAGCCGCCAGCGGTGGCTGCACGTGCCCATTCGCGCCCACATGATGGGGATGTCTCGGGCGTTTTTTTGGGGGGGGGTCTCGCAGGCTCTTTCGCTGTCGGAACATATGTTTAGGACGTCTCAGGCGAAGCGTTGGTTTCAGCATCCCATGGACCCCAAGGAATAACCGCCAATAATGGTTGCACGGGCCCGTTCGTGCCCAGGTTGCGGGGATGTGCCAAGCGGTTTGCCTGTTTCGTCCCCCCAGGCTCCTCTGTTTTCAGAGCAGATCGCGAGGACGTCTAAAGTCATCACCCCAACGGGAACCGCCAGCGGTGGTTGCACGTGCCCATTCGCGCCCAGATTATGCGGATGTCTCGGGTGGTTTGCCTGTTTTGGCTCACGGGCTCCTTCGCGTTCAGGGCAAATCTTGCGGATGTCTCAGGCGGGGCGCTGGTTTCAGCATCCCAAGGGGGAGCCGCCAGGGGTGGTTGTACAGGCCCGTTCGCGCTCAGGTTGCGGGCCTTTTTCGTCCCCCCCAGGCCCTTGTGCTTTCAAAACAAATTGTGTAAGGATGTCTCGGGCGAGGCGCTGGTTTCAGCCGCCAGGGGTGGTTGCACGGGCCCGTCTTGCGCAGTTTGCCCCCCTTTCCCCCCTTGGCTT
This sequence comes from Prorocentrum cordatum, assembly GCA_963575745.1. NCBI lineage: Eukaryota > Dinophyceae > Prorocentrales > Prorocentraceae > Prorocentrum > Prorocentrum cordatum. The sequence continues at coordinate 259,221 of CAUYUJ010016825.1, read as the reverse complement.
CTTTGCTGTGCGGGCAGATCGCGAGGATGGCGAGGTTTAAGTCGGGCGCGTCCCTCTAAGGAGGAATATTCAAACAGAGTGCACCAATAGTCAGGGGACGACTGGTTTGAGGTTTGTTTTGACTATTATTGAATATGTTTTGAATATCCGTAAGGGTTTCGCCCCCTGCCGCCGGCCCCCTCTCTCGGAGAATGGGCCATGGAAGAGCTAAGTCATGAGGCTTTGGCGCTGTCGCGCAGCAGTATCGGAACTTCATGCGAGGCCGATTCTCAATCGGCAAAACCAACTGATCACAAGAGGGGTTACCACACAGGGCGATTGGTAAGACGTGTATGGTTTACGAGCTTGGTTACCACACCTTGGGATTAAAGGGCCGAGGGAGTACTCGCAGTTTGGGTCACCACGCCTTGCGATGGATGTCCGTGAGGGGTGGCACCGAATTTCAGAAATGTGGCAAATCCCATGTGTTTTTGGACCCTGACCCCGCGGATCTGCGTGAGGGGTGGCACCGAATTTCAGAAATGTAGCAAATCCCGTGTGTTTTTGGACCCTGACCCCGCGGATCTGCGTGAGGGGTGGCACCGAATTTCAGAAATGTAGCAAATCCCATGTGTTTTTGGACCCTGACCCCGCGGATCTGCGTGAGGGGTGGCACCGAATTTCAGAAATGTGGCAAATCCCATGTGTTTTTTGGACCCTGACCCCGCGGATCTGCGTGAGGGGTGGCACCGAATTTCAGAAATGTGGCAAATCCCATGTGTTTTTGGACCCTGACCCCGCGGATCTGCGTGAGGGGTGGCACCGAATTTCAGAAATGTAGCAAATCCCTTGTGTTTTTGGACCCTGACCCCGCGGATCTGCGTGAGGGGTGGCACTGAATTTCAGAAATGTGGCAAATCCCATGTGTTTTCGGACCCTGACCCCGCGGATCTGCGTGATGGGTGGCACAGAATTTCAGAAATGTGGCAAATCCCCTGTGTTTTTGGACCCTGACCCCGCGGATCTGCGTGAGGGGTGGCACTGAATTTCAGAAATGTAGCAAATCCCATGTGTTTTTGGACCCTGACCCCGCGGATCTGCGTGAGGGGTGGCACCTAATTTCAGAAATGTGGCAAATCCCATGTGTTTTTGGACCCTGACCCCGCGGATCTGCGTGAGGGGTGTCGATTTCGAGCCCCCCCAGCAATTCAGACAACGCGCCCAGGGGGTGCTAAAAAATCCTATTTGGGCCTCCCCCCCCCCTCGCGCGGTCAATCAACTAGTTACAGTAACCAGCAAGAAGCATAACTGTAACACTGGAAACTACAAGCTACAACTGGTACTGGAAACTGCGAACCCGCGCCTACAGCCTGGTGGCCCCACAAGGGGGCCGGCGGATTTTGATTTGTCGTCCAGAATCCCCCTGTAGGAGGACATGCCCGACCTAAGGCAAGACGCTGGCTCCAGCATTCCAGGAGGGATCCCGTTGGCAGTGACTGCACACGGGCCCGTTTGCTCGCCCAGGCTGTGGGGGCTGTTTCGGGTGGTCTTCCTGTTTCGCGCCCCCTCCCCAACATTTTTTTTCAGACCTCCTCCCTCCCTCTCCTCATTCTCCTCCTCCTCCTCCTCCTCCTCCTCCGTGAGGGTGTCTCAGGCGAGGCGCCAGTTCCACAATCCCAAGGGGAAGCCGCCAGCGGCCAGTTCGCGCCCAGATGGTGGGGAGGTCTCAGGCGGTTTGCTGTCTTTGCCCCCGCCCCCCCCATGCTCCTCTGCTTTCAGAGCAGATTGTGAGGAGGCCTCGATCGAGGCGCTGGCTGTAGCATCGCAAGGTGGAGTTGCCATGGGGTATGACACTCACCCGTTGGTGACCATATTGCGGGGATGTCTCGAGCGAAGCACTTGTATTGTACCTCCAACTCCTGTCCATTCAGAGCCCCAGGATCACCTCGATGTAAGTAGAAGCAGGGAGGAGGGAGGGTGGAGGAGGAACGAGGAGGGCGCAGGAGGAGGGACGATGGAGGATTGATGAAGAGAACGGGGCTACGGCGAGTAGGAATAGGAGGGAGAGGGCAGGGTGGCGCAGAGGAGGGTGGCACCTGCGAGGTAGGAGGGAGGAGGGACGGCGGAGGGAAGAGGACATTGAGGAGGAGGGGGGAGGCCGCGCGAGGAGGGAGAAGGACGGCCGCCAGGGAGGAGGGAGAAGGGAGGAGGAAGGAGGAGCACGCAGGACGGGAGAAGGGAGGAGGGAGGACGAGAAGGTGGGGCTACGACGAGTAGGACAAGGAAGGAGAGATGAGGGGGCCGCTGGGGAGGGGGCACTTGCCAGGGAGGAGGAGGGAGGACGGCGGAAGAGAGAGGACAAGAAGGAGGAACGAGGAGGACGCGCGAAGAGGGAGGAAGACGGCCGCCAGGGAGGAGGAGGGAGGACGGAGGAGGAAGGAGAAGGACGCAGGATAAGAGAGAAGGGAGGATGGAGGAAGAGACGGGAGGGGCTACGGCGAGTAGGAAGTGTAAGCTCCCTGGCGGGGCACTTGCCAGCGAGGAGGGAGGACGGCGGATGAGAGGAGGATGAGACATGATCTACTATGACGAGGAAGGCGAGGAAGGAAAAGGGAACGGCCTGCGCACCGCCTGCCTGCCTGTGAGTTGTTGTTGTTGTTGTCGTGGTCGGTGTTGTCCCTCATAGCCGCCGCCGCCGCCGCCGCCGCCGTCGTCGTCGTCGTCGTCGTCGTCGTCGTGCCCGTCGTCCACTCGGAGTCGCTCTTACACCCAAGCGCTCACAGCCAGACACTCACAGCGGGACGTGCCAGGAAGTGAGATGCTCATATGGGGATGTCCGCGTCGAGTACTACCATTTTTTCAGCCTCTGGACGTTCTCACCGGGCCCCAGGACCGTCAACAAACGACTCGCGATGCGAGGGGAGCCCCCAGGAACTTCAGGCCTCGGGGAGCCACTTTCTAAGAAAATTTCACGATCTCGGATGTCGGGTTCTGTTTCCAAGGGTGTCCGCGGTTTGGTCTGTTCGGCTGAGTCCCAGTCGGTTGCGTTCGGCCAGGTCGATTCGGCCGGTGGTTGTGTCGCTGCTGCGTCGCTGGGCCCTTCTGTGCCGCTTGGGGCCTGTCGGTTTCCGTCCGTCTCGGTTTCGCTGTCGATTCAGTTGGATCTCGGTTGTATGCTGTCGCCGTGGTAATGGACGCCTGTGGTCCCCTCCTCCTTCTCCTCCTCCACCACTGCGATGTCCCAAGAACTCGACGTCGTGGTTTTTTTTCCAACGTGGACCCCCAGAGGGCGAGACTAGTCAGAAGCCGCCTGCCGGGACTTCCTTACATCGAGCGGAGGTGGTGGTCTGGCCGCCCCCAGGCCCGAGAGGGCCGCGAACGCGAGCCTCTCCGGGTACAACCGCAACAGCCTGTGGGCGTGCCTGACCTTCCAGACGGGCGCGTACGACTCGGTGGTGGGCGTTGAGGCCCGCGGGGCGCGCGCGCGGGGGAGGGAGCACGCGCGCGCTCGGGCTGTGCCGACGCGGCTGCGGCCCCAGCTCGGGGAAACGTAAGACCCGAGTGAGCCGAAACCCTGGTCTACCGTCGTTTTTTGGCGAGCGCGTCCTGGATTTTGACGGTCCAGTCTGCGTGGGATGTTTGCAGCGGGAGCTCGCGTCAAATTTCAGATTGGGCCTCGTCATTTTTTTAAAGGCCCCGTCAGGTCAACCCGAGTCCCCCGTACCCGAGTCTTTGCGTCTCCCCGACCAGCGCGGGCGTGCAGGGTGGAGCGCCGCAGGTTGCCCGGGGTCGGCCAGAACGAAGCGATCTGGTGATCGGAAGGGCGCCGAGTTGCTGTTGCCGCCACTGGCAGGGGAGGACGATTTGCTCGGGGACGATCTTTCCGTTTTTTTTTGGCTATTGGTTTATTATTTCATTGAACGCCCCTGAGGGGGCAGACACCGCCGCCCCACTTTTTTTTTTGGAACGCGGAGGTTGCGTGGGGGGCAAATCGGGATGTAGCGGGGGTGTTCACTCAGCTTTGGCTGGGTTTTTGTTAAGTGGGGTCTTAGACAGCCCCAAGAGAGCCGGAACATGACCTAAGAAAGACGCCAGATTGGACAATAAGGTCTCAGAGGGCCTGGACAAATACGAAAGTTTGATCTTAAAGGCTTTCAGAAAGCCCCAAGAGAGCTGGATCATGACTTAAAAAGACGCCAGAAAGCCGTAAGAGAGTCTGAAAATGATTAAAAAAAGGACACCTGAAGGTGTTCAAGAGTGTGGACGAAAGGAAGAGGCATACGGAGAGGCGTACAAACGAGATCCGAGTTAGTTTGGGGGCCTCAAAAGGGAGTCCGGGGACCCCCTGGGCGTGCCCAGGACGGCCCAAGAAAACCCCCCAAATGCTGCCAGACGACCCAGGCCGGGGTCGGGAGGCGTGGAGGACAGCCGCAGAGAGCGCCCGCTGATTCCAACGTGCTTCCAAGAGCCCGCGAAAACGCACGTGAGCTCGAAACGAGGCATGAATAGAGGCTCGACAAGGCCAGAATGGACATATTCATATGTGTTTTAGTAGGTTTTTTGCGTGTTGTTTTTTTGTAGTCGAAGTGGGTCGAGGAGAGGTGGGCGGGTTGCCAGACTGGACCAAAATGGCCTGGAGGACGGCCAAGATCGCCCCAGGAGAGCGCCTGGAGGCTTCCAAATTCGAGTCAGTGAGCTCCCGGAGAGGCCACTGAGAGAGGCCGGGCGGCCGGCGGCGCCTTGAAGACGAACATTTCCAACGAGGTGTGTTCTGAAGCGAAAATGATGGCCAAAGAGCGCTCATTCCGCAGCTGTGGGCCCCGGGCCGGCGGATGGAGCAGGCCGCGGGGAGGGCCCCAGGAGGGGTTGCAAGGGCTCTGCGGAATGGGTATTGGTACGAGGTGTTCGTGCGCGCAGATTGAGGGAATTGAGTTCGTGCAGACCATGCGGCGGGGATCTCGCGCGCCGTTTCCGGTGGGGCGGCGGATCGCTTCGCTCATTTCCCCGGCCCTGGTGCGCTATTTGGGGCTTCTTGGGGGCTTATTGGGGGCTTCTTGGGGGCGTTTTGGGGCTCCCTGGCGGCGCAGTGGGCTCCCCTGGGGCCTCCTGGGGGGCTCTTGGGGGCCCCATTGGAGCGGGGAGGGGGGGTAGTCGATTGCAGCCCCCCCCCCCCCTCAGGGGCCACGATCCTTGTGAGGGGTGGCGAAAAAGAGCCTCCCCCCTGGGGATCGCCCGGGACCAAGCCGGGGATCGGCATGGGTATTTTCCGCCCTGGGCCCCCGAGGGGCCGCCCCGCGCGCGCGCGAACTAGAAATATTGTCAAGTAGATGCCAGAGACCTTGGCACGCCACTGGCCCGTTGGGCCGGCGAATTTGATTATTTCAAACTGTTCGTTCAAAATCCGCCTGTAGGAAGAAATGCCCGACCAGAGGGCGCCGACGGTTCAATGCTGTACGGTCCACGCAAGGCCGGGAGGCACCGCCAGAGCCGTCGCGTCACGGACCTGCCGTAGAGGAGGGGAGGGGCGGGGGGCCGCGGCGAGGGGGGGGGGAGGGTGACGAGCGGCACAGTGAGGAGGACCAGTGACAATATTAGGATGATGAGGAGGAGTACCAGCAGGATCATGCAGAAGGAAGAGCGGGATCATGAGCGGCGGGAAGAGGGGGATGAGGAAAAGGAGGAGCAGGATGGGGAGCAGGAGGAGGTGGGCTTGAGGAAGACTTGAAGTAATATTGCTTGGGGCGCCTTAGCCCCGTTGCGGGCCCAGTTTTGTGGAATCACCACCCTGTAGGGCACGGTGGCCCGATGGTGCGAATGTCCTGGGGCTGTGGTCCAGACCACGCAGAACGAAGAAGGTTCCAAGAGGGCCCCCTAGGGCGGTCCCAGGAATACCCACAAGGAAGTCAACATCGTACGTCGGTTCTTCTGTTGGAACCTGCCAGGGCTGCAGGAAGTCTTCCACAGGGTTCCAAGAAACCTCAAGTCGATCACAAAATGGCCCATACGGCAGATCTACAGCGCAAGTCAGATGTTCATCGTTGGGAAAATGCCATTCCTTGGTAGTCAGGACCGTTCAATCCAGGGGATGTGCTCCCCTGGTTTTTGTGAAGTGCGATTGGTGCAGCTAGACCTTGGTGCACAGCGAGCCCACCAGGGGATTCTTTGATCCAGTATGGGCGTGATTCGCGCGCCCGAATCCCACAGTTGCGGCAAGGTAGAACAGAAAGTGCGAGTTACAGCTGAGAGCTATACAGTTTTGTTGTTATACCCAAGGCAGGGACTTGTGGGTAGGCTCTCTCACCGGCCATGAGGCCGGGACAGATTTACCGAGGGAAGTGGAAAGGTCATGCATTGAGCGACGAAAGCGGTGCGGAATTCGGTGCCGCGCCAACCTTCCGCGGATGGGCTGGCATGCATCCCCCAGAATACACGTGCATGGGCTTGCGCAGAGAGATAACGAATGGGCAGGCACGCCCGAACGCAGTCTTGCGAATGAGGCCAACATTCCGCTTTCTGGCGGCCATCGAGGGTCCGTGAAGGACGGAGTATGGCAATGTTGCGCCCCCACCAGGAAATGTGTCAATTCGCCCCCCAGGATGGAGGAGGCAGAAGAGGGGGACGAGGAGAAGGTGGAGATGCTGATTGTGATGATGATGATGCTGATGATGATGATGGTGCTGATGCTGCTGATGATGATGATGATTATGATACTGATGATGTTGATGATGCTGTTGCTGATGATGATGCTGGTGCTGATGCTGATGCTGATGACGATTATGATGATGCTGCTGATGATGATGCTGATTATGATGCGGCTTATGCTGATTATGTTGATGGTGCTGATGATGATGATGATGATCCTGATGATGATCATGATGATGCTGATGATGCTGATTATGATGATGATGATGATGATGATGATGATGATGATGATTCTGATGATGATTCTGATGATGATAATGATGATGATGATGATGATGATGATGATGATGATGATGATGTTGACGCTGTTGATGATGATGAAAGGACGATGCCGATTCTGACGATGATGCTGCTGCTGATGATGATGATGCTGATGCTGACGCTGATGATGATGTTGATGATTATTATAACGAGGATAATGCTGCAGCCTGATGATGATGATGAGGAGGAGGATTCTGCTGATGATGATTGATAATAAGGAGGTGGAAGACGAGGTGGAGGACGAGGAGGAGAAGGTAGACGAGACGGCACGGGAGGCAGACGTTGGAGGAGGAACGGGCAGGAGGAAGAGGCATGAGGGGGAGAAGGAGGAGGAGGACAACGACGAGAAGGTGGATGATGATGAGGATGATGATGATGATGATGATGATGATGATGATGATGATGATGGTGATGATGATGATGATGATGATGATGATGATGCTGATGATGATGATGATGATGATGATGATGGTGGTGGTGGTGGTGGTGGTAATGGTGATGATGATGGTGGCGGTGGTGATGATGCTGATGATGATGATGCTGATGATGCTGCTGCTGATGATGCTGATGATGACGATGATGAGGATGATGCTGATGATGATACTGCGACGATGGTGATGATGCTGATGATGATGCTGATAATATGGATGATGACGTTGATTATGTTGACGATGCTGATGAGGCTGACGATGATGGTGCTGCTGCTGATGATGATGATGGCAATGCTGCTGATGATGATGATGATGATGATGATCCTGATGCTGATGGCGAGGTTTTTTTAGATGATGTTGATGATGGTGCTGCTGCTGCTGATGATGATGAGATTTCTGATGATGATGGTGCTGCTGATGCTGAAGATGATGATGATGCTGCTGATGATGATGCTGCCGCGGATGACGATGCTGCTGATGATGATGCTGCTGATGATGGTGATGATGATGATGTTGTTGATGATGATACTACTGCTGATGATGATGTTGATGAGGAGGAGGAGGATGCACAGGACAGACATGGGAGGAGGACAGGACAGAGGACGGAGGCATGATGATGAGGAGGAGGAGGAGGAGGAGGAGTAGGAGAAGGAGGACGACGACGCCGGTGACGACGACGAATACGATGTGATGATGCTGATGTTGATGATGATGCTGATGCTGATGATACTGATGATGATGCTGATGATGATGATGATCATGATGATGATGATGATGCTGATGATGATAATGATGATGATGATGATGATAATGATGATGGTGATGATGATGATGATGATGATGAGATGATGATGAGGATGAGGATGAGGATGAGGATGACGTTTATGATGATTGTTGCTGGGGAGGAGGAAGAAGTGAAGGAGGAGAAGGTAGAGGAGACGGGACGGGAGGCAGACGTTGGAGGAGGAGCGGGCAGGAAAGGGAGGCATGCGGAGGGGGAGGAGGAGGGGGAGGAGGACGACGACGACGAGAAGGAGGAGGATGATAATGATGCTGGTGGTCATGATGCTGATGATGCTGATGAGGATGCTGCTGATGATAATGATGATGAGGATGACGATGATGGTGATGATTCTGCTGATGATGCTGATGACGATGATGATGACGATGATAATGCTGCTGCTGATGATGATGACGTTGATGGTGCTGATGATGCTGATGATGCTGATGATGATGACGCTGCTGCTGCTGATGACGATGATGATGATGCTGATGCTGAGCATGATGATGCTGATGCTGATGCTGCTGCTGATGATGATGATGATGATAAGGATGCCGTTGATGATGAGGATGATGGTGGTGATTACGATGATGATGATGATGATGATGATGATGATGAAGGAAAAGAATATGATGATGCTGATGCTGATGAGGATCAGGGTGAGGATGAGGGTGATGATCATGATGATGATGATGATGATGCTGATGCTGATGATGATGCTGCTGATAATGATGATGCTGATTATGCTGATGATGATGCTGATGATGACGTTGACGATGATGCTGCTGATGATGATGATGATGATGATTGTGCTGATGATGATGCTGATGATGATGATGACGATGACGACGATGATGATGATGATGATGATGATGATGATGATGATGAGCATGATGATGATGGTGATGATGATTCTGATGTTGATGATGATGATGGTGATGATGATGATGACGTTGTTGATGATGATGATGATGATGATGATGATGATGATGATGATGCTGATTGTGATGCTGATGATGATGATGATGATGATGATGATGATGAGGAGGAGGAGGAGGAGGATGATGATGATGATGATGATGATGATGATGCTGATGATGCTAATACTGATGCTCATGATTGTGAGGGTGGTGAGGAGGAGAAGGAGGAGGAGGAGGAGAAGGAGGAGGAGGAGGAGAAACATGCATGACACTGAGGAGAAGGAGGAGGAGGAGGAGGAGGAGGAGGAGCAGGAGGAGGAGGAGGGGGAGGAGGAGGAGGTGTAGGAGGAGGAGGAGGAGACTCTGCCCTGGGTTCAACAGTTCTTAATGCCACTACGGGGAACAGTTCTGCATTCCAGAAGTTAGCATGACTTCCTTAGTCTATGCTGCCTTGAATTGTGGCGCTGAGAAATCGTTGAACCTGGCGATTGTCTTAGATGGTACCTTTACTATCTAGCGAGCCCGTGCGGTCCCTCAAGAACGGGTGCAGTCCCAGCCAGCATCCCGAGAGTCCGCGCGCAGCAGGCATGGGGGCCAGGCGGCACCCGCTATGAGTGCGGAAACAGTTAGACTCAACCAGCAGCACTCGAGTGCAGAAGAGGGGGATAGGGGGAAAGTACGTACGCAACCGTCCGTTTGCACGGACTTCCCCCGCCCCTCCTCCTGGCAGGGCCATGGCCACTCGAGCTACTGACAAACTGCTTGCTGGCTACGTAGGCTACCCCAGACCTTGGCCCAGACCCGATGGGTCTTCCTCATCGGACTCGGGCCCGTAGGTCGCTCCCGCCACCAGTGTCCGGACGGCCCTCGCTCGCGCTCGAGGGGGGAGGAGGCGGAGGAGGGCTTGGGTCTGGGGCCTCGCGAAGCTCCTCGCGCTCGTTGGCGAGTGTGCCTGCGCTGACAAAACTAAGCGACGCCTTGCAGGCGGTGGGGGCGTCACGGCCAGGGGGGATACACGATGCCCAGTGAGGGGAGAGGAGTCTCGGTGGGTCCTGCTGCGGGCTCCATGCTGCGGCGCCTGCCTTGGCCCTCGCCTTGGCCTGTGCCGCGCGCCCCACCTGGCGGTGCTGACTTGGGGAGGTCGAGGGGTGAGGAGCGTAGAGGTCGGGGAGATCTGAAGAGCTGGTACTGGCGCATTCGGCTGGGCGCTCGGGAGCCTACCGTCGGCTACTATTTGTCTACATCGTGCGCTGTTTCTGCGGCTGGCACCTGTGCCGCCACCTCAGCTCCCGAATAGCGGTCGGACCGTCGCGCACGCCTTGTTGTTTGTCACCCAGGTTAGTTACCCCTCGAGAGCTCCGCGCGGCTTTGGTCAGCTTCTGGCCGCCTGCTTTCATGATCTCTTTCACCATCCCATCGCGAAACAAGCGTGCGTCCTGCTCGTAGGTGGCCATGGCGAACATGCTGTGGCATGTCTCATGTCCCTTGGCTGACTTTTAAGTTGTTCTTCTTCACGCCGAAGTGCGGGACGCTCTCGCCCAGAGCAGTTGGGTTCTCCGCCTGCACCACTCCCGTGAAGAGCGTCGTGAGTATCGGACTCTGGGACCAGTTTCGCCATCCCCCTGGAACACCTTCACGGTCTGTGGAACACCTTCACGGCCTTCAGGTTTCCCACGAGAAGGTCTGTGGGAAAACACAAAAAAAACACGGTTGAAACAAAAACGCACACACTGAGGAAAAGAAACGCACACCGTGGACAAAACACTCACGCACCGTATTTGTTTTCCAACGCCTGTCTTCTCTGCTCCAGGGCCCAGCCGCGACGGGTCCACCGCGTCGTATCCTGCCCGTGCTGCCCGTGGAGCTCCTCGGTCCGCTCGTCGGGCCCGCGCCCCGCATGGGCTGCCCGCTGCCGCGCGTGGCGCGCCCGTGCCGAGCGCTCCCCCGCGCCGCCCCGCGCCGGTGGCCGCGAGGCGGGCCGCGCCCCCGCGGCTTGCCGTGGGGCGAGGCGGGCCATGTGCGCAGCGCGGCGGCGTGCAGGTCGTCGTCCCGCGCCCCGCGCCCCTCGCGTCGCTGCTGCGGAGGCGTCCTCGGCCCGGGTCGGGGCCCAGCGCAAGGAAGCGCCAAGTTCAAACGCCATTGAGCACAGCAGCAGCGCGCCGTTCGCACTGAGTTGCGCGGCGTTGTCGTTGGCTGGCCGTCGAGCAGTTTCCGTTTGCAGTTCGCGCGTCGTTTGACGGTCGCATTGGTCTGAAGTTCCTCATGTGGGCGGCGGGGGTCGTTCTTCATGCGTTCACCTTATTCGCTATCCGCCGCCTCGGGGAGACGCGGGGGCGAGGAGGAGGAGGGGCTCTTCGGAGGTTGGTAGACCTCCTGCTCCGACACGTCGATCAGCGAATGGTCCGTTGTCGCGGCCGTCGCGACCGTCATTTTCGCGGAACCAGGTCCGTCGGTTTCGTTCTTAGGCCGTTTTCATTAAAGGGATGGTCTTAATTGGGAGGTTTGTCCACCGCCGAGTTCTAGGGATGACAGCCATCGCGTAGCGATGCTGCGCGCTCGAGCACAGCCTGCTGACCTTGAGCACCAGGGGGAGAACAAGGGACACGAGGCGCCCTCGCTGGAGGAAGAGCCTTCTCGGATACTGCATGCGACCGTTGTGACAGCCGTAGCGCCCACTCGATTGCAATCCACGCCGCCATTGCAAACATACTGACATCTTGAAACCTACGAACGGCCTTCGCCTTTTTGAATGTGCTAGTAATCCCATGGCAGTAGGAGCCTTTCCGCACGATAACGTGGTCGCCAGATCGTAACATGAATTCTGCGAGAGAAGCGCAGCAGAAAGCGTAGGCAATTGTGAACGCGCGGCGCCACATCCACATCATGAAAACCACTTCCCATACCACCAACGAGCACACATCTGATACACTTACGCGCGCGATGAGGCACTATGCACGGTACTGAAAACTTGGGAAACCATTTGACCAAACACAGGGAATGATTGCCCGCCTCTTGCAACGCCCAGTGTCACGAGGGACCACAAACAGATATAACCAAGCGCGCAACACCACGATATACAAACTGCGATACCCCCCCCAAGCGGAGATGGGATATGTCAGCATTGTAACTGATGGTGCCTGGCCTCAGCTGGACGCTGAATAGACAAGAAGTGCACTCCCCTTTCAGCGTTGGGAGACACCTGCATTGAGGCGGAAGGGACCAGGCCAGGTCCCAGTATTGAGGCTGATGGCAAGCTGCACCCACCACTAGACGATGAGAGCCTGTACCCCGCCTGGCCGCCACAGTGCATGATACCACTGCTTATTTCCTGAAGCAGGCATAACAGGCGAATTGTGCATAGGTGGCACAGCATACTGGATGCAACAGTACGAACCCAAACACTTGCAGTTGAATGCGCACCAGGATGCACGATAACACGCCGCCTGCTAAACCTTACGCTTGAGTTCGCCCATATTTGCCATCCCGCGCCAACAACCTCCGACACATGTGAACTTATCCTGGCAAAACAACCGAACAGCGATGTGTAGGAGCATATTGGGAAGCATTCCCCTTAAGATTGGAGAGGCCTGACGGCCGGTGCCGCCGACCTTGATCGAAAGGGCTAGGAGTGGGGGGAGGAAACGGAGGAGGAGGAGGAGGAGGAGGAGAAGGAGGAGGAGCAGGAGGAGGAGGAGGAGATGAGGAGGAGGAAGGGAGAAGGAGGAGGAGGAGGAGGGGAAGGAGGGAGGAAGAAGGAGAAGGATGAGGAGGAGGAGGAGGAAGTGCATCCTTTGTGTGCCCGCTCGAAGAAAGCGCGCCCCGGGAGTGTGATATTCTGATTTGGGACGTGCTCCCGGAAGAGGAAGAGGTGCATCTCGGGAGTGCCCGCTCGAGGAAAATGCGCCCTAGGGAGGTGGTATTTTGACTCGGGGCCCGCTCCCGGGACGCCTCTGCGGGAGGAGGAGGAGGAGCAGGAGGAGGAGGAGGAGGAGGAGGAGGAGGAGAGGAGCAGGAGGAGGAGGAGGAGAAGGAGGAGGAGGAGGACTAGGATGAGGAGGAGGAAGTGCATCCCGTGCGTGCCCGCTCGAGGAAAGTGCGCCCCGGCGGGCGTCGTATCTGCCCCGGCCCCCCCCCCTCCCCCCCCTGCGGGGAAGGGATCAAAGGGAAGGGGCGTCCCTTCGACTCCACTACGACGTCGTTTAATTTCGCTTTGGATAGCGCGCTTGAGGAGGTGAGCCCTGGGAAAGGGGGAGAACGGAGACGACGGAGACGAGGAGTCGAATGGAGAAGCCCCTCACACACGCCGACAGGGTCGGCGGATTCAGATAAGAATCCAGTTGTAGAATTCTGCTGTTCTCGCAGTCGTAGTCGCATTGGCGATGACAGTCGCAGTGGCAACGGCAGTCGCAGTCACAGCCTCAGCCTCAGCCTGCCTCAGCCTCAGCCTCAGCCTGCCTCAGCCTCAGCCTGCCTCAGCCTCAGCCTCAGCCTCAGCCTCAGCCTCAGCCTCAGCCTGCCTCAGGCCTCAGCCTCAGCCTCAGCCTCAGCCTCAGCCTGCATCAGTCAGCCTGCCTCAGCCTCAGCCTCAGCCTCAGCTGCTTCAGCCTCAGCCTCAGCGGTGCTTCACCTAGCCTCAGTCTGCCGTCGGCCTCGGCCTCAGAGCCTCAGCACCATTCAGCCTCAGCAGCCTCAGCCTGCCTCAGCCTCAGCCTCAGCCCATCAGCCTCAGCCTCCTCAGCCTCATCAGCCTCAGCCTCAGCCTCAGCCTCAGCCTCAGCCTCAGCCTGCCTCAGCCTCAGCCTCAGCCTGCTTCAGCCTCAGCCTCAGTCTGCCTTCAGCCTCGGCCTCAGCCTCAGCCTGCCTCAGCCTCAGCCTGCCTCAGCCTCAGCCTCAGCCTCAGCCTGCCTCAGCATCAGCCTCAGCCTCAGCCTCAGCCTGCCTCTGCCTCAGCCTCAGCCTGCTTCAGCCTCAGCCTCAGTCTGCCGTTCAGCCTCGGCCTCAGCCTCAGCCTGCCTCAGCCTCAGCCTGCATCAGCCTCAGCCTCAGCCTCAGCCTGCCTCAGCATCAGCCTGCCTCAGCCTCAGCCTCAGCCTGCCTCAGCCTCAGCCTCAGCTGCTTCAGCCTCAGCCTCAGTCTGCCTCAGCAGCTTCAGTCTGCCTTCAGCTGCTCAGCTCAGCTCAGCCTCCTCAGCCTCAGCCTGCCTCAGCCTCAGCCTCAGCCTCAGCCTCAGCTGCTTCAGCCTCAGCTCATCTGCCTTCAGCCTCAGCCTCATCTGCAGTCAGCCTCAGCCTCCTCACCTCAGCCTGCATGAGCCAGCCCTGCCTCAGCCCCCCTCAGCCTAGGCCTGCCTCAGCCTCAGCCTCAGCCTCAGCCTCAGCCTCAGCCTCAGCCTCAGCCTGCTTCAGCCTCAGCCTCAGTCTGCCTTCAGCCTCGGCCTCAGCCTCAGCCTGCCTCAGCCTCAGCCTGCATCAGCCTCAGCCAGCCTCAGCCTGCCTCAGCCTCAGCCTGCCTCAGCCTCAGCCTCAGCCTCAGCCTCAGCCTCAGCCTCAGCCTCAGCCTGCTTCAGCCTCAGCCTCAGTCTGCCTTCAGCCTCGGCCTCAGCCTCAGCCTGCCTCAGCCTCAGCCTGCATCAGCCTCAGCCTCAGCCTCAGCCTGCCTCAGCATCAGCCTGCCTCAGCCTCAGCCTCAGCCTGCCTCAGCCTCAGCCTCAGCCTGCTTCAGCCTCAGCCTCAGTCTGCCTTCAGCCTCGGCCTCAGCCTCAGCCTGCCTCAGCCTCAGCCTGCATCAGCCTCAGCCTCAGCCTCAGCCTGCCTCAGCATCAGCCTGCCTCAGCCTCAGCCTCAGCCTGCCTCAGCCTCAGCCTCAGCCTGCTTCAGCCTAAGCCTCAATCTGCCTTCAGCCTCGGCCTCAGCCTCAGGCTGCCTCAGCCTCAGCCTGCATCAGCCTCAGCCTCAGCCTCAGCCTCAGCCTGCCTCAGCCTCAGCCTGCCTCAGCCTCAGCCTCAGCCTGCCTCTGCCTCAGCCTCAGCCTGCTTCGCCTCAGCCTCAGCCTGCCTCAGCCTCAGCCTGCCTCAGCCTCAGCCTCAGCCTCAGCCTGCGTCAGCATCAGCCTGCCTCAGCCTCAGCCTCAGCCTGCCTCAGCCTCAGCCTAAGCCTGCTTCAGCCTCAGCCGCAGTCTGCCTTCAGCCTCGGCCTCAGCCTCAGCCTGCCTCAGCCTCAGCCTGCATCAGCCTCAGCCTCAGCCTCAGCCTGCCTCAGCACCAGCCTGCCTCAGCCTCAGCCTCTGCCTCAGCCTGCTTCAGCCTCAGCCTCAGTCTGCCTTCAGCCTCGGCCTCAGCCTCAGCCTGCCTCAGCCTCACCCTGCATCAGCCTCAGCCTCAGTTGAGACACGGTGCCCATAGGCACAGCTACATACGAGTGTCACTGGCAGACTGCCTGGTCCACCACCGGCTGCCCATTACATTAAGGGTTCTTATTGTGGTGGGTCTGTTTGCACAATTTGCGAGGGCAAGTTGTGCGGTGGTGTTTTTGCTTTGCGATGCTATGCCATGCGATGCTGCGCTGTGATGTGCTTTACGATTATATGCTGTGCCATGCTTTGCTATGCTGTGCTATGGCACACGACGATGCTATGCGGTGTTATGCGACGATGTGCTCTGGTATGTCATGATATCCCATGCTATTCCATGCTGCGCTATGCGATGCGACGCGATTGTATGCGATGCTGTTCCATGCCAGGGTATGCGATGCGATGCGATGTTATGAAATGATCTGCCATGCTATGACCAGCTCTGCTTTGACATGCCATGGCATGCTATGCGTCGCCGTGCCATGCAATGTATTGGTATGATTTGCTGTGCTATGCTATATCACGATCCCATTTGCAATGCTATGATTCGATGTGCTGCGATATGAGGTACCAGCTGATTGTATGCCATGCTGTGCAATACAATGCCATGCTAGGTTATGCCGTGTTCTGTCACGCGATGCTTGGCAATGCGATGCAGAGCGATGCTGCGCTATAGTTCCAGTTTGTCCCTCCCGCAACCTCCCTATCACCCGAAGAGTGGTTGTGTTTGTTGGCCCTTCCCAAATTAAGTCGAACCACCCTTGCCCCTCGTTGCGCATGTTATTCTAGCTTGAATGTCGCGCGAGTAGCCGCTTGGCTCAAAGGGGTGGCTCAACGCACCTGGGGAAAGCAGTGTCAGGGGGATCTACTGCGCGGGATGGTGTTGGTTGCGCCGCCGCTTCGTTTTGGGCCCCAGCCACTGGCGGGAAAGCAGGCGAAACCTAGGCGCGCTGAGGGGAGGCCGAAGCCGACGGCCATGCGGGCGACCCAGAAGAAGGCCGAGGCACAAAAGACATTTCAACATGTTGTGCGCTCCTCGCCGCGAAAGCTGAGTCCATCGAGGGCGTCGTCGAGGCCTCTCCCACGGAGGCCGCGGTCATGCGCGGCGGTCAAAGCGACGAAGAGGTCACAAGTTTTGAATATGACGTCCCCGCCGCTGGCAAGAAAGGTTCCCACAAGTGGAAAGGTTTCGCAGACTCTGTCGCGAAAGCGTCCCCTCTCGGATGACATGCTCCAGGTGTTTGACGGGGCCATTTCCGAGGCGCAGCATCTGGAAAGCCATGCGGGTTGCAAAGGTTTCTGCATCCGGTGCGATTTGCAGAAGCGACCTAAGGTCTACGAGGCGTGTACCCTCTACGAGGGCCGGTCGTGGTTGTCACGAGGCGTTAGCCGCGGCATATGGGGCCTGGGGTGTAGGATCTGCTCTGAGTTTGCGGCATCTGGCAACCAGTGTGACGGCGCCAGGTTTTCAAAGTTTGCCAAGTTCCAGATTCGCCCGAAGACGGGCTTCAACGCCAGGATGCTGTTAGAGCGACATGCCAGCAGCACGTCGCACAGAGTGGCCTGTGGGATTACAAAGAGAAAGGGTTCCGACATGTTCGCTCAGCCGATTGCACCACAGCCTCTGGCGTGCCCGACCGTTTGGCCAACCGAGAGGCCATGCGAGTCTCTGGCGACTGAGTCTGATTCCAGGCTGATTAAGGGAAACGTACCGACCCCATCGGAGTGGAGAGACGCGTGGGCGGTGCTATCAGAAGGAGTCTCTCTCCGGAAGGCCGCTCGCGTCAGCGATAAGAGAAGCCGCGCGCCTGATCCGGCGGCGACGCAGGCGAACAGAATACGGAAACGCCAGCGCCGACAACTCCAAGTGATGGCGGAAGTCCTGAGGAGAAGGATCCGCAAAACGCTGCTCCAGGCGACTTCCATCTCTTTGGCCATAGATGAGTCGAAGTACCGGAAGATCGTGCGGTTTCGCGTCGACCTCCCGATTGCCGCCTGCACCGCAGCCTCTGGCGCGCCCGACCTCCCTTCTGCGCGAAACAGCGGCGCGGGCCTCCACGTGGGGAACGTTGGCGCTTCAGGATTTTGCGCGTCCGGCGTGTTAGGCCTCCTCGACTGCTCGAAAAAACACGCGTCCGACTTCGAGGATGACCACGCTGTCACTGCGGTTAAGCAGCTCGATGACTTTCTTACGAAATTATGTACGCCGCTCGGCAAAATAAAAGGCCACAGGGGAGCGCAGCCGCTGGCGTGCGACCAGAAACTGAAATCGCACGTGCTGGGAACAGTCACCAGTTTCGCTGCCGATGGCGCGTCCAAGGAGCGGCGTTCAGTCTTTCTCGCTGCTCGCGATCTGTTCCCTAACTTGTTAATCGCGATTCGCGACCCAGCTCGCGCCATTCGCATTGCCTGCAAGTCGATGCACTGCGACGACGTGTTTGGGCAGGTATGGAAGGAGCTGTTCGATGATCGGCATGCGCTGGTTCCTGACCTGATGAATTCTACCAAGTGGCACAACCTTCTGGTGGCCATCCAGGAGGACAACGTGCATGCAGTGGCGGTGCCTGGACTCCCTGGAGGGCCCCAGCCCCTGGCGGGAATCGTGCGGAGCTTGGCGTTCGCCAAGCAACGCTTCGACTCGACGGCGGGCCCCGTGTTGAAAATCGCTCTCATGCTTCTGCCGGTGGCAACCTTGCTGGCGTACATCGCGTCCGACCGTCGCCACGATCGGGAGCAGCGCGAGCGGGCAGGCGCCCTGTTGCGGAAATTCGATACTAAGTTTTGTATGGCCGTTGGTGTGTCGGCGGATTGGGGGATCATATGCAACTGGTTCTTGCGGCTCTTCGACGTCGCCAGCCACGACATTGCGAAGTCGCGTTCTGAGATCGACTGCGTGGTCGAGACGTTGGACGCGGTCTTCATGCAAGGGCGTGTCTTCCAGACGGTTCCCCAGGCCGCCCGCCCCCCCGCGGCAGCCGCAGCCTCTGGCGTGACCGCCCCAGCTGCCGAGGAGCCGCTGCCGCCGCGGCTCCGCGCGGTAGGGCATGAGGCGGGCTTTATCACAGAGACGGTAATGCGCAATCTCCGCACCAAGTATGTGTTCTACGCAGACGGCGACCCCGTGATGCCATGGGGGGAACCAGCAGCGGCGCACAAGGAGGAGCTCCTCCACCGAATGCAGAACGTGGCGGGATTGACAAAAGAGCGCTTGCCCCAGGACTTCCCGCGGACTGACGTCCGCTCGGCGCTGGCGATGTTTGACCGGCGTCTCGTGCAGAAAGGTTTCGGCCCAGTGCCTGATGTTGAAGTGCGGCGGTTCCCGTTGCGGGGCGCGCGCCAGCTGGCGGCCCTGCTCGGTTGCGACGAGCAGGCGGCGATGCGACAGTACGACGGCGTGCTTCCCTACATGATGGAACAGATGGAGCCATCCCAGCCACTGGCGGGGGCAACTAACCAGCAGGCGTGGGCTCGCGTGCTCGACGATGACTTTTGGGAGGCGGCTTGCCCGAGGCGTCTCCGCGGGTCTTCTCGCGTGCTCTGCCGCCTGGTGCGTTTCTACATCTCGATTGAAGACGGGGAGTGCACCGTCGAACGCGACTTGGCCAGATTTCGGGACCAACGGGTAGAGCACCGCACCGATGATATCGCCTTCCACGACGACGGCTTAATCGTGAAGTTGAACGGGCCGAAGACGGCGGCTGATTTCGACGAAGGCGCAGCTCGCTCTGGACTGGGCCTGACGTCCTTCTCCAGGGAATGCGCCAGCCTCTGGCTGGAACTGTTCGGCCATCGGCATGGGCATTACAATCCTCACGCTACTGCGGCGGCCAAGTTAAAGAGGCGCGGTGCGCCCGGGCTTGTTCGAGGACGTGTTCGGGCCGTTCTTGGGGCCGCCCGCCTGGCCGTGGCTGCCGCGCGTCTTCGACGGGCGCGGGGCCAGTCTTCGACCGCGGTGCATTCTGGCGCCGGCACCGAGGCGAGCGCTTTGTGGAACGATGGCATGGGTAAGTTCCAGGCGCGCAGCCGCAAGAATATACCAGGCGTCACGCAGGCGCGGGCGTGTCCAGGGGCGCCCTTCGCGAGTCCGCCCGGCGTCCACCTGGCTCCAAGACGAGGTGCGACGACGCAGCCTCTGGCGCGGCCCTCGCCGTGCAGCAAGGTAGCAAGCCTCGGCGGCGCGACCGACGCGTGCCCTGCGAGAGGTTGCGCTACTGTCATTGGCAGACACCGCTGTGCAGAAGCAGACCTCGTCGTCGTTCCAGACTTTTCGTTCCTCCACGACTTGGATGCGATAGCAGCCAGCGCGGACCTGACCGTCTCTTACTTTTACATCGCGTCGCTGGGCCTCGACGTCGTTACGAAGACACACCTTGTCTCTGCCCAGTGCCACCCAGATGGAATTCCACTCGGCCACCGCATGCGCCACGTTCCAGCAAACCAGCGCGGGGAGGTGATCCATCTCGCGCCAGGCCTCGTCGCGGGGCATCCAGACGTGAGGGCGGCGGCACGGCGCGTGGCCCGCAGAGCGGGGTCGAAACTCGCAGTGTCGGAAGCGCCCCCCCCAGCCGCTGGCGGGACGTGTTTCTCGAGTCTGCGCGACGTCGTCGCATGGGCGTCTGCAGCGAGGAAAGTGAGGAATGAAGGTGGGCCCAAGGCAGTGACCGTGGACGGAATGCCAATGCGCGCCTGAGGAGCCCCCCGGGAAAAGAGAGAGAGCGAGAGAGAGAGAGAGAGAGAGAGAGAGAGAGAGAGAGAGAGAGAGAGAGAGAGAGAGAGAGAGAGAGAGAGAGAGAAAGAAAACAAACAAAAAAAAAAAAACGTTTCGCGTGTCCCTGGAAGCACGTCCAGGCGAGTTGTTCTGGTCAGGGATCTGTAGCATCGCGCAGTGCCAACAGGGGTGGGAGGTTGCGCAAGCCATGATACCGAAGCTTTGGACCAGCCTAATCAGACACAGGGGAGAACCGCGCACGGTTTCGCGGTTCTTGTCGAAAGATGGGGCGGGAGGGGGGGGTGGGGGGCAGGCCATTAAAGTAAACCAGACACTGCCAAAAAGTAGACCAGACCACCCGCAAGTAGACCAGACCCTTCCAAAAAGTAGACCAGACCCTGCCAAAAAGTACACCAGACCACCCATAAGTAAACCAGACCCTGCCAAAGAGAAGACCAGACCCTGCCAAAAAGTACACCAGACCACCCATAAGCAGACCAGACCCTACAAACAAGTAAACGAGAACCTGCCGAAAAGCAGACCAGACCACGTATAAGTAAACCAGACCATGCCGAAAAGTAGACCAGGCCCTGCCAGAGAGCAGACCCGACCACCCAAAAGTAAAGCAGACCCTGCCAAAAACCAGACCAGACCCTGCCAAAAAGTAGACCAGACCACCCAAAAGTAAACCAGACCCTGCCAAAAAGTAGACCAGACCCTGCCAAAAAAAGCAGACCAGCAGACAACGTAAACCATATCCCGCCAAAAAAGCAGACCAGAGCCTGCCAAAAATTAGACCAGACCACGCATAAGTAAACCAGACCCTGCCAAAAAGTGGACCAGACCCTGCCAAAAAGTAGACCCGACCCTGCCAAAAAGTATACCAGACCACCCATAAGCACGCCAGACCCGGCCAAAAAGTAGACAAGACCCCGCCAAAAAGTAGACCAGACCACTCATAAGTAAACCAGACCCTGCCCAAAAGTAAACCAGACCCTGCCAAAAAGTAGACCAGACGACCCATAGGTAAACCAGACCCTGCCAAAAAGTAAACCAGACCATGCCAAAAATTAAACCAGACCACCCGATGGCGAACCGGACCCTGCCAAAAAGTAAACCAGACCCTCCCAAAAAGTAGACCAGACCCTGCCGAAAAAGTAGACCAGACCACCCATATGTAAACCAGGCCCGGCCAACAAGTAGACCAGACCCTGCCAGAAAGTAGACCAGACCACCCATAGGTAAACCAGACCCTGCCAAAACGTAGACCAGACCCTGCCAAAAAGTAAACCAGACCCTGCCAAAAAGTAGACCAGACCCTGCCAAAAAGTAGACCCGACCCTGCCAAAAAGTAGACCAGACCACCCATAAGTAAACCAGACCCGGCCAAAAAGTAGACCAGGCCCTGCCAAAAAGTAGACCAGACCACTCATAAGTAAACCAGACCTGCCAAAAACCAGACCAGACCCAACCCAAAAGTAGACCAGACCACCCATGAGTAAACCAGACCCTGCGAAAAAGTACAACAGACCTTGTCAAAAAGCAGACCAGACCACCCATTGGTAAACCAGACCCTGCCAAAAAGTAAACCAGACCCTGCCAGAAAGTAGACCAGACCACCCATAAGTAAACAAAGCCCCGCCAAAATCAGACCAGACTCTGCCAAAAAGTAGACCAGACCACCCGTAAGTAAACCAGTCCCTGCCGAAAAGTAAACCAGACCCTGCCAAAAAGTAGACCAGACCACCCATAAGTGAACAAGACCCTGCCAAAAAGTAGACCAGACCTTGCCAAAAAGTAGACCAGACCACTCGTAGGTAAACCAGACCCTGCCAAAACGTAGACCAGACCCCGCACAAAAGTAGACCAGACCACCCGTAAGTAAACCAGACCCTGCCAAAAAGTGGACCAGACCCTGCCAAAAAGTAGACCAGACCACCCGAAAGTAAACCAGACCCTGCCAAAAAGTAGACCAGACCCTGCCAAAAAGTAGACCAGACCACTCATAGGTAAACCAGACCCTGCCAAAAAGTAGACCAGACCCTGCCAAAAAGTAGACCAGACCACCTACACATTGACCAGACCACCCAGAAATGATATTCCCCAAAATACATAGAACCCGCCAAAAAGTGGACCAGACTCTGCCCAAACGTACACCACCCGTTCGCCAGTCGACGATACCCCGCCCACGAGTACACCAGGCCGCCCAGCAGTAAACCAGACCCCGACCACAAGTATACCAGACCACCTTTCCAAGCATGGCTGGGCATCCAAAAGTGTGTTTGAGAAGACCACGCGTCGCAGCTGATCGGTTCAAGTGCCCAGCGCTGGCAACGTGGCCCGCGCGCCTCTGCTTGCGCCACCTCGTTCATTCGCGCGCATGGCGCCCAAAGATGGAGGGGGCCCCGCGGCGAAGAAGCCGCGCACGGCGCAGGAGCCTCCTGCGCAGCAGCCGACCGATGCGCCGCCTGCGCCGTTGCCTTCACCGCCAGGGCCACTGGCCGTCACGGGGCTGCTGGAGATGGAGTCGCTGAAGGCCCAGACGGACCATCTTCGTAGTTGGGCCAAGGGGGCGAAGGATTACGTCGACAAGGCTCTCCTGAAGTTCCTGACAGATCGACACACGCAAGTTTCCTTCAAAATTCCGGGCTCCGTCATGCTCATCCCTCCCCTGCAAATTTCTGCTGCAGCCTCTGGCGCGAACTTGTCGGCGTTCCGGGAGGTCATGAACTACGACAACTTGCAGATGAGTTTCTCTAAGACGGGGCAATACGAGGCTGCGGGGACAGTCTGGATGCTCGACCCGTTCGCCGGCGACACGACCGACTCCGTCAGCATTAGCCAGCTCGATGCCGCCATGGGGATGTGGTCTGAGGAGAAGCTCTTGCTGTCATCCGACCACCCGCCGTCGCGGCGCTACTCGTTCGACGTGCCGCTCCCCGCGCGAGTGGTCAACACCAAGGTGGCGCAGCGCATGGGCGCAGGCGAATCTTCTGTACTCATGGCAACGGGCGTGCCCATGCTGGCGGGGCACGCGCTTGCGATGGCTTGGCATGGCGCCATGGCAGAGGCGTTGTCCACCGACAACACTGAGCGTGCATTCAAGTTGTTTGAGGCAGCTCTGAGTGTGCCAATCAGGCTGCGTCTCAGCCCCGATTCGGACGCTTGCCAGCTGGCCGCGCTGATGTTCTCTGAGAACATGTTCACCGCGTCCGCAGCCTCTGGCGCGGATTCCTTTTGGAAGCTGGCGGCTCCTTACTTACAAGGTACCAGAAGGCTATGGCCGACAACCTGTCCCTGCCGAAATTGTTCGCGGCCCTCAAGAGCTACGGGCTCGCGTTCAAGGGCAAGCCGCTCGCCGAGTCACACGCGAAGTGCTTGAAAAACTTGACGCCTTTCGTCGGGGATGAGGCGTGCGTCGTGGCATACTCTTTGTCGGAGGCTTTCTGCCCTGAGCTCCGCGAACCCACGTTGTTGCTGCGGTTGGCTCAGTTATGCAATGGAAGGGCGGCGTCTTCCAAGGCAGACAAGGACGCGACCTCCCGCGAGTCGATGGCGTTCATCATGGACTGCCTGCGCGTGGCCCGGCTGACCGGCGACGCCCCTAGGGGGGAGGGCCTGGCCTTGAGCAAGGTCGCGGGACAGGAGAAAAAGTCCCCAGCGATGGCGCACGTGCTCTTCAAGAAACAAGATCTCATGGCGTACATTCTTCACGAGGCGGCGATGATCGACAAGGCAATTGCGGTTTCAGTCTCCATGTTTCGCTCGCCGCTTGCCGTCTTGAAGCACTTCTCAGCCACTGGCGAGGAAGATGGCTTAGCTGCTCAGTTTCGTCGAGACGAGACCCCGACACGTGACTCCGGAGGGGGGTTCGAAAACACATTCGCTGTCCCAGTGGCCAACTACCGCGACCAGCAGGGCCAGGACGGGAAGACGCAGGCGGTCATCGACTTCGCGCGGGGCGTCTGGGCTGGCCATTTCGACGCGGAGCTCGAGGAGCTTTGCGCCCAGGACCTGCAGGGAGGTGCGCCCGGATTCTTGTGGCACCGGTACTTAAACGAGAGCACCAAGGAGATGGGCGTCAAGTACCGTGCGCTCGTCGCAGCTTGCTCGGCAGGCCCCATTCCGGCGGACCCTGCCGCGAAGTCGGCCTCCGGCGTGGTCTTGGGGGCGTCGGAGCTCGAGGATGGTGACCAGGAGGAGCTCCGCAAAACCCAGGAGTTGCTGATCTCTCTGCGCAGGAAGACCGTTTCGTTCGTTGCGCTGCCGTCGGTCGGCGGGGTGTCTGGCGCGGAATACAGCACTGCCCAGTTGCAGAAGGTTTGGGAAGAGATGCGTCTCGGACACAGGTACGGCAGGAAAAAAACTGACGTCCGAGCATTCGTTCTGGCGGCCGACCTGTTCCCCCCAAACGTGAGCAAGAGCGGGGTGGCGGCGAACTTGGGCGAATCCGTCGGTTGCGATGCGGACCGCTTCGGGCGCGTGCTGGATTTCGTCTGCCAGAAGCGCTCGGTTCACGATATCGTGATCTTCCTCGATGGGCGGAGCCGCTCGTGCCGCAAGCTGATCGAGGAGAAAGAGGACAGTCTCGCAGCCTCTGGCGCGCACGCCCTGACGGAGTGCTGGTGCGTGTACGTGCAGCCGACCAAGCAAGAGGATCCCAGAGTTCCGGGACGAGTGACTTCTTTCGCGTGCAACAACAAGGAAGTGGCCATCTGCTCGATCCCGAAGAGAGGCGCCATGAAGGTAGTGGGCCGCGCGGAGTTCAACTCGTGCGGCGAGTCTTCGAGTGCGGCAACGACGTACACGGGCGTGCCTATGCGGCAATACTGCGAGCTTCCGCGCATGACTTACGAGACGAAGGCTTCAATCCTGGGAAACGCAGCCGCTGGCGCGGTCAAAGGGAAGCGCGCGCAGAAAGACATCGAATCGAAAGGGCACCCCTTTTCGCACCTCGAAGTGAAGCCATTGCATTTGTGGCAGCGTCTCTGCGAGCACCACCACATCACCCACATCGTTGACTTCTCGGCGGGGTCTGCCGCGTTGGCAATCGCAGCCGCTGGCGCGATGGAGTACGAGGGCGTGGCGGCGAACGAGGTGCACCGGGAGTGGCTCGATTCGACCATGGACCGATGCGCGATGTATTTGGCGGGGCGTGACAAGAACTTCGCGAAGATGCTCGGCGGCGACGAGGCCTTCGTCGAGAAAGTGGAGAAGTACTTCGCGGGGACGATGATGGAGGCGCGGCGCATGCTCGAGCCAGTCCAGGACGCGGCGGAGGGCGATGGGGGAAGCGAGGACTCGGCGGAGGATTAGATCGCAGGCGCGCGTTCGCGGGGGGGAAGATGCCGCAGCCTCTGGCGCGCCGCTGGCGCGGCCAGGCCCTCCCACGGTGGCGAAGTTTTGAGCGCGTCGCTACTCCAGCGAGAGAGAAGTTTCGGGGGTGGCCCCCTGGGCGCGCGCGTAAGCGTGCTAGATCGCAGGCGCGGCTAATTTTGATGTCAAGACCACTCTCCTGCCCGGATGGGGCAACTTCCAGACACGCCTTCGGACGTGCGCGGCGAGTGTGCACAACAGTGGAAACAATGGTGAACGGAGAGTAAGGTGGTGATGATGATGATTATGACGAAGATGATGACATTGATGAAGATGATGGTGATGATGATGATGAGCATGATGATGATGAAGGGTGAGTGATGGTGGTGGTGATGATGATCATGATGATGATGATGATGACGATGATGATGATGTTGGCGGTGATGGTGCTATTGATGATGATGGTGATGAAGATGGAGAGGCGCATGAAGACCCGAGGGAAGAAAACGGGGCCGGTTCTGGAACCGAGGGAAGAAAACGGGGCCGGTTCTGGAACCGAGGGACGAAAACCGGGCCGGTTCTGGAACCGAGGGAAGAAAACCGGGCCGGTTCTGGAACCGAGGGAAGAAAACCGGGCCGGTTCTGGAACCGAGGGAAGAAAACCGGGCCGGTTCTGCAACCGAGGGAAGAAAACGGGGCCGGTTCTGGAACCGAGGGAAGAAAACGGGGCCGGTTCTGGAACCGAGGGAAGAAAACAGGGCCGGTTCTGGAACCGAGGGAAGAAAACCGGGCCGGTTCTGGAACCGAGGGAAGAAAACGGCACCGGTTCTGGAACCGAGGGAAGACAACGGGGCCGGTTCTGGGACCGAGGGAAGAAAACCCGGCCGGTTGTGGAACCGAGGGAAGAAAACCGGGCCGGTTCTGGAACCGAGGGAAGAAAACCAGGGCGGTTGTGGCACCGAGGGAAAACCGGGTCGGTTGTGGAACCGACCACCAAACAGCTCGAACATGTTTTCTTCTCTCGGTTGCGCAACCGAGTGAAGAAATACATACGTGATTTGGCATGTTGGGTGTCAGGTTGTGGGCGCTGTATTTGATTCTTTATGACGCCCACAACTTGGACCACAACATACCAAATCAGGTATGTTTTTCTTGTGTCGGTTGCGCAACCGACAGAAGAAAACACGTCCGGATTTTGAAAAAGTGTTCTTTTGTTGTGGTCGGTTCCAGAACCGGCCCGGTTGTCTTCCCTCGGTTCCAGAACCGGCCCGGTTTTCTTCCCTCGGTTGCAGAACCGGGCCGGTTTTCTTCCCTCGGTTCCAGAACTGGCCCGGTTTTCTTCCCTTGGTTCCAGAACCGGCCCCGTTTTCTTCCCTCGGTTCCAGAACCGGCCCCGTTTTCTTCCCTCGGTTCCAGAACCGGCCCGGTTTTCTTCCAACGGTGCCAGAACCGGCCCCGTTTTCTTCCCTCGGTTCCAGAACCGGCCCCGTTTTCTTCCCTCGGTTCCAGAACCGGCCCCGCCTTTTTCCCTCGGGTCTTCATGCGCCTCTCCATCATTATCACCATCATAATTTTCATCAATGTCATCATCATCGTCATCATGATCATCATGATGATCACCATCATCATCATCCCCACCATTACTCACCCTTCATCATCATGTGCTTCTTCGACCACCATCATCCGCCCACCTTTGTTCCTTCTCATCCTCCTCCCGCCTGCCTGTTGCGACGCCTGCTGCTGCTTCTGTTGCTGCTGCTCCTCCTCCTCCTCCACGTTGTGCCTGATCCTTGTCGCCGTCCCACTTATGAGCGGGGTCTGGTCTACATGTTCGGACGGTCTGGTGTCATTTTGAACGGGGTCTGGTTTACTTTTCGGTTCTCTGCTTCATTTGTGGGCGGGGCCCGCTACCCTTTTGGAAGGGGTCTGGTCTACTTGGTGGTGCTTTGGCTTACTTGTGGGTGGGGCCTGCTCTACTTTTGGGCGGCATGGCTCGGTGGCCTTTCAGGTGCGGGTGACTTTTGGGCCAGGTCTGGTCTGCTTTCTTGGCCGCCTTAGCCTGCTTTGCTCGGGAGCCTGGTGTCCTTTTCGGCGGGATCAGGTCTCCTTTGGGCGCCTTGGTATACGTTCGGCCGGTGTCTGCTCTTCTTTTGGACGGGCTCTTGTGTACCTGTGGGCTGTGTGGTTCACTTTGGTGCGGGGTCTGGGCGTCTTTTGGGCGACGTCGGGTGTACTTTTGGGTGATCTGGTTTACTTTCGAGCGGATAGTGCTCTACTTTTGGGTGGCTTGCCTTGCTTTACTTGGAGTTCTGGTGTACTTTTGAGTAGGCTTTCCTTTCATTTCCGGCTGTGTGAGCGTTTGGATGGGAGGTCTGGTGTTCTGCTCGGCGGGGTCTGATACACTTGTGGGTGGTCTCGTCTACTTTTAGGCGGGGTCTACTCCTCCTTCTGGTTTGGGTTACTTTTGGGCGGGGTCTGCTTTACTTGTGGGTGGTCTGGTTTACTTTCGGGCGGGCTCTGCTCTACTTTTCGGTGGTGTGGCTTGCCCTACCGGGAGGTCTGGCTTACTGTGGGGCAGGGTCTGGGGTGCTTCGATGGGTGGGCTGCTCTACTTTTGGCGTCGTCTGGTTTACTGTTGGGCGTGGTCTGGTCTACTATGAGGCGGGGTCTGGTCTGCTTTTGGGTTGCCTGGCTTGTTTTTGCAGGAGGTCTGCTGTCCTTCTGGGCTGGGTCGGGTCAACACTTTGGCGGTCTGGTATACTTCTGGGCGGGGTCTGATCTACTTCTGGGTGTTCTGGTTTACTCGGGCAGGGTTTGCTCTTCTGTCGGACGGGGTCTGCCGTACTCCTGGTGTGGTCTGTTCTGCTTTGCCTCGATGTCTCGTCAACTTTGGGCGGGGTCCAGTCTACTTTGTGGGCGGTCTGCTTTACTCTTGGGCGGGCTCTGCTCTACTTGTGGGAGGCCTGGCTCGCTTTACTGGAAGGTCTTGTTTACTTGTGGGCTCGTTCTGGTTTGCTTTTTGGTGGTCTTAGCGATTTGATGGGTGTTCTGGTGCTCTTCCAGGCGGGGTGTGGGATACCTTTGAGGTGGTCTTGCACCGGAAAAGCATTGCTGGTTTGCTATTGTATCACATGCTATGCCATACCGCCGTGCTATGCCATGCGTTGCTGCGCTATGCTGTGCCACGCCATGCGCTGCTCTCCTATTTGACGCCTTCTAGGCTATGGTCTGCGACGCCATGCGACGGGATGCGATGCTGCAGATGTGGTGTTCCGCCCAAAAACCTCGGTAGGAGCCACGTGGTGATCGTGCGTGGCTGTTGTACACGGAACGACATTTGCTGTGCTCTGCTGTGCTATGCCACGCGATGCTATGCTATGCGATGGCCTGCTGTAGCTCCATTCGGTCGCTCACCCCGATGGTAGTCGCGTGGTTGTTTGGGCCCACAATCTCAGCCATATAAGCGTGCACGCGCCTGGCACGCGGGGGGGCGGGGGAAGGGGGGGGGACGGAAAGGAGGAGGAGGAGGAGGAGGAGGAGGAGGAGGAGGAGGAGGAGGAGGAGGAGGAGGAGGGGGGGGAGGAGGAGGGGGAGCCGGGCCCGCAGGTCGCCGGCAAGGGGGGGAGGAGGAGGAGGAGGAGGAGGAGGAGGAGGAGGAGGAGGAGGAGGAGGAGGAGGAGGAGGAGGAGGAGTACGACCAGGATACTCTCAGGATGTCCGTTGGAGACACCGGTAGTGGGCCCTCGGGGGGGCCTCGTCGCCACGGATGGGCGCACCTTGGAAAATCAATGCGTTGGGACTCGGGAGGGCTCCGGGGACCGATCTTGAAGAGGAAGGGTGGAGGAAGGAGGGGCAGGTGGCAGCTGCTCTCCAAGGCCCTCTCGGCTCAAGCCGCTCGTGCTGCAACCGCTGTTCACGAAGTCCCGGCGCCTGCGCCCAGCGCCCGAGCAGCGCGCGGGATGTCCGCGGATCCTCTCAGTGAGCCCAATTGGCTGGCGCCATATTTGCGGGATTGGCGCCACGACCATCCTCTCCGAGCCACCGAGCCCATTGTGTCTGGGTATACAAGTGAGAAACCGAAGAAGAGCGCACAACGTCCGTGGCACTACTACACTGTGAAGCAGCCGGCAGGCGGTGTTCAAGCGTGGCTGCTCGTTCCTTTCCTCGTGAGGGCCCCAGCCTCTGGCGGGACACCCCCTCCGAAGGGAGCAGAATCCCAGGCGGGCTTGGAGACCAGAGTCAAGGATGGCGTTTTGATGGAGCACTACACAAACATCCATCGGATCGCGGCCCTCTTGGAGAGCCACCCGCTCGTATCCACCGTCACGCAGCACAAGGTGGACAAGTCCCTGCACCCTCGGCGCTTAGACGAAGATGGCCGGGCGTCCAAGTACCACCAGTCCCCCTGGGATTTGGCAGTGACGCTCGCAGCCTCTGGCGCGAAGTTCACTTGTGGGTGGAGCACCAACACGATCAAAGATCCGCTCGCGGCGATGTGGTGGCTCCTTGCGGGGGGTTCCGCAACGGAGGAGAACCTCGTCCAGGCGGAGGCGATATTTTGGGTTGTCGCCGAAGCCGGCCGGATCTGGCCGCCCGGCTTTTCCGCTCCCACGGGGCCCTGCCATGTCGCCGCCCGCCCGGCCATGTTGCCGCCGAGCGCTTCCGCGAGCGCCTCCGGAAGCGGCAGCGTGGCGCCCGTTGCTTCCCCGGCGGCCGCGTCGTTGTCCCAGCCTCCGGCGGGAGACGCAGCGCGCGCATCCGCGCTGGCGCCGCAGGCAGCTTTGGCGAGCACGTCTGTTCCGCCGCCCCTTCCGTACGCCACCGAGCCCGCGCTGGCGCGCACGTCAGCCTCTGCTCCACCGCCTCAGCCTCTGGCGGCGAGGCCCCTGCAGCTGCCTTTGGCGGAAGCGCCCGCGGCCGCGGTGGGGGCGCCCGCCGACGCGCCCGGAGCGGCCTC
The DNA here is from genome assembly GCA_963575745.1 of Prorocentrum cordatum. Lineage (NCBI taxonomy): Eukaryota > Dinophyceae > Prorocentrales > Prorocentraceae > Prorocentrum > Prorocentrum cordatum. The sequence goes on along the minus strand of CAUYUJ010016825.1, from coordinate 228,818 downwards.
CGCGTCGTTGCCCCAGCCTCTGGCGGGAGACGCAGCGCGCGCCTCCGCGTTGGCGCCGCAGGCAGCTCCGGCGAGCACGTCTGTTCCGCCGCCCCTGGCGTGCGCCACCGAGCCCGCGCCGGCGCGCACGTCAGCCTCTGCTCCGCCGCCTCAGCCTCTGGCGGCGACGCCCCTGCAGGTGCCTTTGGCGGGGGCGCCCGCGGCGGCGCTCGGGGCGCCCGCCGACGCGACCGGAGTGGCCTCCGCGTTGCTGCCTGCGCCGAGCGGTGGCGCCGAGCGCCAGGACAACCTCGCGGACGACCAGGTGGGAGCGGAGGAAACGGCTGAAGTGCAGGGTATATCGATTATACCGAAGATAAGGACGACAGCTTGTCGTCTGGAGGGGAGGAGCAGGACGTCAACGCCGAGCCCGCGCTGGAGCAGGCCCCCCCGGCTGAACCGCAGCACAGGGTGCGTCGCCGCTCGAGGTCCCGACCGGGGCCTCAACGTACACGCGACCCAGCCTCTGGCGGGGCGGACGGCGAGGTCGACCTCACCGTGCACGTGTCCGCCAAGAAACTGGAGCGCCTGTCGGAGGACCAGAAGGAGCGGCTGCGCCAGATCGTGCGCACCAGTGAGCGGCAGGTGCACTTCGGCGAGTACTGGCAGGGAAGGGTCAGCCTGCGTGAGCGCATGCCTCGAGAGGCTCCGCAACTGGCGAGAGCTCGCGACGAGCGTCGGGCGCTTCTCCTCGGTGAGTTGCTGGAGTACGCGGACCCGATCCCGGGCGCTCCGGAGTTCATCGCTGGAATCCCTTCCAAGAACACCATGCGTTTCGGCGCCAACGAGGATGTCGTCAAGGCCATCGCCAGCAGGAAGATGCACTACATGCGTTTGCTGACAAACAAGATGGACGAGGATGAATGGCTCACCTTCGTCGAGGAGTGGCCGGACTTGTCCCCGGCCTCTGGCGGGTGGTGGGTGCTCCAGCGCGACGCCTGGGAGCAGCTCAAGCAGGAATGGCGGGGGTTGTCTCCAACGATGCCGAAGCCCAGTCGACCCCCAGCCACGTCCTCTCCACCCATCCCCCAGTTCCCTCCACGCGGTAGGGAGTCGGCGAAGGAGGAGGGAGAGGACGAGGATGGGGGAAGGGGGGGGAAGGGGGGAGGGCGAGGAGGGGGAGGGACAGGGGGCGGCACCGTTGGAGAGAATCCGTCGCCACGACTGAGGACTTTCGCCTGCGCGATACGCGCGACTACGTGAAGCACATTCTGGCACTGCACGATGGCGAGGCCAGGCTTGCGCGGGCGGGGTGGGAGCCATTCCCAGCCTCTGGCGGGAGCATCCTTCAACCTTGCTACTGGCGCTACCAATTTTCGCGCGGCTGGGACACGTACTCGTGGGTATCCACCCACAAAGGAAACTTGACCATCCAAGACCTGGACTGGATCATGATGAAGGACGGCGGCGAGACTGGCTTGATGAGGAGCGACCCAGCCTTCGGGAACTGGCAGATCCGCAGTGGCCAATTCATCACGCTGGCCGAACTCTTCTGGTTCGGGAAACACTTGTGCTCATGCTACGACATCTACCGCGCTTACCTGAGCCTGCCTGCGTGGATCCAGAAGCGCAAGCATTCGACCTCGCAGTCCGCGGCGGGAGTCCTCAGGCGCAACGCGAAGGCGTTGCGCCACCAGGAGGAGGGCAAGTACGGCTTGCCCTCGAACCCGGGGAAACGCGGGCGGCGGTGAGCACTTGCCCTCGGCGCCTGCGGTGCCGAGCCCAGCCTCTGGCGGGAGTAGCCTCGCGCCCAGCTTCGGTGCCAATGCCAGATTTTTTACAGCGGAACTGCAGATTCCGCGTCCGAGCGAAGCCGAAACAATCTTGGAAACAGCTTCCCTCCTCATTGTCGTCCTCCCCTCCGCTCCCTGCTGCATTAGTCCTCAGTCTCCCCCCTGCTCCTGCTGCTAATCCTGCACCCTCGCGAGCACAAGGGCGCAGCAAAACCCAGCCTCTGGCGGGAGTGAGGCTCGACGTCCAGGGGAAAGCTTGAGGGCGCCAGAACAGGACCGCCTGGCCTGTCCACCGTGGGACGTCGCTCCTGCATCGCTCTCCCGCCCTGTCCCTGCCCCCGGCTCTACTCGCCCCCTCCCTCCCGTCTCTGCCCCCCCCGCCCCTGCTAGTCCTCGTCGTCGTGCTCCTGGATGTCGACCAGGTCCCCAGAGGGAGTCATTTGTTCCGTGAAACTTCTCTCCGTCCTCCGCCCCCCATCCCTCCTCATCGCCCTCCTGCTCATCCGCCCCCCCCTCCCCCTGCCCCTCCTCCCTGCTCCTCCTCCCCCTCCCCTCCTCCTCCTCCTCCTCCTCGTCCTCCTCCTCCTCCTCCTCCCCCTCCTCCTCCTCCTCCTCCTCCTCCTCCTCTTCCTCTTCCGCCTCCTCCTCCTCCTCCTCCTCCTCCTCCTCCACCTCCACCTCCGCCTCTTCCTCCCCCATCCCCCGTCCCCCCACCCCCACGCTGCGCCGTCGCTCATGCCAGAGAAGCTATCAATGGCAGCCCCGTCGCACAGACCCTGCGAAGAAGCAGGCCAGACTGCTAAAAAGTAGACCGGGCCCTGCCAAAAAGTAAACCAGACCCTGCCAAACAGTAGACCAGACCACCCATAGGTAATCCAGACCCTGCCAAAAAGTAGACCAGACCCTGCCAAAAAGTAGAACAGACCACCCATAGGTAAACCAGACCCTGCCAAAAAAGTAGACCAGGCCCTGCCTAAAAAGTAGGCCAGACAACCCATAAGTAGAGCAGGCCCTGCCAAAACAGTAGGCCAGACCACTCATAAGTAAACCAGACCCTGCCAAAAAGTAGACCAGACCCTGCCGACAAGTAGGCCAGGCCACCCATTAGTAAACCAGACCCTGCCGAAAAGTAGACCAGACCCTGCCAAAAAGTAGACCAGACCACCCATAAGTAAACCAGACCCTGCCAAAAAGTAGACCAGACCCTGCCGAAAAAGTAGACCAGGCCACCCATAGGTAAACCAGACCCTGCCAAAAAGTAGACCAGACCCTGCCAAAAAGTAGACCAGACCACCCATAAGTAAACCAGACCCTGCCAAAAAATAGACCAGACCCTGCCAAAAAGTAGACCAGGCCACCCATAAGTAAACCCGACCCTGCCAAAAAGTAGACCGGACCCTGCCAAAAAGTAGACCAGACCACTCATAGGTAAACCAGGCCCTGCCAAAAATTAGACCAGACTTTGCCAGAAAGTAGAGCAGACCATCCAAAAGTTGACCAGACCCTGCCAAAAACTGGACCAGACCCCGCCGAAAAGTAGACTTGACCACCATCAAAGGAAAGCCAGACACCCGCACATATTGGGCAGAGCCAGCACCAGCCATGCCCAGAGGCAGACAGCACCATTCATAATGGGCCCCAAGAGAGACGTTCGTCTCTCTGCGATCGCGCGTGGCCAAGCGGGCTCAAGCGGGCTCAAGCGGGCTCAAGCGGGCTCAAGCGGGCTCAAGCGCTCATTTGCTGAGCACGGGGTCTGCGCGGGGGCGCCAGGGCGCGCGTTGTGGGGCTGCGCCTCGCAGCCTCTGGCGCGATGGTGTTGAGATGCAAGACGTGCCACCAGCGCGCCAGAGACCATGATGGAAGCTGCAAGAACTCGAAGTGCGCGCAGTACCGCGCGCCTCTGAAAGGGCAGCATTGGAAAGTTGCCAGGGTGAGCGATATCTTGGGCAAGCCGACAGAGAAAATCGGCGCGTGCGTCGCCGGCGGTTTCATTCTCACTTTGCTTCACAGACATGACATTCGCGTCGGCGTAGCGAGCGGCGAGTATCTTCGGGCCGCAGCCTCTGGCGCGACTGCAGTGCGCTTGGAGCTTTTAGCGGTGGTCTATCTGTGCTACTGGCGGTGGTCGGCGAGCTCACTTCTTGGATACTTGTCGAAGGCATTATCCCGTTTTGAGCGCGCGGACTCCGCAGACAGAGCTGAGATCTTAAAGGGCGCGTGGTCTTCGATGGAGGCGGACATGGACGGTTACCAGGTCGTCGGAAATCGCCGGGAGCACGATGTTCAGTTAGTACCCCGCCAAGACCGGAAATGTATCGCAATCTCAGCCCCTGGCGAGACTTTTGCGTATCATCCTTACAAGAACCCGGCTAGTCGCCGCACTGGTGCGCACGAATTCGAGAAATTGGTGCCTGACGTGCAGAATGGTAAGCTCCGGGACGCTTGCGTAGATCTCGCCGAGTTGTTCGCCGCGAAGCCCACGTTCAGGGACGCCGAGAGCATCCTGCGAAAGCACGAGATGCAGCTATGGGCCGGCGCCACATACAATCGAGTCAGGTGGCGTGGGAACCGAAAACATCCCACGCGGGGCCTCCCGATTGCGGCCCTCTGGTTGGGCATCGGTGTCCTCTTTGACCACGATCTCAAGGGGGAATCCAGCCGAGGCGACGACATCGCCCGTCGTCGTCGTCGTCGTCGTCGTCGTCGTCCTCGTCGTCGTCGTCGTCGTCGTCGTCGTCGTCGTCGTCGTCGTCGTCGTCGTCGGTGGCCTGCCGAGGAGGCAAGTGGCGTCGGCGCCGTCTTCGTCGACGTCGTCGTCGTCGTCGTCGTCGTCGTCAGCGTCAGCGTCAGCGTCAGCGTCGTCGTCGTCGTCAGCGTCGGCACCGTCGTCGTCGTCGTCGTGGTCGTCGTCGTCGTCGTCGTCGTCTTCGTCTTCGTTCTCGTATGACATAACGCGACACCGATTCTCGGATCTGGATATATACGACAGCAGATGTCCGGGCCCCCCTCCTGCCTGGCGCCCCCATCCCGCCCCTCCCCCATTTCTCTCCCCCTCCCCTTTGACAGGATTTGTGGTCCGCTTTCTGGCTCTCCAGGTTTGTGCGGTGGCTGTTCAAAGCGGAGGGCCTGCGCGCGCCCGTCGAGGACAAAGATTGGCCCCTGATCGCTGGCATGGGGTCTGGGGCTGAAGAGGGCCTGGCCGACGCAGGTATAGATTCGTACGAACAGGCGGAGGCGGCCTGCGCTATTTTGGCCGTCGAAATCGCAGCCTCTGGCGCGACGCCCCCGGGGGACGGGGTCGTTGCATCCTCCAGCGCGACATGCGGGGTCGACGATCTCGTCTGTTTCCTGTGCTTGAGCAAGAACAGAGAAGCTGTTCCTCGCAGGGTGTTCCCGCCGCCTGCGCCCCAGGTGCCCATCGCGCAAGATTTGGGGTTGGTTGCCCCGGTCGCAGCCGCTGGCGCGAGTGCGCCCTCAGGCGAGACTCTTTGTCATGCGCGAGTCAGGGGCAAAACCGCAGCGACGCCAGCCATCGTCTCCATCGCGGCGTGGGTGCTCCAGGAAATCTTGCGCTGGGTGCGCGCTCCCGCCGCGGGCGCAATATGTAATTGTTGCCGCGCGTGGCACGCAGGAGGTCTATTTCTGGCCTGCGCGGTCTCTGAGAGGAGGCGGGGCGTCGCAGACTCTGTCGCGAGCATCCTGTCCTTCGATGCTAAGCCCGTCCATGCGCTGCGCGATGCAGGAGTCTCCAAAAGTGATGTTCTCCGCGCTTGGGCCTGCGCGTGGGACTTGCTCGATGGGCTCCCCCCGCGTGCTAGTTTGGACTTCGACGAGCGATTGTTGTCAATGGCTCTAGTTCGCATGGGCGTCAAGGAACACCTTCGGGGCGACGCGAAGAAGGACGCGGCTGCCCTGATGTTCCCCGATGCAGGCGGGGAATATTCGCTTGCGGCTGTGGAAAAAGAAACACTGGCAGCGATAGAATGCCATGTGGTGATGATGATGGCGCACAACGATTCTGGCCTCTGGCGGTGATTCGCAGCCTCTGGCGCGAACCGGCATGGGGGGCGGCCGCTGGGGCGGCTGCTGGGGGCGACCAGCATTCGGGGTGTCTGGTCGCGATGGCGCAGGCTCGGGACAGCGGCAGCGCTCGATTCTTGGGGCACTGAGAGCGGGGCGTCTCGGTGAGCCTGCGCGCGGACGTCGGCGAACGCGGCGCGTGCTTGAACCGTGCCAGAGAAAATTACACCTGTTCGTTTTTCCGCTGAGCGTTTCTCATCGTGCTTCTGTCAGATGTCCTTGTCGGGGATGTTCCAAGCAGCCGCTGCTGCCGCTACTTTTACAGCTACTTTTACGAGTGCTATTACTAGAACCAGTACTACTCCGAATACTACAACTGCGACTCCGACGAATATTACGTCTACTAAGTTAACTACTACTACTACTACTACTACTACGACTACTACGACTACTACGACTATTGATACTACTGCTACTACCACTGCTACTACGACTACTACTACTACTACTACTACTACTACTACTACTACTACTACTACTACTACTACTACTACTACTACTACTATACTACTACTACTAGTATTGCTACCACTACTGCTACAATTGCTACGGCGACTGTTACTACTACTGCTACTAATGCTATGACTGCTACCACCAGGGCTACTGTTACTGGCACCCCGCAGCTACATCAACTTAGCGTGGCACTGCTACCGCTACCGGCGTTGACGTTGCTATTAATGCAACTGGAACTGCTACCAACACAACTGTCACTTCCAGAGCTACTACAAATGCAGCTACTACCACTACTACGGCGACGACAACGGCGACGACGACGTCGACGGCGGCGGCGACAGCGACGACGACAGGGAGGGAAACGACGACGGTGACGACGACGCCGACGACGGCGGCGGCGGCGGTGCGACGACGACGACGGCGACGGCGACGCCGACGACGACGACGACGGCGGCGACGGCGGCGACGGCGACGGCGACGACGGCGACGGCGGCGGCGAGGGCAACGGCGACGGCGACGACGACGGCGGTGGCGGCTGCGGCAGTGGCGGCGGCGGCGGCGTCGACGACGGCGATGACGACGACGACGACGACGACGACGACGGCGGCGGCGGCGGCGGCGGCGGCGGCGGCGGCGACGCTTATTGTAATGATTTTGGCCTTGGTGGACCGGGCAGCGGAGCCAGGAGGACTGCGAACTGAGCTATGAGGACCAATGGCACAGCTGCGAGGGCTACGTGGGCCACCTGCTGAGCAACGAGGACCACGACCAGAGCTACGCGGACTACAGGAGTAGCTATTGGAGCCTCCTGCTGAGCTATTAGGGCGACGAGCTGAACCGAAAGGACCCGGTGCAGAATTCCGAGAGCCACCAGCTCGGCTACACAGGCTACCTGCGGAGTTACGAGGCAGAATTGCGAGAGCCTCCCGCGGAGCTACCAGGGCGACGAGCTAAATTGCAAGGACCACGTTCGACCTCCAAGGGCCACCAGTGCAGCAACGAGGATTACCTGCTGAGCTACCTGGCCAAGAAGCTGAACAATGACCGCCGCGAGCAGAGCCGACGGCGGAGCTACGAGAACCACCTGCGGACCGACGAGGGCTACCACCTGAGCTACGCGAGCCGCCAGCCAGACTACAATAACAAGCCAGAGTATCTGAACACGCAGGACCACGAGCTTGTTTACGAGAGGCCCAGAGACAAAGCCACGAGAGCCACCAGCTGAGCTGCGAGTATTGCGAGCTGAGCTACGAGGGCCACTGGCACAGCTACGAGAGCCAGCAAACTTACATCGATGCCCCTCTGCTGAGCTACGAGAGCCACCAGCAGAGCGATGAAACCCACAAGCTGAGCTACGGGATGGCACCCGCGTGGGCCTTTTGGGGCTTAAAGCTAGACCTGCCCTCGACGGCCAAGAGGGGTCCAGGGCACTTGTGACCAGCGGTTCGAGCGATGGTCATACCAAAGTGGATCAACGTATTCTCGCGCCAGGGCAGACACTCGGGATACCCACGGCAAAGCACTTCAAGCAAAGGCTCGGCAAGTGTGCGAAGATGTGGCCCAACCTTTTCATTATCTCAGCATGCTTCAAAACGATTGCGCGCGGCTATGCGATCTTGCATCTGCGGAGGACCAGCCTGGGGTCGCCCAATTTTCCCTCGACGTGTTCAACGACGAAAGCTTGTTCGACGTAGTTTGCGATCGGATGGCGCAGTAACGCAGTGAGACCGGCCGCCACGCAGAAGCCGTTGGTTTTGGTACTCCAGCGTACTATCCTCCTTCCATGTCGGTTGTACTTGCCCCACAGCGCTACGGACAAGGGTGGCACGTGTACGTGCCACGTCCACAGCGGTACGGGCAGTACGTTCCGTGTACACTGTTGCTGCTAACGCAACAGACACTATATTCCGTGTGCAATGTTTCTGCCAAGCTGTTACGTCTACGGCGGGATGGGCACATGGCTTCCCCCCTTTCCGGTCTTCGGACACGGCTCCCTCAGTGGACTGGGGGCCCCCGCGCCCCCGCCCGCGGCGTGCGCGCGCGACGGTGCGGCGGCGCGGGGTGGGAAAGCCTGGTGGCGTTGCGTTAGAAGCAGGAGGAGGAGAGAGGCGGAGCAGGAACCGAATCAAAGGTTGAATCGGGAAAGGGGAGGGATGGATGAGGGAGGGAGGAGGGCACGATGAGGCGTGGCCAGGATTGGGGGCCGAGGGAGGACGGACGAGGGAGGAGGTCTGCAGAAATGTGGGAGGGGGATGTGGGAAGTGGGAGGATGACCTGGCGCGACTCTGCACTTGCCGCCGTGACAGCGTTTGTCACCGCAGGCGGGAGATGGCGAGAGTGATGGCCATATTTTTATCTGTGTGTTTACACTCTTGGTTCTCCTCCCCTGCCTTCCTCCCTTGTCCGGTCCCTTCGTTTTCATTTCCTTCCCCGACCGCCTCCCCCCTCCTGCGCTGCCCCTCCTCTCCCCCCCCTCTCCGAGTGTGTACCCTTTGCCCCCGCTGCTTGCCGCTCCCGCGTCAGCATTCGCAGCGCGCAGGCTCGTGTGTGCGCGCGGGTGTGCCTGGCCGAGCGGCCCTCTCGCCCTCCCGCGCTCCGTCTCCCCCTTCGGCGCCAGTCGGGGCGTCTTCGGGAGGGCACGGCGGCAGCCGTTTGCCATGCCCCCTTCCGACCTTCCTGTTGGCGTTGGGGTAGCCTGATTCCGCACATGTAAGGCGTGGCCATCTGGGCACAGCCGTACTTGATATCCACTGGGCATCCATCGCTCCCTCACTGCATGTGCCTCTATACTGTTGTGCAGCATGGCGCACCACAGCTGCGCCTCGCCAAGGGGTTGTTAGTCGTTGTGTTGCTAGCTCGTATTCTTTGTTTGCATTCGGCTCAACGTTCTGCATCATTGCGTTGCACCTTCCCCATCGCACTATGCTGCTGGCGCTAGGTGCGCCGCTTTCTAGCGCCAAGTTTCAGTGTGTGTGTGTGTGTGTGTCGACGGTTCGGACGGCCGTACCTACAGCCCCGCCAGCCGCTACGTCGACTGGCCCACCGATGTATGCATTAAAGAGACCGCATTTGCCAGCAGGACTTCGGTAGCAAATCATCGGAGCCTTGTGTGTGTTTGTGTGTGTGTGTGTGTTTGTACGTTTCCGTCTTTAGGGTGCGTTAGCGTGCGCCAGCGTCTGGCCATCGATGGGGGAACGACGATTTAGCGTCGATTAGCGTCAAAGTAGCGCCGATTTCGCGTCGGCTCGCGTCGATTAGCGTCAGTTAGCCTCAGTTAGCGTCAACTCGGAAGAGCCAGCCAGATGGCGTGGGATGTTGCCATGAGTTGCTGCAGTATATGACTCAACTCATGACCTTCGGCTGCCTCAACATTGGGTCTTGATAGCTATGCCGACAGGTGCTGTCCGAAGAGCTTTTATCAGCTGAGGCTTTGAGGCGGTCCCCGAGGCTTCTCCGCTGATTCAACTGCGGTCTAATTGGATTCAGGGCACCCTCCTTCAAGGCTCTCTGGGCCAGGGCGTGAGCTTTTTCATGACCTAGTGTAGCATCATACCAGGGCTGCGGGGTAATTCCAAGACTAACTTCATCAATCTGGGTGTTACAGTTTCATATAACCACATGCTAGAATGTATTATTAGCAAGATGTCGGCTTCGATTTCCCCACACCTGTTCTTTATGAGGCTGAGCCACAGACCAGCCTGCCAACCCGAGACAATAAAGCTGTTGTCGGTTGTCCGTACAGGTATCCAATGGGGCCGCGAGTAGTCAACAACCAAAACGCCAGCGCTGCCGATTCCGAGCGCGGGACCTCTGCGCCACATCGATGCATCCGAAGTCCAAGGGGCCGTCGCGGGGCCCGGGTATGCGAGATCGAAGACAATTCCCCGTGCCGCCCGAGCAGAGGAGGATGAGGATGAGGAGGATACGGAGCTCGAGGACGAGGAGGAGGCGAAGGAGGAGGAGGCGGAGTAGGAGGGGGCGGCGGATGCGGAGGATATGTAGGAGAAAGAGGAAGAGGATTCTGCTGAATTCGGCTGCGGCGGACCAGCGTCCGACCATCCTACAAAACATGCCTGGAGGAGCTCTCATGGGGAAAAAACCGAGGTAACCCTCGAAGCACATGCCCCGTCACATCAGAGGCGATGCCTAGGGACAGAGGCATGGGCCGCTTCAGGACGCCTGTGCGGGTTGCCCAGTCAGCACGCGAGGTTTGCAGTAGGCCCTGCACCCTCAGAGGCCGATGCGGAGGAACTGAAGGAGGAGGAGGAGGAGGAGGAGGAGGAGGAGGAGGAGGAGGAGGAGGGGGGGGGGGGGGGGGGGGGGAGGAGGAGGAGGAGGAGGAGGGAGGAGGAGGAGGAGAGGAGGAGGAGGAGGAGGAGGAGGAGGAGGGGGAGGAGGCGGCGTCAGAGAAGCTCCCCCCGCTCACCCTCGAGGCCGAGCAGGGCGGAGCGCCGCGAGCTCAGCCACGCCCCAGCCTGCGACTGGGGGCCGCGGATGATCAGTCGCATGTGGCAGCTGCCGGTGTCGACCTCATCCTCCCCTCCTGCCCGTTCTCGTTCTACTCTCTCTCTCCTCCTCCACCACCTCTTCTCTCCCTCTTCGTCGTTCTCCCCTGCCTCTTCCTCCAGGGGCTGCTGGTGTTCCTCTCCCCTCCGACGTCAGGTCATCCGTGTCGTGGTCGGGCGAGGAATTGCTGAGGGCGCCTCAGAACCAAACTCCCAGGGGAGTGAGGTTGTGGAGCGACGCTGCAGCAGGGACAAGGGGGTCACGGTCTGACCCGGGGGAGTCATTGCAGGATATGGGGTCCCAAGATCCAGCTGCCAAGGGGTGGGGATTTCGGAGCGTGGTGGCGGTAGGGCGGGTGGTCAGTAGCACGACTGAGAGATGGGAGGCACGCAGGTGGGAGGGGACTGAGGCGAATGATGATTGATTGCACTGAAGGAGTCCAGGTCCGCCCATGGCACATTCACTGGGGGTTTGTTCAGGGCCAAGAGTGTGGGCTCGAGTTTCCAGTCCGGGCCCCCTGTGTCGGCAGCGCACTCTGGATTTGTCGAAATCCTTCCACACGAATTTAGGAGACATAGTGAATATTATTTGACAGGATGAGGATCGAAAGTACTCGCCCGTAGTT